>CM044563.2:17334577-17774577 GCA_024416835.2 Perccottus glenii | reverse complement strand
AAACTATTGATTTACTATGGAAAATACCCAGATGTAGCGGCCATTTTATTGACCATTCGTAATGACAATATTGGTGAATAGGGGACCAATGGGCGGATATCATCCATATTTATACAATCTATGGCCGCCGCACAGCAACCCATCTGGATCGGGCGCACATTACAACCACTCTGCCCTTGGGAACCAGGCAGGACACGCCAACTTCTGGAGGACGCTTTGGAACTTGTCGGCCTCCCTGCACCAATCTCAGGACCAGAGTGAGTTTCGCACGTGGCATACACCGAGCCTAGCGTCTGAAACGTGGCCTGTTGAAGCACTGACTTGTAAGACCAAGCTGCTTCCCTCAAATTCCCCCTTTGTTAAGTTTCCATCATCTAGATTAACATGTCTAAACATTCCTGGTTTCACGATACCCTCTGAAAGCAAATGTTTATCCCTGTGTTTACCCCTGCGTTTATCCCTCGCTGTTTCAATCCTTTCCCTGTTCCCACCATGTTATTCAATATTATTCATTTGTGTAATTTTTAATAAAACCCCATAAAAGACATTAATGTTTCTCTGTTTATATTAAGAAATGTTCGAAAACCAGAAGAATTCTCTTCCTTTCAGATTAATGAGACTAGATTAAACAGTTTCTTTGGACCTGTCTAAAATCAAAGTGGTGCCCCTTTTAATCAGAAATTAATTTTGATAAATTAATATTAATATCAAAGTTAATTATTAAAATTATTAAAATTAATCTGGTATACTGTATGTTCATGCAACATAGCTCATACGCTACACTTTTATCAGATTTATTTGCTATGACATGTTAATTCAAATTATAACGCTGACATTTTGGGATGGTAAAATGAATAAGCTCTTACTGCAGCTATCCTTAATATTATGTTTTATTGCAGAAGACTCACATCAATCCCATGACTCTCCGTCTTCGGGGTAGTTTTATTTTTGGAAAGCACTGCACTTTCAATATGACCTACATATCAAGGATTCTACACATAGTCACTGCAGTTGTATGAATCAGTGTAAACAAAATAAAGCGAAGAAGATTAATTTGTTCAACTCCAAATTTTGTCTGGTTGTCAGCAGCACCATAAGCCCATAACACACACACAAGTTGTGTGTCTCATTATAGCGTTATCCCAAGACACACATATAATAGCACCTTTTCCCAGTATATAGCTTCCATGTGGCCATTAGAGTTTGAAAAATGCTCACCAGTGGATGTGAGAGGCAGAGTAAATGCAACTTGTGTCACATTATTCTGGCCAAGCTGTCTGTTTCTATGCATGACTGCCTTTGCTGTATCTCTCCCTATTAGGGCCTTTCCTGCTCTGCTGCTCTATATATCCTGCTCTGCTCGGATGTCTTTTGGACTGTCTAGCTGTTGGGCGTCTGTAAACTTGTGCTTAATGTATACAGAAAGCTAAAATAAACTAGTAATCGGGAAGCTCATAGATTCCACACACTACCAAAGAGGAAGCCAAATCACCTCTATACCCCGCTGAGCACAAGAACACGCTTTCAGAGCATTAAGAGAAGTGTGTAACTGAAAACTATGTTGTTGTTTTTTTATCCTGGATCCAGAAGAAAAGTGGTTTTAGTGAGAGCGGGGCCATATTGATTCATTCTTCTCCTCCTCCAACACAGTTTCTTGTGTTTGCATTGGCTTGAATGTAACTCTGCTTTTTATCAGAGTCTAACACCATTTCATTTAATTAATTTGAGGCAGTTTAAGTCAATGGCATTGTCAAGGCTTTGAACCTTTGTTGAATGGTTTTCTCAGGCAGTGGTGCCTAAACTTTGGCACAGAGCCTAATCAAGGTACGAAGGTATTTTATTTGGGGCTAGAGCAGTGTCTAGGAATGTAAATGCATGTTTTCAATAGGTGTTATAGTACAGAATGGGTTGGGACAGCATGGTTTGCGTATATACAGTATATCAAGCAAACGATTGAAATGTAGGTAGGCTGTCCAGTTCATTGCCAGGTTTCTTAACTTTACATTAAGAAACATTAAATTTGCTGCTGTTTAATTTTAAATTTCTAAACTTAAAATTTAGAAGAAGAAGAAGAAGAAGAAGAAGTTTTATTTATATAGCGCCTTTCCGTAGCTCAAGGTCGCTTTACATTTCACAAATACAGTACAGACAAACATTTAGATACACATCACATGAAACATATAGTTGTAATTACCCAAAATGTTTGTTAAATAGATATGTTTTTAACTGAGACTTGAATGCATCCACAGATGAGATGTTTCGTAGATTAAGAGGCAACGCGTTCCATAGTTTAGGAGCATTTAAACTAAAGGACCTTCCACCAACAGTAGACAGACGGAAACGTGGGGTGGATAACAGACCGAGTTCGGCTGATCTAAGGGACCGGACAGGGCGATAGGGGGAGAGTAGGTCAGACAGATATTGGGGAGCAAGACCATTTAATGCTTTGAATGTTAGAAGCAATACTTTAAAATGTATACGTGATGCTACAGGTAGCCAGTGAAGGTCATGAAGCAGAGGAGTAATGTGAGCAGAGCGCCTAGTGGAGGTGAGAACTCTTGCTGCTGAGTTTTGAACATACTGTAGTCTAGCGATGAGTTTTTTTGGAAGACCAAAAAATAAGGCATTGCAATAGTCCAGACGTGAAGTGATTAATGCGTGAATTAAGGTTTCAGTATCAGCAATAGTGAGAGAAGATCGGAGACGGGCAATATTACGAAGATGGAAAAAGGAGTTTTTAACAATAGAAGAAATGTGAGGGCCAAAAGATAGATTTGAATCGAATAGAACACCAAGGTTACGGATCAGTGACGAAGGCTTAATGTGAGTTCCATGAACATCAAAAGTCTGGTTCATAGTTTTGACTGTGGCAGTAGGACCAATCAGTATTATCTCGGGTTTTTTTTCATTCAATTTAAGGAAATTTTGGGACATCCAATACTTAATGTCCCTGATACATGCTGTGAGTGAGTCAGGCAGAGATGGAGCATTGGAGCTGAAAATAAGTTTCCTTCAGTTTAAAGACTTCATATTCTCATATTTGATCCCATGTAGACATCAAGTGCAATGTTTTACTTCATAAAGCAGGAGCCATAGAAGGCAACTCTGTCTACACCCGGAAGAGTTGTTACTAATAAAAAAAAAAAGTGCAACATTTAGCATCTTGATCACAAAAAGACAAGCTTCATTTGAAGAACATTTTGTAAAATTCTCATATCTTCAAATCAACAGACTGCAGTGTTAAGCTCCAATGTAAACATGCCTTTAAACCAATGACATCAGGACTGTCGCTCACAATTATTGAATTATAATTATTAACAGTGGCCTACTTTGAGGCAAGACAGACTTTTTTCAGTGACCCTGTTCTATAACAACACGTACAGAGAAGTCATTTTAACCTTCATAAAGTTTTCCTTAGTACAACATTGAGTGTGTGCATTTAACAGCATCAGGTTAGCTCATTAATTCATTTGACTGAATCTTACATCACATCAAGCACCGTAATGAACAGCTGCTGTTTAACGTAGCATGACCGCAACAGAATTTCATCAGAATGTATTGGGAGAATGAAGAGCATTCAATAAGAACCAGTCCATCATGGTTAATGTCTCCAGTTGGCTTACTTGTATTACGCTTACATGAGTGAGATAATCATAGATCCTTATGTATAAATGGTATAAAAAGTGTTTAAAACATAATCTCATATTGATAGACACGCTACAAGGTCTAGAATATTCATTGAATATATTCAATTTTATTTTGCTCCCAATTGAACAGCTCCCATCTACAGCATAAGACCCTTGTATGCTCATTTTGTTGCATGATATTTCTCTTGCATACGTTTGTCCTCATCCTAAAAGGGGCACTGCTTCCAAGGGGTGTTGAGTGATCCCATCTTTACTCAATGAATAGTTGACAGAAATGTCAAAGAGGTAAGACTGATTTCGAAAAGGATAGCTTGGTGTTACGGGAAATCAATGACGTATTAGGTGTGTGTGTAGAGGTATATGCACAAAAACAAGAGGGTGTTTAATATACCACATATGTGTTTTTTCTGCTTCATTGTGTGGCGTGTACATTATATGTCACATTAGAAGCCAGTCAGCTATTTAGGGAATTCTAGAAAAGCTGAAAAAGAGACTGGCCATTGTGCTTGACATTACGCTGACCAAGACAGAAAGGCACGTTAAAGAGGCTTGAAGCACATTTCACCTTCCATTTTTTTAGATATGGTTTTAGCTTTGTTTCGAGCTTTTTATTGTCATTGCCCTTGTTGGATGAGGAATAGAAAACCAGAATAACATAATATTTGTGGGCATAAGTCACATATGTTTTCTTTCGCAAATAATATCACATTCATAAAATGGTAGTGGGAAATGTGCCTCATTTTCACTGACCATTAGGGACCAAAACAATGCAGTTGTACCAAAAGGGGACTATTCTGTAACAGAAATGTAGTGTATGGAGATGAAACACCATGTTGGTTGTATTGGCAACAATATGTATTATTGCAAATGTCTTTTCCTTGTCTTGTTTGCCTGCAAGTAGTAACTTTGGGAAGACAGGCACAGCGTTTACATGCATGTGCCTTCAGTGCAAAAAAAAAAATTCACAAAAATCTTAGACACATCACTGTGATTTTTTTTATGTTAAAACATTAAATTTAGAATTCTGACTTTAATGCTAATGGCTCTTATATTCAGTAGTACCTCTACTTCTTCTTCAGCTCAAAAAGCATACAGCTATAGTCCCATCAGTTTCCTGCTGCTGTTTCGATCTGTGACTCAACCTCTCACCTAGGGTTAATAAACGTGGGTCAGATATTTAAGGCTGTTGAAAAAGATTGTGTCAGAGCAATAAGAGCCAAGCCAGTAGTCATTGCACATAGATTTATTTCTCTGACCTTTCGCAGCCCAGAGAATAGAAGTTGCTTAGGGGGCAGTGTCAGTATTTCAAGACAGAAAATGATGTTTCTGTGCAGCTTTTTGTTACTTTTTGATGCCCCGACCTCTTGTGTCACAACTATCAGAGTATATATCTTTCCTTCTTTTTTGCTACATTGTGCTACCTTTGCATATTTAGCGAATAATTTAAGATGCACTGATGTCTCCAGGCGGCCGTTTCCAGAATGATTATGCATGAAGTTTACCCATAGAAAGTACCAAATGAAAATTGGAAGTGCGCCATCCATTCCCTGACTCTCATTCAATAAGGCAACAGTGGTTGGAAAAATTAAATAATTGACAACCCTTTGAAGTTGTTGGTACATACTCCAACAGACCTAAAGATCTAAGAGATACAATAGTACCTTACAAATAATATTAACATTGCACGTCACCTTAAACAAGACAATGAAATATTACACAAGGGATGCTTATGCTTTTAGAAAATAATCTTAATTATTCCAAATTAAATTCCTGGTATTATTTAAAACCGCTGGGAAATTATAGGTATGATTCAATTTTTTATTTTTTTAATCCTAATTAAGGCACAAGAAGTGATTCTATATTCATACTTTAT
Organism: Perccottus glenii; assembly: GCA_024416835.2. Taxonomy (NCBI): domain Eukaryota; kingdom Metazoa; phylum Chordata; class Actinopteri; order Gobiiformes; family Odontobutidae; genus Perccottus; species Perccottus glenii. Next base: position 17,769,057 of record CM044563.2, on the reverse strand, counting down.
AGCAGTAGTGGCATAGGGATTGTGTAAAGAAAATGGAAATGAAGGACCAAAAATCTTTGGGAATAACATCAGTAGCAGTGGGTGGTTGGGCTTATACATAGATTGTTTATTGTTTTATTGGGGTCCTGGCTGACTGGGGTCCTCACTTAAAAGATTAGGTTACTCTTGACAAAAGTACAACATACAAAAGGCCCAACAACATAAAAGTTATAAAGGTAACAGATAAATTTAAAGAATTATGCAATAAACTACCAACTTCATTTAAATTATAATAAGAAAAATAGAAAAGAAAGAAAGAATAGAAAAAAATGTAATGTTTGCAATAACTATGGCATTCTAGATCAAGACTTAAGACACCAAGTTACAGCAACGCTATGCTTTATCAACCTCCAAACTACTCTTTGTCATTCAGAATATATGCTGCAATGTTTTTATCACTCAGGTTAAAAATGGAGATTGGAAGATGTAAATATTGGAAACAGACAGTGAGATACAAGTCGGGCTTACTTTATGATTTCAAGTGGAGCTCTTACCAACAAACTTTCTGATGCTTATGCTAAAAACACTAGATAATGCAAATTTTAATGGAATTTTTCCAGGTTTGTCTCCATCCACACTCTCTCAGAAGTACAATGTTATCCTGTGAGCAACTCCTGTTACTTGCCCAAATTCAGCCCCCGTGTACCTGACTGTTAATATATTCAAAATTTGAGCCCTGTATGACTAGGGATGGGTATCGTTAAGGTTTGAACGGTATTACTACTCTTACCGATACTGCTTAACGGTCCGGTACTTTAACTGTATTCTTATCGGTACTTTGTGTTGTGTGTGTGTGTGTGTTTTTTTTAAGAACAAGTTGAGAACAGAATTAACATTTCTGTGTGAAATTAATAAAACAATTATTTGTAGTGCAAGAAACAGCCATGTTTGAACAAACAGCTATTATACAAAAAACAAGTGAATGTAAAACAAATGAAATAAACTATATTTTTCTGCTAAAGAACATACAGTGGTACAAAGCAACATGGATGGGGCATGTAGGCAAGCTGCAAAAGGACTCTTTAGCCATTCTTTTGAAGAAAGATTAACATATTTGCCTTTTATATATATATTGTAAACTAACTTGAAGTGCTGTGCATTTAAGTTAGCCAAATAAATGTTTACATTTACATACTGATTTTTCTTTATTTGGAATTTTAAAAACAAGTAGAAAATATGTTGATTTCATTCTCTCATTTCTCCCAAAAGAAATCAACAGAATTTCTACATAAGGTTAACAAACCAGGGAGATTTTACATTTATTTTTAATGACGTGAACAACGTTGATTCAACATGATTTTAGCATACATACCAGATGTACGGGGCAACAACCAGAGACGAGCTAGCTAGGCAGTCGAAAACTTTTCTCAGTCTGCATAATTCACTTTTGAAAGGTGCTTAGACAGATTGCTTGTGTTTCCGCCCTTACATGCCAACATTTTGTTGCACTTATGACAACGAGTGTTGTCTGCATCAACTCTAGAGAAGTGTAACCACACTTTGGAACGTTATGCTCTCTTCGCCATCTTCACTCTTTGTATTAAGCGGAGGTTTTCGTACTGTTGTGCGTGCGCCACGCTCGTTGTGTTGTGTGTGTGTGTGACAGAGCGCTGTGACAGACAGCCTCCGCGGCGCGCATGGGAGATGTCGCAGATCTCACAGACAAACGTCTTAATATGATCGCACATTAGAAATGCTTGGTGAGATAAAATGTGCACGATAACATTATTAAGCAAAAATACATAGTACATTAATTTTTTCCGCTCCAGTACCGAAAGCAGAACCGATAGCGTCAGATCTTACTGATACTACGGTCTTTCATAATTTAGCCCCAGGGCCAGTTTATATACCGGGTTTCGGTACCCATCCCTATGTATGACTCAACAGTTTTTGTGGACACAGGTTGGGAGATGGAATAGGTTTGGAGAAGCAAGAATGCTGTGGTCAATATTTACCTGAAGTAATTGTTCCTCTCCTCTCCCAGTGAGACATGCAGACGTCCAGAGTCATCCTCTGGCTCACGACAGCTGTTTGTGCACATGTGCATAATGTCCTCCCATATCCGCATCATAACAGTAAAAGCATATGAGATGAATGGGTGAGCATGGATACTGTCATGTCCAATAAACACTACAGGTCACCTTGGGAGTGAGGCAGTGCCCACGAGAACTGCACCGAGGTATTATTGAGTTAACAAGCTCACAGTGCGGCCAGTAATGAGCTGTGGAGCCGCGTTTACTCCGGTAATGAGGTGGGCATGTTTGTTAGCGCAAGTATCGGGGCTTCTAACTGCAATGCAGCAATGGAATGACAAGGGCAACTGGACGCAGAGTTGTTGAGAGACAGCCTGTCTCTGCTGAAAAGGTTTTGCATTGGCAGTGTTGGAAACTCATGGGAAAAGATGATTCGTCTGTCAGCTTCTTTGCTCCTTTGGCTGTCTCTCAGATGCACACACATACACACAGTACAATAATCTCTGTCCTCAAAGCAACTCTCCAATTAACCTGATGCCTCTCAGGCTTCTTAAAGTAATTTCACAAGGCTCTCTTCTCCTATACTTACTCAATGTTGGGGTTTTGCCCTCAATGAGTGATTGTAATGGCAGTTTAAGTAAAAGCTATTCTTATGGGGAGTTGAAGAGTGTGATTCAATAAATAACAGAGAATAAGGTTTGTTAAATGCAAACAGACTTCAGCAGCTTAATACAGTGGTGAAAAGATCGTAGACATTAGAAGAACAGTGATTGCTATGTTTGTAGAAAGTGATGTGAAAGAAAAGTCAAGGACTGTTGGATTTGGATCACAATTTAATAGATGTAGAACCAGATTTACTAACCTGCGCAAATTTACTTGAGGCTCTACTTAAAGCACATGGAGAGACTTCAGCAGCTTCACTTGCTTAAAATGATCAAATTACCACAGACAGCCAAGGCAACTATTTAAGTATTTTATAAAGGTTTAGTTTAGAACAAATTACAAACAAGCTCAATAATTTATTCAGGACTAGAAAAAAAACGTTTAGTAAATTATTCAGGACCTATTTACTCTTTAGACAGTTGCAAATCTTAGTTAATCAGACTGCATGTTTGATTTTGAAGACTTTTATTCACAGTTTTAGTGCTTTGAAACAGGTACTTCCATAAATACATTGGAAAAATCACGTTTTTAGGCTCGGTGCTTGCTTTAACTTTCAATATCTTGTTTACTACTATAGACTGATAGAGCTCCAGAAATAGAAACATAAATTAGAAATGATTTTTGAAGGCATTTGGAGCCAGGATTTCCAGACTTCAACATCTCATCAACGATGGTTCTCACAATTCACAATTTCTGTCAATGCTGTCGACAAAAACAACCATCATTTCATGTTTGTTCAAAATACTGACAGTTTTTCCTTAGGGCCAAATATAAAGATGAAATTTTATTCTGTCCACTGCCCACTCCGTTTGCCTTCATCTATTTGGTAGATGTGGTGTTGTAGAGGTTTCTTTGTCAGAAAGATTAAGTAAACAAGATCATGCAGGGCAGAGCCATGGGAGATGTGTGTAGAGATGGTTGTACAGTGTTTGCGCCTCAAACATGAAATGCTCTTTATAAAAATAAAAAGGTTAGCCGATAGAGAATCATTGCAGGCCAAATATGTTTACTTGGCTGTTTTTGTTTTGATCAGTGAACCTTGATCCATCTACCAATGAGAAAAATAATAATAAGTATGCTTTCCTCATAACTTAAATAAGGCTTTCTATATTGCAAGAGACAAAAGGGAGGTTTACATCATCCCCGTGGAGAATCAGAGGGGTCGTGATGTCTCACTAAAGAGAAGCTCTTCAAGGTTTTCTTCAGCCGGCTGCAGTAGAAGGGCAGCAGGAGGAGCATGATGGAGCATGATGTAAGAACAGGTTATTTCTTTGTGTTAGATGCTCAGATGTACTCTAGTGATTATCAAAAGCTTGCTTGGAACTGGTAAGTGAGCAATTATTATTCCGAAGGTCAAAGGCAAAGCTTTTGTGTGAAAGTTATGTGCAATGTTCCACTGAAGAAATTAAATTTGAAGTGTAGATCGACACAATGCATTTAGCAAGTCCCATAGATGTCCTTGTTCTTAGAAATGAGACATGATAAACCTATTTTGTTCCAGTGTTTTGTGGTGTCACAGCACTTTCTCTCTTAAAGACTTGTTGTGACCGTCTAGATAATGATCTATTCTCACTTTTATCATGTATCATGCACGTTTAGCATGTTTAACTTGACCTACTCACATAGTAAATAATTTGTAAATGTGTGAAATGTCTTTTATCTTATTAAGAATATGTCATTTAAAGTTTGTTATTCCCAGTAAATCATTTCAAAATAGTTAGTACATTAGTTGGGCACAATATATTGGAAATTTCTTGTTAATATAATAATATAATAATAATAAATTTCTTGTCAATATCAACAATCGCAATATCTGTAACGCAGCTGGTTAATCTGAAAACTTTACAATATAAAACTGTAATATCTTGTTTTTTATCAAACAAATGTCACACATGCTTGTCCAGTATCTCTCTGAGGTTGTCTAGGAGTAGTTTCATCATCAATTACTGCATAATTCTCACCTAATTCAGCCTAAACATTATAACAAACATTAATCATGCCTCACACCTGCTTTGCAAAGACCTAGAAAAGGGTAAAATCAAGTCATTTTCAGGAAACAGAATCTTGTTCAGTATGTCTCTGGCTATAAGTGCAAGAAGTTTATCCCCTTTTTTTGCTGATCTGAAAAATTATCCAATCCGTGACTCATAAAACGTAATGTGATCCGAACCGTGAGTTTTGTAATCTGTTGCACTACTACTAGAAGCAGTAGAACATAATGGTTGTCTTCTGTATAAGTTCACATAGGCAAGAATAAAACATAACATAATGACATAGCAAGAAAGTTCTTAATGTTATCTTCCATTTCCGTATTTTGAACAAATCCACATTGCAATTCAAGCCATCTCTTTTTTTGGTTCACCACACGATCACTTCAGACTTAAAGGTCCAAACGTCTTAGCAGCAGGTGCACTTTGTGACTCATGCTTTTAACTGTAATGGAGTCACTCACTGGCTGAACCTAGTTTCACTTTGGCAGCAAGAAAATAGTCGGCGAGACTCCTACCTATACATTTGTTTATGGGCTCAACTGCTCACCACATTGCGTCAAACCTCAGCCGAGGGCCCATGCTTTACATTCCGACCCATTACACCAAAGCTGCACTATTTCAGGCCTCATGTATTGTAAGAATATCTTCGCATCAAGACATAAATATGCTCTTTGTTTGCTTGTGAGTGGTCTATGGAGCCTGTACCCTTATCTTCTGCTGTGTGGCGATACAGCCTGGCTTAACTTGACACTGGCACCATAACACTGTTAACACTCAATGACCCTGTCTGCATTTGTATTCATGAGACTGTACTGTTTATTTGCCTGAGAATGATACGGCTTCAGCACCTTTAATATAGCTGTATTTAGCAGAAAGAGATAACATGAATATATGCAGCAATTTCCACCGCGTGTCAAGCTTGACTTTAATCATGTGTCTCCCCCCGTCTCCCTCTTGTCTTTGTCAACCGGTCTCTTTATCAAACAGAGAGCCAGCTGCTCCCGGGGAATAACTTCACCACCGAGTGCAACATCCCTGGAAATTTTATGTGCGGCGATGGGAAGTGTGTCCCAGGTGGCTGGCAGTGTGACGGATCGCCCAACTGCTTTGACAAGAGTGACGAGAAAGGCTGTCGTAAGTTGAATTTTCGACTCTCTTATCGAATCCTATTTATAAAAGGGATATCTCTCCATGCCCCTGATGAACTCCACTGTTCATTCTCCTTCCCCCCGGCCACATTTTAGCACCAGGGCCGAACTTAATACCATCAAAGCAAAGGCCGATTACTTGCGGGTGCCGCAATAGTAGTGCATGCATAATTCTACTGTAAGGCCCGGGTAATAGTTGAGTCTTGATTCTCGTTTTAGTTGGCTTTGATCTTTGTGGTCTGCTGCTCCTCCTTCTTCCCTCCCGCCTCATCTCCACACAAGGATCGGATCGCTGATGAGGGCTGACTTAGAGATGCTGCCATGCTGAATGAAACCACTTTACACTGATATATTCTTCTCACATCCATATCCTGCTATTCCCTCACCTTTTTCTTATCTGATGATCTTTAGGGTTTTGTAGCTAATTCGCTTCACAGAGGCTTGTTTTCAATTACACAAGCACAGCCCTGTTCATCACAGGGTTTTTTTTATTCAGCTAATCTTCTGCCAAAAATGTATTGGGTTTTTTGTTTTATTCTTTTTCTTTCTTGGCAAGGGCAGATTTTTGGCAAAGTGTTTTCCATGATGGAATGCACACATATCCTTCTGTGAATAACAAACAATTTAGTATATTTTATGTTTGGCAATGGCTTTCAATAAACAATAATGAGATTGCCATGTACACTTTAATCACTAAAGAATCCACATTCACATTGAATGATATACTGTACATATTTTTAAAATCTAGCCTACTTATAAAGTATAATTACTATGGTTATCTTACCACCTTTCTTTGAACACATGCCATGTTTTAATAAAAGCACTTTTTTGTTAAAATATTAGTAAACCAGTAAATTCTTAATTTTAACTTTCAAAATAATAAAAATGTGGACATTATTTGAATTGTAAAAAAACATTGCACAACTGAATAAAAAAATATGTGCCACAAGAGCAACACATCACAAACAATAATCAATGTCCAATTAGCTGCATAAAGATTGCGAGAACATTGCACTGGTTGACCACTTGTTGCATTACCACTGTACTGTATACACTACAACAAGCCAGTGACACCATTCAAAATGTCACCTGCATTTTCAAACAGAGGTCCGTTTCTAACAAAGATATCCACTTTCTGTCTGACTCGGCTGTCAGGTGACTTTTTTATGTTTGTTGTCAACATCTCTATTATCTACTCTGCCCTAATTGGGTCTTACTATGCTGTGATAGAGGGCTAGCCGTTAGTCCATATCACTGCCGACAGCTTCACAAATGCCCGAATGACTGTCTGCCTTCATTATGGGCTCTACCGGGACAGACAGACCCACAGACTGAGACTAGGCAGAGTCTGGGAGAGGCGCGGAGCACTCATTAGGGCAGCTACAGCACTAACTATGCTCCAGATGTCTATTGTCTCCAAAGAACAATGCCTCAAAAAAGCTGCCGTCGAGTTATAATTAAAGAAGTCCCCTCAAATTAAAAAAGACAGCAATTTCTATTTATTAAACTGTAGGCGGTAGTAATTGGCTGGAAATGATGGCAGTTTGTTGATTTTGCTTTTGTCCCTCATGTCTGTGAGCTAGTGTTGCAGCATAGAAAATAGTAATAACTGTTTTATCTGTTGGCATTACAATGACCTTATTTTGTTTTATTTATTTATGTATTCAAGGAAAATATACTCTATAAGCATACGGAGGAAACACTGGCAGTATGACGCTATGACAAGCCCCTTTTATGCACAATAAAATTGGTGTGAGTTTCTCCCTTCATTTTCCTGTCTCAGTCACCTGCTCTATGTATTTTATGCCCCAGAAGGAAGAGCAAATAAAAAAGGTAGGCCACAATGGAGCACAGGGTTTGAACAAAGCAAAAGACACACTAGGTGAAATTGAGACTAAACGTTCATGGCTAATTTGAATAAATAAACACAAACGTAGCATATGTTTGTAGCTGCTATTATAGTAGAGTACAATAATTTTCCCCTAGTTTCACTATTATTATTTATCTGGTCACATCAGCACTTCAAATTTGCAGGACAACTGCATCACTCGCATAACCTTGCAATGCAGCTTGATTCTCGTGAGATTTGTGATTTTTTGTAAGTCTCGATAATCAGTTTTGACTTGCACCAAGCAAAGTCTTCACGGTCCGAACCCTGACCAAACCAGGTCATTGTGTCCAATAATGGGGCAGCATTAACAGGTCTGAGCGTGTTTTAAGTTTAAAGATGTAGCAACCATTTTACAGTTACAAACATAAACAACATGCCACTGCTCTGATTGGATAACTGTGATAAATCTAACCACGATCAGGTATTCATTGAAAGTACCTGCCCTTTTGCAAATGCTTTCAACAGGAGCCTTCCCAAATGGTACTGTGGAACAGGCTATGTTCTTTACAGCAGTTCCAATCAGATTATCACTAGATACCTTAGCTTAGAAAAAATGCATTTGTTTGAATTGCAATGTGCTTTAACAGCCTAATTAAAGAGTTTTGTAATTGTATCCTTGTCCTATTCTTGTCACATTAGCTCATATTACAAAAATATTTTTTTATGATTTTGTGATATTGTGAAACTGTGGGAAACCTTGGAACAAAAATTGCACCAACTTTACCTCTTACTGTGCCCATTTCAATTACAGACTTTACTAGCACAGGTGGACAGCATGTGGTTAAACTGTCAAAGTGGATGCCTTCAATGTTTACTTGATGTATGATGGTTTTGCAAATGGTGTTTCATTTACTGTGTTTACGGTTTTAAGTTGGTGTTTGGCAGCTTTTACCTAAAAACATTTTATTTTCATTCCGTTAAATATGAACATAACATGTGACACTAAATAACACCAGTTGCAATACCATTTTTCTTTTTTTGCTGATCCAACAAATTATTCTTCATTTTTATTCTGTGACAAAAAACACCACTCCTGATGAATATGAGTTCTTTGCAAAAACGCAACACAGAGGACCATTAATCCAATCAAAAGTATTTAGCAAGTCCAAACACCTATACATGAACTTTGAATTGCACTTTCTGGGAGTTTTTGGTTTTCACTATTGGGTGGGTGAATTCCAAGAAATAATTACCCATTCAAAGTGTGTCCCAGTCTGCTATCACTGGTCTCTCAAATTGTCGGATTTATTCACCTAGAAAAGATAGGGCTCTTGCTTCCCCTCCAGCAATGTTGATCCCGTTTGTTTGTTCTCCAGTCCCCTGCAGCACAAAAGTTAACCTGAATTATGTAGAGTCCTGTAGTAAAGAATGGATCTGGCTTTTGTTATGCTAGCACCCATCTGACCCCTTATCTTTGCAGTCTATTAAAGCTGTATGGTGTTTGCATATTGTAAGTTCTATTAGGGCTTCTATCAGTATTGTTACATCATGTCCAATATAAAGCACATATCTCAAGAGACTCCTCAAACTGCAATAAGATGAAGTAAACCAAAAGCAGAACGCGTATTTGGTAACACTTCCAATCAATTTATCTGTAATTTATCATGACCGTTTATATCAAATATGTTTGCAGTTCAGTGTTTAATATTAGGCCATTGCCTAATGAAAATACTATTTACACAGTAATGCTATTTATTGAAAACAACAAGCTTCTGTTTCGTCTTGCCATTTAGTTTGGGGGACATTTACATTACGCCAAAAGTCTGACGATGGCAACTACTGTGATAAAAACAGTCTTCACTCAGCTGTTGAGAATGTTGTAGTATGTCCGCCTGTCCAGTAGGGGCACTGTGAACATTCTTGCTGCACTCAAAAAGTAGTAATGGCGTAGGGTTGCTCTTAAACAGGCAACTTTTTAAAGCTAGTGTTTTCTGGAGAAGTACTCATAAACTGAAGCCTCAATATGAATGCCAATAATATTCTCATCAGAACAGTAGTTTTGAAGGTTCTTAAAGCTAAATTATCCCATTATTATTATAATTGCGGGAGACCCAGTCCGAATCTTGCTTGTCTTGTTTGCCCGGTGTCATTCCTTACTCCCTTTGTTTCCTGTTGACCTACTGTCTACTGTCAAATAAAGGCAATAAAGGTCCCAAAAAACACTGGATCTAATTAATAGTAAAATAATAATAACATTTTTTAGAGTGAAAGTGCTGTATCTTCTAAATGAGAATGGTATTTAATAGAGCTGTTTGAAGCAGGCATCCAGCCTTACTTCTTGTGTAATCACTGTAGTGTAGAAGCTGGGTTCACAATGACCCTACTGTCCTGGCAGTACATTATTTTCATTAGCCAAGCATATCCAAGTTAACAAGTTTAGAGTTATTGTATTTTTGAATTAAATAAAACTTTAATCTGAAGTTAAAACTATTACTTGTCATTGCATATTATTGCATATATATATTAAACCGCAATCACAGACAGCACATATTGAATTATAAAATTGTTAAGTATTATATTCTGTAAATTGTATAGACTTTGTTGTCATGCAGGTCATTGATTGACATAAATTAAATTTACATCGAATACTATTTTGAAACAGTGCAGGTTAGCTTCAAGCTGTCAACAAAGGTTAATTTAATGAAAGTTATTTTAATTAAATTGTTGGAGCTGTGGGCAATAATTATAAGATACCTCATAGTTTGTCCATAAACCTTATAAACAGACATGCTATTTTAATTTACTGAAAACATCCAAACCAAAGTTCTGGGTATAACCTTGGCTTTTACAGGCAGTGTATAAGTAGAAGCTACTTCAGATTGGAATTGTGAGGGTAGTTCTAACGCACCTTGACCAGTGGGATAAAGGTCATACTATACCTCGCTAGATTTTGCCGGCTCTTATATTGCAGTCTCAGCAAGAAAAGGCAGGTAATATCTCCACTGGGTGTATTATTGCATTAAAGATAGCCTTTATTGTATTAGCGTGCCAGCTGTGAGAGGCCCAGAATGTGTTTATCAAATCAACTGACTGTATTAGATGACATTGTTTTTAAGTGTGGAATGTGATTAGTTGTCATGCGTCTGAGTAAATCCTCATACAAAGAGGTCAGAAGCACTGGCCGCTCTATGGGCTCTGTAACGGCAACCTCAGAGTCTGTTAGATGAAATGGATACTGGCACAGCAGAGATGCAGTGGAGCTGACTGAGCTCACTGGGCCTCAGAGCCAGGATTAGCCTTCGTGCCCTCGTCGGGGCAGAGCACGGCTCGCTGCAGAGTGTGTTAGTGTTAGCTGTGGACAAGCCATGTAGAAGACTTGCAACAAAAAGAATGTTGTGATCTTGTGGTCCTCTAGGCTCAAGCCCTGCCTTCACGTTTTTTGTAGAATTCTTGACTTAAAAGCTACTGCCGTCCAATTCTGCTTTGAAATTGTAGAGCCATTAGCGGGGCCGGTGGCTTAGGGAACAAAGATCAAAGCACAAAGGGCTGCGTCTTATTCTTGTTTTCGGTCTGCACACAGTTGATCACAAGGGGTATTGCTGTTGTTATGTCATTTGCAGAAAACAATTCAGTAAGCTGCATTTGTAGTCATGTTGAAGTAAATTAATAGCAAAAGTCAATAAAGCAAAGTGCGTGTTGTATTAATACAAATCATAGATAAAAACTATGCAAGTGATTTTTAGTGAGAATTATTCATTTATTTATTTATTTATTTATTTATTTATTCAACCTTTATTTAAGCAGGTTAGTTATTAAGAGCATGTTCTTATCTAAAATAACAACCCGGAAAGGACGGGGGAGGGGAACAAATCAACTAATAGCATAATGTAATAGGAATTATCTGTGAAATAAACAAGACCTCAAGACCTCATCTTGCCTTTATTATCAAGGCTTTTATTAGATTATGTATTTTCAGCACATTCCAGGTCTTTGTCCAATCAGATGCTCACTTCCGTAAAAAGAAAAAGAGTGCTCCCATTAGTCAACACTGCTTGTCAACAGGGAAGTAACAGCTCCTGATAAAACATGATTCCCATCATAATGGCAATACTGTAAATTTGAAATATATCTTAACTTTGACAAATATGTAAAAATAACAGCAATACACAACGGTAATAAAAAGTTAGTTTACCACTCTTTATTGATTACCATTCAAATTTTTGTTCTACTTGTGGATCCATGTGGCCAAAGGTTGGTGTGCATTGATTAAAGCAGCCACTCAATTGCTCACACAAGGATTGATAAAGCCTTCTGAAAAGCATGGTTGTGATTTATATATCAGGACAAAGTCTTAATAAACCTACCTCCACGAGGGCACACACAGAGCGTCTATGGGAATAGAGAGCTAAGAAACATATCTACTGATGAATGAATCATGTTCTTGGGGCGCAGTGGCTCAGTGGTAGAGCGGTCGTCCTTCTACCGGAAGGTAGGCGGTTCGATTCCGCTCTCCCCACAGTTCATACTGTCGTTGTGTCCTTGGGCAAGACTCGTAACCCACCTTGCCTACAGTGGCTGTAACACTGGTAATTAGAAGCTCAATGTAAGTCGCTTTGGATAAAAGCGTCAGCTAAATTAAATGAATAAAAATGTAAATGTACAATTTCTGCCTATGGTCTTTGCAGGCTTTAAAGGTAGGATGGGATCAAAATCTGTCACTGTAAAAAAGTAGATATTTGAAAGGAAATGGTAAAACATTTTTGTGTAAGCAGTCTGAAAGCATAGATTAATGTACTTGGTATTATTAAGTCTGTGAAGGGACTCAGTCATCCAGGTCATCTTGAAGAAAAGGTTAAATCAAAGGCATTTAGACTTAGTTTTCAACCTTGAAAACTAAGTCCAGAAGCCTTTGCTTTAACCTTTTCTTTTCTTTGGTATTAATAATACAAATGTCAAGGCTAAAATATTGATTAGCATCTTTAATTCTGTATCTGCCTCTTGTCATTTCTGTCTTTTTTCATAGAACAAAGGCCATCCTCACTTTGTTGTTAGTCACAATTTAGGGGTAAAAATGATTGGTACAGAATCTTTCAAGGCAAGATATTCTTTTTTGTCATTTTCCGATACAACATTGGGGCGACTGCCAGTTCAAATACGACATTTTACTGCAGCACATTGCTTTCTGTAATGAGTATTGCAGCGGGGGATATTATCTGACACCCATCATGGCACTTTTTTTTTTAGCATTTTCCCTCCCTTTTATTGGAGATTGTGAAGAACATTTAGAAATGAAGTATGGTGGTTCTCACTTTCACATCTAGCACAGAGTTTGATGGCTTTACAGTACTTTGAAAATGGCCAACTCCTGAAAACAGCACAAAGATGGTTATTTCATTCTGAGGATATGTCCTAATATTTTTTCAATAACTTTCATTGCATTTTACCTAGTGTTTTAGGTTTGACAAGTCTTAGTTTGGGATTGTAGTATGGAGAGATAAAAATTAAAATCGTATTAACAAATATTATCATCAACTTTACCATCTTAGCTGTAGCTAAAATGATCATTTAAATGTGCATTGTGTTAATTGTTGTAGGAAAAAATTGGTTAAAACAATAAACATTTCTTTAAAATACCAGAGTTAGCCAAGAGGCTATTTCTTATCCATAGTCCCCAGACTGATGTTAAAAGTCACACTACGAATAAGGTTATAAACAGTAAAATACTATTTACAGTATGTACAGACATTAAAGCACAGACACAGTGTTACAGACATTCACACACAATATCACAACATTAGTAAAAGTTACTAAAAACACAAAAACACAATGGCCTCTAACAAATAGACAGCAGAAGAGACAGGACCGTGCAATTTAGTGTTGAGCACATCCCTGGAGGTTTAGAGCATTTTTGAGATCAATTAAACTTTCACTGTTCATGTTCATAGCTGTTGTTCATGCTTAAAAAAGGAGACGTGTAAGGTCCAGTGTTATGCAAGTTACTTCCAGAATGTAATACATTATAATTACTTATTTAGTTACTGTGATTTAAAGGTAATATCTTTATACCACAATGTTATTGGATTTGTTTCTCTGGAGCCCCAATGTTTCATTATAGAGATACAGGTTAAATACATTTGTAACATGGGTTACTGAGAATGTGACGAATAATATAGTTACTACCCATTTCTGAATTAGGAGTGTGTTATATTACTACGTTACAGCTAAAACGAATACACTACTGTAACGCCATTACTTTTGTAACACTAGTGACAGTGTAACATCTGCATTTTTGACACCAGAGTTTGTCAAAAAACAACACACCCCACCTTTAAACTAGTGATGTGTGCAACACATTCAATAATAATAATAATAATAGTAATAATAATAATAATCAATTAAATTTATATTGCACTTTTCTTCCAAGGGAGCAAGAGACTCAAAGCGCCAACAGGCCATTATTCATTCTCTGCATAGTCACACACTCGTGGTGGTAAGCTACAGTATGTAGCCACAGCTGCTTTGGGGCAGACTGACGTGGCAGCAATTTTGCACCTACAGCCTCTGACCAAGCATTTTTTACACATTCATACATTTGTGCTGTGGCACTGGAGGCAAGGTGAGTGAAGTGAAAACAACAACGGTATTGTTGTGGAAAACTGCTGACCACCTCTATGGAGTCGATTGGATTTGAGACAAAGATAGACTAAAAGACACAACTGTATGACTTGGAGCAGGAGAGATTTATTCACCAACAAGACAGGCCTGGAGACAGAAAACACTCAATAGAACATTGTCATTGGCGGTTCTAGTCTGACATGCTTCTGGAACAGTATGTATATATAGCTCTGTATTGCGTCATCGATTAGACGTTGATGTTAGATGTTGTTTTAACCTTGTACTTGTTTGTGTTAAAGAGAGACAGAGCTACAAAGATATAGATATTGTAATCATAGAATGATGTGGAGAGGCCTCTGACCAGAACACACAGTTCTAACAGAGATAATCACAGATTAACATACAGATCTTAAATTGTGTTTAGGACATTATGTATTAATGAATTCCCCAACAAGTATGAACTGGGAGAGTGGGAATTGAACCGCCAACCTTCCAGTTATACCACCTGAGCCACTGCGCCCACTACGTTTTGTATTACTGTAATGCCTGTAGAAATATCAAGCAGTACTGCCCATTTTGGAATAAATGTTACGATTTTATTGTTGGTTTATTCTGTTAAATTGGCTGGTACTCTTCAGACCTCAATCATATTCTTTACATCCAGCAGGTTATGCTGTGGTTTGGTCAGACATGTTTCAATTGTACATTTGAAATTTAAAATTTTTAAACTGTGTTTTAATGTAGATTTTTTTATTGTATTTAACAACTTGAGCTGCATTTTGGCAACTTAAAGCAGAAAAATGTGCTATGAAATGCGTTACCTTTAGCCCAAAAATATATATTGTCAAAATCATTTTAATTGTTTAGACGAGCTGTGACAGTAGTGTCAGAAATTGAAAAGGAATTGTTGCATAGCGTGTCTGCCCCTCGCTGCACCTACGATCTATGTCAGCCAACTCACCAATAGGAATGTGCCATAAAATGCACATTCATTAGCGCGTCCACACATGGACAAAGCACAAAAGACAAAGATAAAGGAGAAACGGAGTAGCAGTTCTATTTGGGACTCAAATACATAGGACACTTTTGTAGAGGTTTTTTTTTCAATTTACATAAAAGCCGCTAATGTAAGCACTAACTTACAATTCACCTGCGCCATGACAGCTTAGTCTGAAGTGACTGACTTTGGTCGTGGCCATGACTCAACATTTGTTCAGTCTCTCATTGTGAACATGCAGTAGATTACGATCTACCTATTTCACGTTGTGCAGTGTGGCTTGCACAAAAAAATTATACAGTGTAGCCCAGGGTTTAGACATGAGATCAATAGAATAATACCTATCTCACTGACACAGTACTTTCAGCTCGACAAAAACCTTCAAAATAATTTTCCCGTCACCGGGAGGACATTGTGAGAGATTACGTGAGTGAGGCGCTCTACCAAACTATGCATATAATAAAGAAAATAGACCAATACACTGGACTCATTACACTAAATGTACCCACTGTTTCAGAAGACATGTTCTTTTTTCCAAACTTGCCAGCTTGGATAATTTCTTCTTGTAAACAAACCAGCTGTGCCGCTGACAGTCCGGTTGCACAGAGAGGGATCTGCGTCCTCTAATGGCTAAAAGTTACACATGTGCTGTCAATGAGTGGATAGAGAACATGTGTTAGTGGATACATAGTGAGTAGATATCAAGGGTGAAAGTAACGCATTACAAATACTCATGTTACTATAATTAAGTCTCTAATGTGTCACAACTAATAATCAAATTAAATAAAAAATGACAATGTAAGTCCATTTTCTGTGGAAATATGGCAGTAGTTCAGAGGAGGAGAGGCTGAAGGCCAGTCAAAGGTGAGCTCTCAGTTTCAGGGGCTACAGGAACACATGGGGCTAGAGAAGGAAAGTTAAGCCCAATTCTTAGTTATAGCAGTGAGATCACTTATAGTTTAGATTTTCCTTTTTTAAATCCTAAGGCTTAAGACATTAGCTGTCACTTGAAACTATGATGCATCAATAAGAAGAGCTTTAGTGACTAAGACAGCACACTGAGACAGCACAACCCTTTTCTGTTTGCACTGGTTGTGATATAACGACAAATTTATATTTTTATATGTAACTTTTTTCTTAAAAGTCTGAAAATCATTAAAATAATAATTCTAAATTCAAATAAACTGGTTCTAGATATAAAACAAAACTAAACACTTGCCTAGTTTTTTAGAACTGTCAGAACATATTTGTCCAGAACACGTTACATCAACCCAAATTTATATTACAGCAGGATAGTTATTGGATTTATTTGAAGCGTGAACAGTAAATTTTGCTGTAATTAGTAATTTATACTTTTATTAGAGTACTTTTTAACACTTTTAATTATAATTGAGTATTATTTTGGCCATGTAACAGTACTTTTACTTGAGTACAAATATACAGTACTCTTTTCACCACGGGTGGCTATTAATCTGCTTTTGCATTTTTGAGTGCATCCGGAAAGTATTTACAGCGCTTCACTTTTTCCACATTTTGTCATGTTACAACCTTATTTCAAAATGGATTAAATTCATTATTTGCCTCAAAATGCTACAAACAATAGCCCATAATGACAATTTTATAATGCAAATTTATTTAAAAAAAAATTATTTACTTGTATTGACAGCATTTGCTCAGTAGTTTGTTGAAGCATCTTTAGCACTAATCACAGCCTCAAGTATTTTTGAGTATAATGCTAAAAGCTTGGCACACCCATTTTTGGGCAATTTCTTCTATTCGTCTTTGCAGAACCTCTCAAGCTCCATCAGGTTGGATGGTGAGCATCGGTGCACAACCATTTTCAGATCTCTCCAGTGATGTTCAATTGGGTTCATGTCTGGGCTCTGGCTGGACATTCAGAGAGTTGTCCTGTAGCCACTCTTTTGTTTATCTTGGCTGTGTGCTTAGGGTCATTGTCCTGTTGGTGGATGAACCTTCGCCCCAGTCTGAGGTCCAGAGCGCTCTGGAGCAGGTTTTCATCAAGAATGTCTCTGTACATTGCTGCATTCATCTTTTCATTGATCCTGACTTGTCTCCCAGTTCCTGCCGCTGACAAACATCCCTACAGCATGATGCTGCCCCCATTATGCTTCACTGTAGGGAAGGTATTGGCCAGGTCATGAGCGGTGCCTGGTTTCCTTCAGACATGAAACTTGCTCTTCAATCTTTGTTTTATCAGACCAGAAAAATTAGTTTCTTATGGTCTGAGAGTCTTTCAGGTGCCTTTTTGCAAACTCCATCTGTCACTTTACCACACAGGCTTGATTGGTGGAGTGCTGCAGAGATGGTTGTTCTTCTGGAAAGTTCTCCTCTCTCCTCAGAAACACACTGGAGCTCTGTCAGAGTGACCACCGGGTTCTTGGTCTCCTCCCTAACTGTGGCCCTTCTCCCCCAGTTGCTGAGTTTGGCCAGGCGGCCAGCTCTAGAAAGAGTCTTGGTGGTTCCAAACTTTTTCCATTTACAGATGATGGAGGCCACTGTGCTCATAGGAACCTTCAATGCTGCTGAACTTTTTCTGTACCCTTCCCCAGAGCTGTGACTCAATACAATCCTGTCCCGGAGGTCTACAGACAATTCCTTAGACTTCATGGCTTGGTTTGTCTCTGACATGCACTGTTAACTGTGCGATCTTATATAAACAGGTGTGTTCTAAATCATGTCCGATCAACTGAATTTACCTCAGGTGGACTCCAAACAAGTTGTAGAAGCATCTCAAGGATAATCAGTGGAAAAAGGATGTTCTTGAGCTCAATTTTAAGCGTCATGGAAAAGGTTCTGAATACTTGTAAATGTAAATGCACTTTTTTTTATTTTTTAGTACATTTGCAAAGAATTTAAACAACGTTCTTTCACGTTGTCATTATGGGGTATTGTTTGCAGAATTTTGAGGCAAATAATACATTTAATCCCTTTTGAAATAAGGCTGTAACATTACAAAATGTGGAAATAGTGAAGCGCTTTGAATACTTTCCAGATGCACTGTATAAAAGCATATGCATTACCATTAGCAAAACCTACCCTAAACCAAAATTCCTGTTGCCTTTATAGACATGTACATGATTTAAATTAGATAAAATAATACACATATAGCATATGAAGGCTATGCATGTTGATGGTAAACATCAAAGTACCAAAATCGCTGACATGGACCAAGATCCTATGTATTTTGTAACACCTTTTTTAAAAAGCCTTTGCATTTACATAAAGTGCACTTTACACTACAATCCTTTTTTTCTGTACGGCCTTGTAGTCTAAAAGTACCCTTGCCCTTCTTGCTTACACTATGACTCCATTACCTATTGATTTCCTCCCGTCAGAACTGCTCAGCAAGGTCAGAGAAACCTTTGAAGTCCTCAGCAGTCTGTACTGTTTTTTTACTCCCTTCTACGGCCTCTGTTCACTTTCTAAAGAGCTCTGCCCTTGTTTTCCTCCTTGTTAGTCATCTTCCTTTCTCCACAGTCCTTGTCTCTCCCCCTTTTCGTCCTGTCAGTCATGCATGCACGTCACGAGCAAACACTACCTGTGCCAAACAAGTTATTGTGTTCTCCAGGGAAGCGAGAAGGAGGAGAAAAGGGTAGAAGTGAGGGGATGGCCAGGGCGTAAAGTGTGCATAGGGGAAGAGCAAAGTGTAGTACATTTACAACAGGAGTGATGTCTGATGTGAATACTGAAACCTCAAAAATATATATATATATAAAAAATAAAATAAAAAACGATTTTGTGAAATTACTCTTTCCTGAAAGCCCTAAAATGAGCTGTAGGTACTGCTCTCTCTGGCCTGGATTTGAACTTTTCATATATAATATACAAACCTGTGGCTTAAAATGAATTTTTCAAACTTGAAAGTCCAAACCATGTCTGGTTTATTCCATTGAAACCAGACCAGTTAAGTGTCTTGCCCATGGATACAACACCAACTTTCCGGGTTATAGGACAACTGCTCTGTTGTGTGGGATATGTTAAACAACTAGAGAAGGTAAGAGAATATCTGGCTGTTAATAATAACAAAGTCGGTTACTATAAGTAATATTATGTAAAGTATTTAAAATGAGATTTAGTTGAACAATAGCATGTTTTTTGAGCGTTAGTGTGCATCTAAGCCTTGTTGTCAGGATTCATGTTTAAGTTGTCTGTTTTGTTTGATGTTGTGGTTCTTTTAAAGTTTCTTAGTGGTTTCTTTATATTCTGATTATTGTTTCAACTTGTTGTGGTGTTTTGGTTTTATTTTGATATGTCTTACTCCTGTCTGTTTTATGATTTACTTCCTGCCTGTTGTCTTCCCCTTCTGTGTGATTGCCTGCTCCGCCCTGATGTGTTGCACCTGTTCCTTGTTGTCTGTGTGTCTTTATAACCTGTGTGTTTTTCCCCTGCTCTTTGCCAGGTCGTCGTGTCTGTTACCGTGAGTCTGTATTGTGTTTCATTGTGTCTGATCCAACGTAGTCTTTGTTTTCTGTGGAGGTTCTATTATTTTTCCAAGTCTGATTTTGTTCTGATATTTTATTCCTGGATTGTTTGCTCGGACCCGCCTTGGTTTCTTCCCTGGTTCTTGTAGTTTGTTTTTATACCATCGGACCAAATAAACTTGATTTTTACTCTTTGCCTGTGTCCGTGGGGTTTGCGTTGGAGTCTTCCGGTTCCTGGGCCATTGGCCATAACAGTACGACCTGGCCAAGACTGAGACTCCGCAACCCATGGCAATATGTTAACCTCCAAGTCTGCTTATGTTTTGAACCTCCGTGCCTCCTGAGCCTCCGTGCCTCCTGAGCCTCCGTGCCTCCTGAGTCTTAGCGCCTACCTGGGCCACTTAAGAGACTTCTCAGCGCCTACCTGGGCCACTTAAGAGACTTCTCAGCGCCTACCTGGGCCATCTAAGACCCTTCTCAGCGCCTACCTGGGCCATTTAAGAGACTTCTCAGCGCCTACCTGGGCCACCTAAGACCCTTCTCAGCGTCTACCTGAGCTACCTAGACGTCACGGAGACTCTGCATTCAACGCCTGGTTTCCCTCTACGCCTGGTTTCCCTCCTACGCCTGGTTTCCCTCCTACGCCTGGTTTCCCTCCTACGCCTGGTTTCCCTCCTACGCCTGGTTTCCCTCCTACGCCTGGTTTCCCTCCTACGCCTGGTTTCCCTCCTACGCCTCCGCCCGGACCCTCGTGTGCCTCCGCCCGGACCCTCGTGTGCCTCCGCCCGGACCCTCATTGGCCAGCCCCAGCATCTCCGTGTGGCCAGCCCCAGCATCTCCGTGTGGCCAGCCCCAGCATCTCCGTGTGGCCAGCCCCAGCATCTCCGACTGTTCCTGTGTGGTCATCCCCAGCATCTCCGACTGTTCCTGTGTGGTCATCCCCAGCATCTCCGACTGTTCCTGTGTGGTCATCCCCAGCATCTCCGACTGTTCCTATGTGGTCATCTCCAGCATCTCCGACTGTTCCTGTGTGGCCATCCCCAGCATATTTGACTGTGTTTAGTGTGAACATCCCCAGCTTCCTTGTTTTGGTCAGCTCGAGCCATCCATCTGGTACTTCCCCGGTTCAGATTTTTTCATTTTTTGTAGTTCCCTTTCCAGTGTCAGCCCTGTCCAGTTCCCTTTCCAGTGTCAGCCCTGTCCAGTTCCCTTTTCCAGTGTCAGCCCTGTCAAGTTCCCTTTCCAGTGTAAGCCCTGTCCAGTTCCCGTTCCAGTGTAAGCCCTGTCCAGTTCCCTTTCCTTTGTCAGCCTTCACTCGCTGTACTTTTGTCATTTTTGTTTCCCTGCCTGGTCCTGAGTTTTTTGTTTCTCTGCCTGGTCCTGAGTTTTTTGTTTCCCTGCCTGGTCCTGAGTTTTTTTTGTTTCCCTGCCTGGTCCTGAGTTTTTTTTGTTTCCCTGCCTGGTCCTGAGAGTTTTTTTGTTTCCCTGCCTGGTCCTGAGAGTTTTTTTTTGTTTCCCTGCCTGGTCCTGAGAGTTTTTGTTTGTTTCCCTGCCTGGTCCTGAGAGTTTTTGTTTGTTTCCCTGCCTGGTCCTGAGAGTTTTTGTTTGTTTCCCTGCCTGGTCCTGAGAGTTTTTGTTTGTTTCCCTGCCTGGTCCTGAGAGTTTTTTGGTTTCCCTGCCTGGGTCCTGAGAGTTTTTGGTTTCCCTGCCTGGTCTTGAGAGTTTTTTTGGTTTCCCTGCCTGGTCTTGAGAGTTTTTGGTTTCCCTGCCTGATCCTGAGTCCTGAGTCCAGTTCCTGCCTGTTCCTGAGTCCTGAGTCCAGTTCCTGCCTGTTCCTGAGTCCAGTTCCTGCCTGTTCCTGAGTCCAGTTCCTGCCTGTTCCTGAGTCCAGTTCCTGCCTGTTCCTGAGTCCTGAGTCCAGTTCCTGCCTGTTCCTGAGTCCTGCCTGATCCTGAATCCTGAGTCCTGCCCCTGCCTGATCCTGAGTCCTGCCCCGTCTGAGAACGCCCTGTCTATGTATCCTGGGTGCCCCATGTCTGAGTCTGTCTGTCCCGGCACACCTGTTTCCCCCCTAGTGCCTGTCCCAGCACCACCTCCCTTCTCGGGCCTCGTCCGGCCGACCAGTTCCGAGGGCGGACCCGACGCCTGTTATCCCCGAGCGCCGTCCGGCCGACCAGTTTCGAGGGCCGGATCCGTCTCCATTGTTATTCCTCGAGCGCCCCGTCCGGCCGACCAGTGTCAAGGGCCGGATCCGACGCCTCTGTTTTTTCCCCGTGCGCCCCGTCCGACCGACCAGTTCCGAGGGCCGGACCCGACGCCTCTGTGTTTCTTTGAGCCCGTTCCTATTATGGGTCCTGTGCCAGTGTCTTATTGTCTTGTTTCCCTCCTTCCGGACCCCCTCCTCCCACCCAGGTTATGTCTATGGTTTGTTTTTGTTAGGGGATTGTAGGCCGCCCAGTGTTCGGCCTTTAGGGGGGGGGTACTGTCAGGATTCATGTTTAAGTTGTCTGTTTTGTTTGATGTTGTGGTTCTTTTAAAGTTTCTTAGTGGTTTCTTTATATTCTGATTATTGTTTCAACTTGTTGTGGTGTTTTGGTTTTATTTTGATATGTCTTACTCCTGTCTGTGTTTTATGATTTACTTCCTGCCTGTTGTCTTCCCCTTCTGTGTGATTGCCTGCTCCGCCCTGATGTGTTGCACCTGTTCCTTGTTGTCTGTGTGTCTTTATAACCTGTGTGTTTTTCCCCTGCTCTTTGCCAGGTCGTCGTGTCTGTTACCGTGAGTCTGTATTGTGTTTCATTGTGTCTGATCCAACGTAGTCTTTGTTTTCTGTGGAGGTTCTATTATTTTTCCAAGTCTGATTTTGTTCTGATATTTTATTCCTGGATTGTTTGCTCGGACCCGCCTTGGTTTCTTCCCTGGTTCTTGTATTTTGTTTTTATACCATCGGACCAAATAAACTTGATTTTTACTCTTTACCTGTGTCCGTGGGGTTTGCGTTGGAGTCTTCCGGTTCCTGGGCCATTGGCCATAACACTTGTGTTGTGTCAGTTCCGCTAACTGTTTTGACTAGGGATGCACCGATACCACTTTTTTGGAAAACGAGTACGAGTACTTGCATTTCAGTACTCGCCGATACCGATACCGAGTACTTAATAAAAAAACATGATTTAAATTTACAGGTAACAGCTTTAGTCATATAATTTAACAAAAAAACAAGGCACGGGGCAAACACTGCTTGTCCAAATATCCGTGGTGAAACTAAACGAAGAGGAGGCTTGCAGTAGGCTGTGGATGTGTTTTTCACGGAGTCGTAGTTTAGGCAGCTCCGTGTCAGTCATGTAGCGGCTTGGGACATCATAACATGGGGGAAACGCATGAATCCCACATTTTCTACCTCCGACAGTGGCTGGTCACTCAATGCAATGTACTCGATGATTGCCTGTGTTATTTTCACAGCACGTGGATTGTCTCTGGACATTTTCTCGCCTTGCAAGAGTTTCGCTGCAGTGTGAGTTGTGTTGGTTTAGAAGCGTGGGTAAACTCTTTATACTCGTTGTCGTGTTGGGATTTTAGGTGCTTGATTAAATTACTTGTGTTAAATGCGCTACCTTTTGAGCCTCCTCTGGACAATTTAGCTGAGCACAATTTGCAGTCCGCCTTTGTTTTGTCGTCTTCATTCACTTTGAAATAGTTCCACACGGCTGACATGTCTCGTCTTTCCTTCGTTCTCCCGCTCTGAGCTGCAGCCGGGCCTGGGGCGGGCACTCGGCGACTGTGATTAACCCCTTACACGCCGCTCAAACATAGACATTTCTCAGACCGTGGTATCGGCCCCCGTATCGGGGACTTTTAGCACGAGTACTTTCGAAAATGTGGTATCGAGGCCGATACCCGATACCAGTATCGGTATCGGTGCATCCCTAGTTTTGACCTCAAAGACCCTGGTTTTAAACTGCATTTAAATACTATTGATTTACAAATTAAGCACTGATTTCTACACTTTGCAAATAAATTTGCCATTTTCTACAATGGTTTATCCATATTCTTTTCACAAATGGTTTAGGTTGGTTCAGACTGTGACCTGCTCAATGTTGGCCAAAAATGGTCAATTTGTTCTTTGTTGGACCTTTCCCATCTGAATTAGAATCAGTATGTAATTGAAAAGTCAGACTGTCCCTACAAAGCAATCGAAAAGTACATTCTCAAGCTTTTTGTCCAAGTGAAAAGTCCATGTTTCTGCATTTGTTTGTGTGCTTTCCCAATGCTCTATGATTCACTCATGTTTTTTCTGGTAGCGATAGTTGTACCTCATTCGTTTTCATTTGCGCCGCACTGCTGAACTCTTCGACTAAGTTTGGAACCCATCCAACGCTGCCTGCCTGTTTTTTTGTAAACAAGATCTACAAAGACGTGACAAAAAAGGGTGAGGAAGAAAAAGAATATTTGGCAAATACTTCAAACGGAGGAACAGAACAGTGACAGGAGGTACAAAGATGGAAGGAATGAGTGTTACCTGAATTGGCAGTGCCCTCGACTCGCCTCCTAATTAATATTTTGTCTTTATATTCTATAAAGTGCACACTGAGGCTACAAACAGGCAGACATGCATCCTCAAATAGTAGCTAAGCACATTAGCCTCTACCACCCATGATCCCCCCCTTTGTGAGCCTGTCCTTCATGTGACTTTTGAGCTAATTTTGTACACAAACACTGGGTAACACGAATCCTGCCTGCGGTAAGTGGTAATGAGCAGAAGAATAGCAGCACTGTTTCTAGCCAAAAGTGTCAGAAGATGATGCAAATAACACTAATGCTAAGCAGTACAAGTGAAAAAAACATTTCTCTGTTTCCAGAAATGCTAGTGGATACCAAGCTTTGTATCATAAAAAGAGACTGCTTTGTTCCGTTTCCGTGTGCCCCACACAAGCACTATCTTTTCTTTTCTTTTCTTATGTGCTGGAACGACTCAGAGCTACAGTACGTTTCTCCCTGGACTCTAAATGAATGAATGAAATGGCCCATGCAAAATGAGCTTTGGACAGTCGGACAACCCTCCTGTCCAAGAAAACAAAGGCTTCACTCGGCGGCAGACAACAGCTCGGGTGCTACCCCAGCTTCCTCCCGGATTACATTTCATCCCGTCTCTGAAAAACCCTCATGGTTGGATATGCCCGGCCCTCCCCACTCACTGCACATAATCGCTTCAGCTTGAAAGAGCTCATAAATCAGCCCACCACAATATATTGTAGAAGGAAAAAAGTGCGCCTCTGGCATTTGAGACGGCCCAATGCCAACGTATGAGCAGGCCAATTCTGTCTTTGTATTCAGAGGACAAAAAAATATATGTTCGGTGGCTTGTTTTGAGATGCCTAGCTTGTGTCTGTGAGGGGCTAGCTGCATTTTTTGTTTTGAGCCTAAAACCTCTACCAAAGCCAAAGACCTTCTGAACTAGTACAGGTTTTTAGCAGTAATTAAAATCAGGAGTAACAGACCCAAAGATTACTTATTGTAATGTGAGGGGCGCAGTGGCTCAGTGGTAGAGCGGTCGTCCTATCAATAAGTTTGAATCCCGCTCTCCCCAGTTCACACTGTCGTTGTGTCCTTGGGCAAGACACTTGCCACCCCACCTAACCTGCAGTGCCACCGCTCTGGGGTCAGAATGTTTGGTGAATAATGGATAATAGACAGCCTGTAAGCGCTTTGGGAAGCTCCTTTGGGAGAAAAGCACAATATAAAGCTAATCCTTTATTATTAATGTAAATTGCTTAAAATAAGTAAATCCGTGACAAATTAAACAACACATAATCTAGATGCTTGGAATTCCAAGAGGCCTCATTCCAAAGGCATTTACCATCTTATGGTGAAGTACAATGCTGGAAAAGTGTGAATAGTAAGTGTAGCATTTTAGATTTGGATGAAAAATGCCTGCTAACTGCCTGTGGATCCTTCCACAAACAACATAAAAAAGTCAACAATGACCGAGTGGACCTACCTCAAGTTTACCTTGATGTGTATTTTCAGCTTTAGGAATTTGTAAGCCAAGTTTGCCAAGTGTAACAGTCCTAAAATTATATGGATAAAGCCCCTGTCACACATTGATTTTGGCCATCCACCAGGCAAATAGATTAGTTTCAAAGTTAAAGATGACCTCTCAGTCTTACAACCAACGATTCATGATGAACAATATCTGACTGACAGAAATTTGGGACAATTATAGCGAATCCTGCTACACCCATAGTATATCATAGCGGTTAGCTGTATGGTAAACTAACAGGTGCCAACAACAACATGTGTTGGCACCTGCTACTACACCTATTACTACAAAATAGCACATTGTGACAAGGGCTCAACTCTGGGTTTTTTTTAATTTGGCATTTAGTCCAGAATAACATAGTCTTAAGCATCCTGTGACTTATAATATGCCACTGGTGTAGTCTAATTGAGTCTAATATTGAGCCACTCGCCAATGTTCTCTACCCAATCACTGACAGCACACACTTGTAGTCGTCAGTCAAAGGACATGTGCCAAAACCATCTTGTTTAGAATTTTCTGTTCGTTCATTGAGAATGTATTGTGGTTTGGTTAACTTTACTGTAGGTTTTTAAATGGGGAGTTCAGCAAGGACTTTTGAATGTCTCTTTCCACCACACTTTGAAATTCTAACATCACAGCACTGGGGTAAACTGAGGTGTTCTATTTTCCCATGTACCTGCTTTTGCATCCACCTGTAATCTTGTTTTTCCTCTGTCAGACAGGAAAGATCAATACATCCCAGTTTAAAACCAGGGCTTAACGGTAAACGGACAGAGGCTTCGGTGGTGGACAGGCCTCGTCACTCAGTCCTGGGCCTGTCCTGTGAGATAAGAACTGCAACCTGCTTAAGGCTGATCAATGGCACGATCCATACAAACACTGTCCTTCAACGTTTCCTCTCTTTGTCTTTGCTATTAACCTGTTTTCTACCACTTTCAGCACTTTGAGTTTGCGATCTTAGTCATTTCATGTCGTGCTTAAGATAAGCACCAGAGAACAACAAGAGCTGAATAATTAATTGTTTTGCAGCACACACTGGCTTGTTTGACCTCACACAATGGCCTATGGCCGAATATTACAGCATATAATGGTTTCTTTCATGTATAAAACTGTTTAAAACAACAAATATCCTGTTTGTCTCAAAAACATATTCATTGCGCACAGATCTTGCCCAAATATAACATCATGATTAACATGCACTTCAGAGGCCCCCATAAACAGTAAAAACATGATATTGTTTGTGGATGGATTAAAAAAACCTTTCCCAACATGGTCAAATAATGTTGTCTTTTGCCAAAGTTGTCTTCAAAAATTCTCTTCTTGAATGGCTTGCAAAAATGATGTTTTTACAGATAAATCCATGATTTCTCCCTTTGCTTAATAATGAGCCTTATACCTCATTCACCCATTGGAAATCTTTAATGATGTGTAGAAAAAAATCACAAAAGACAAATCAATCAAAGTAACTGTTAGGACCCAGGGACCTGTTTGTCTGAACTCTTGCAATTTGGACCTACCTTGGTCTCTGCAGGTTTTATTTTCACTTTATCTGAGCCTCCTCCTCTGCTGCGTCTGAAGGAGCTCACTGATTGGGAGTTCATTTCCTCCTTGTAGCAAATGAGTAAATATTCAAATTAAACACACAGATAAAAGATGCACATTTCATACAGTAAAGTTATCCATTATCAATATAAGCTTAAGCATGTGAGCATAGTGTAGTATCTTATCGCTTTGAAATAACTAAATCACATACTATACGTTTAAATAATAATAATAAATATAAAAGGTCATGTAATATATTGTTTTATCTATATACTACTTATTGTCCATCAAACTATTGCCTTTGCTTTAATCATCTTTCATCTTTATCTAAATAAGAAACCTAGTGTCCCCGATTTAATTAGTTTTACTGCAGTGAATACTTCTTTCTTGGCTCATTTGATAATGATGAATTCAGAATGAACAGACTCAAACTTAATTTTTTGGGGGAGTTGGCTTGGTCTGAGGAGAAAAACACTGATGTCAAGTTTAAAATAAGCATGCTCTATAAAACAGGTCCTATGTACTGCTCTTGTAAACTCTGAAACATGGCTGTCCTTTTTGATAAATCATTCCTAACCTTGACGCCAAGGATAATTCTATCATATAACATGACATATTGCATTAAATACTGCTGCGTCATCTCACTACCACTCCCAGTCTAATCTTCTTTCTTCACTTTCCTCCATCTCTCCTCAGCCAAAGTCAAGTCCAAATGCGCTTCCACTTTCTTCGCCTGCTCCACCGGCAACCACTGCATCATCAGACGCTTCCACTGTAACGGCTTCAGCGACTGTCCTGACGGCAGCGACGAGGAGAACTGCAGTAAGTCTCCTACGACAGCCGTCTCCAGCCTGGTCACACCAGGCCACGGTCTATTCTGTGATGTACTGTCCCGCAGGCATGACAGTTTAGACTGCAGCCATTGGTCATAAACTCTCTGCGAGATTCACCACTATACTCATAATGCATTTACTACAAAAGTGCACATTGTGTTTGCTCAAATTAAATAGTAAAAAGGACTTTGACTGGGACACTTGAAATATGCACTAGTGCCCCCTTTGTATTGAATATAGAATTTCAACTCAGTCTTTTTACAAACTTCACCAAACTTCATAATGGCACAGTTGTATCCTTGTAGTGAGATTCATGTCTTTATTTTCTCTTGCAAGGAAAACAGAGTTCTAAAAAAAAATAAAAACATAAAAGGTGAAAAAAATAAAGATCAAAAATTGACAGTGTATTCACTGGATGTTCTCAGAGCTTGAAGTTTAAGGTAAGCTCCAGTTGGTCCCTTTTTTCATAAAAGGAAATGCAGGAAAGTTTTCTGTGCGGCTGTAGGGGCATGAGTAGTGAGGAGAAACAATTTAAATTGGTTGTGGCACTTATTTGCACTGGGGCAATAGGCAACTTTTAGGCCAAAAATATATCTTCTTTAAATTATTTTGATGGTTTTTAGACATTAGATCTGTAGAATCATGCCACTGCCAATCATCTCTCTGACACAGTACCCTCAGCTGGACAGAAACCTCCTGTAACTTTCCTGTCCTGGGACAGGGGCTCATCGCAAGAGATTACATGAGTGTAGAGGGAATAGAGGAAGCTCAAATAGAGGGAGCAGAAATAGGCCAATAAACTGAACACAAGCAAAGTCCTATTTGTACAAAACACACTAAAATTACCCTACCATTACAGACCATTACAGACATGTTTTGTTTATTCCAAACTTGCTGCTTGGATAGCCTCCTCTTGTAAACAAATGTTGTGCAGTGCACTTTAACTTTGCAGCTATGATTGGCTGACAGAGAATGCAGTAATTTACTACAATGCAGTGTGTTTTAATTGCCACTGAAATGTCACAGAGGGCTAAAGAGTAAATTAAAAGTTGTTGTGTAAATGTGCCCAAAACATTTTGTGGTTTCCATAAAGTGACATTCTAAAACTGCTGTATACCTTATAAACAGTAAATATTTCATGCCTTGCACAGACCAAAGAATCTTGCACATTTATAACACGTCTGAAAAACAAAAAAAAACGTAATTTAAAAGTCGTTTTTAAACAGGAACCAGTTGAATTGAAAGAAGGCTTTCTTTAAAAAAAAATTCCATTTATCTGTAGACTTGGTTGGCGGGAGATCTGTAGACAATTGATCATTAGAAGCGTGTAGAAGTGAAACCACCAGCTCCAGGTGTAGTTCATAATATCAGTGTTAGCTTGTCCTCACCTCACCCTGTCCTTGCTCTTTCGGTCAACAAACAGCACACAGCCAATCGCCCTGCTTCATCAGAAGCAGTGTTCCTCGCCTACAGGGCCTTATGTTCACAAATCTAATCTGGCCATTTAAAGGGAGCTTTACTGCGCGCTCTTAGCACTGTGTAATTGTCTGGATCTTCTCACAAGATAATTCTGCCTCATTTTACACAAGCTAGAACAAATAAAAAGCTGAATCTTTGCTCGGCTGGCCAGGACTGTGTGATTCATGTTTCCTAGACTTCTCAAAGATTTTACAGATAAAATTTTCTGGCTTTGTCTCACACAAAGTTGGGCCCTAATATTAATCCGAAATACTGACAATGAAATTCCAGCTTGCTCCAACTTGACACCTGACATTTGACCTCTATTCTTTTTGAAACGCAGGCAGCCCCCTGGTGTGCACCGAGGCACGTTTCAAGTGCCGGAATGGCCACTGTGTGGACCGCAGCTTCCTGTGTAACGGTCAAGACAACTGTCTGGACAACAGTGATGAGGAGCTCTGCTTGACCACAGCAGGTGAGTCACACTCATTACAAGGGTACATTCATGTGCTAGTGTAGTTTACCACTGCCTGTTGCATGTGGTCATAGCAGGACGAGCTGCTCTCATTTAACTTCCAGCCCCTAAATGTAACCCAGAAGTTGAGCCTAAATAAATACATTAAAAAATATAGACCTATATAGGCTACAGCCTTAATTGATATGCCACAATCAAAACGCCATTAAAAGTGTGAAATAGGCTTATACAAAACTAAAATGCCAATCAATGATCAGACTCATTCATTCATTCATTTTCTACCGCTTAGCCCTGCTAGGGGTCGCGGGTGACTGGAGACTATCCCAGCAACTTCGGGCCTTAGGCGGGGTACACCCTGGACAGTGGCCAGTTAGTTGCAGGGCTAACATTTAGAGACAGACAGTGACAGACAACCATTTACTCTCACATTCATTCACTAGAGACACTTTAGAGTTGCCAATTAACCGGAGTACCCGGTTAATTGGGAGTGGGAGGAAGCCGGAGTACCCGGAGAGAACCCACAGTAACACGTGGAGGACATGCAGAGTCCTGAAAGACCAGAGTTGGCTGAGAATGCGTCGGGCGGGTTTTGAACTCACGACCTTCTTGCTTTGGAGTGCTAACCACTCTGCCACATGCACCCATCAGATCAGACTCGACTTGAAATATTTGGGATAACTCGGTCATAGACTTGTACTTTAAGTGATAATGACTTGGACTTGGACTTAAACACTGAGGACCTAAAAGTGATTTCGACTCAAAAACTGGTGACTTTACTACAACACTGTCTTCTAGAAACCATTGTTTAAAAACTGCACACTAGTAGTTAGTCTAATATACCAGAGCATTAATTTAGGTAGGGAATGTGCTGACTAGAAATACATCCATTCATGACAAGATAAATGGCTTAACTTTGGACTTCTATTGTTTGGTAACACATTTAAAGAAGACAAAAAGTGGCACAGATCTCTGAGTCTTTGTCTGAGTGCCCAGTGCTTCTAAGGCAATACTCCAAATACTTGATATTTTATCAAATAAAATAAAAACTCCATCCAGACAAAACTGTTGCCAAGCACAAAATTTAAAGACAGAATTGAAAAGATCTTCATTAAATCACACGTTAACAGGTTGGTGCAGAGTATTAAGTCTTGCCATAAAATGTGTCCCATATCTACAGTACAGCACCCATTGGAAAATTACCAATGGGAAACAGAATCTCTCTCCAGGTTTTGTTACCAAAGGTATAGCTGACCATATTCACAAAGCTATTACACTTTTATGTGAAAGTGTGATAGCACATTTGTCTTTTTGTGTGCTTGCAAGGCTTCTGTTCCTGTGTGAACTCCAAGTCTTTGTCCTGTCTTGAACATTACTCTCAGTCATTATCTTTAATTGCTGCAGAAGGATGACATTTTTTTTATTGCAGTCTCAAGCTTATTTTTTCCCCCTTCAATTGTGAGTCTGAGTAGCAGGTTAGTTTCAGTTCATTTTTGCTCACAATCAACTCCTTGTGGTCACCATGTGATGCTTTGTAGTTTTTTCAACTTGCTGTGTCTTTAATGGAGCTACTTTTCTTGGTTACAAAGAAAGTAATGGATGTATTTTTAAAAAACTTGTGGTGGCGAAAGTGCAAAATACACTCCTCTTTTAGAGCACGTGAAATGCTTTGGAAGCCTTGCAGGGACATACTGTTGTTTATGAACAAAGCCTGTGGAAATATATGTCTATTTAAAAAAATAGAATTAAAATCTTTATTTTTTTCTTTAAAATCTACAACTTTTTTATGGTTGTACTTGGCTTATGTTACTAATCACATTTCAAACTGTTGTACTGAAATACAGTGATTGCAACAAGCAAGAATGTGTCCTAATGTTACAGCCATAATATCTCTTTTGGCTGGTACCTCTGTCAAATCACAAGTTGTAAAGCCATGTATTATGTAATTTATAAAAAATAAAAAAATCCATTTAAATTTGAACACAGTTGCATAAAGCTGTGGCTATTGTTGTGATAGCTTCGCCTATAGAATATCCAATGAGTGTTGTACCATTCTCATTCCACTGGCAGACCAGCTCCTTGAGCAACAGTTTCTGTCAACACACAGCTGTCTACAGACTGGAAAACTGACAAGACACCTGCCAGCAATACCACCCTGACATGCACATAACTGCCACTGCTGTTGTACTTTGGTCTAGTCGCTGGCAGCATCTCTGTATTGTCTAAAAGGTTTTTAACAACAAACTAAAAGTATCTTCCAAAAAAGTGTACAAATCATTGCATTAGTGCACAATATGAACACTAGTTATATGGAAATGATTACAATACAGAAATATTGTTTCATAGATGTTATTGGACATCATGCAGCTCACATTATAGAGCTTTGGAACACAACATCATACAAACCCTGTGTCTGACAGTTTCCTCCATGTTGGCAGGCAAGCACTACATCTTCACAAAAGTCTATCTATTTTAAAATTATCTCTACAAAAGTCACTTTCAATACAATTACTACTTATTAGATTTGTGGTTATGTTTCCTACTTATAGCCTTCTTTACATGTGCCTTACTTAAACAAAATGGAATATATGATCAATGTCAGCTTACAGAGAGGTGCCAGAGATAAGTAGGGGACTCACATTACCACACAATATCCAATATACTGTTGATGTAACATTACAAAACATAATACCATACCATACCAACTTTATTTGTTAAGCACTTTACAACAACCACAGTTGACCAAAGTGCTGTACAGAGTAATAAAATAACATAAAAATAGATACATACATATGTACCATTTATAACCACAGAGAAAGAAAGACAATAAAGTAACAAAATTGAATCAGGTAAATAAAGTAAATAAATAAGGTCGACATCTTACTGGGTATCAAAAGCCAAAGAAAAAAGATGGGTTTTAAGAGTGGTTTTAAAATAAGCTAAAGAAGAAGCAGAGGCCTGCTTAACGTGCAAAGGCAGATCATTCCACAGTTTAGGGGCAGACACAGCAAAGGCACGGTCCCCTCTGAGCTTACGCTTAGTATTTGGCACAGTCAGGAGCAGCTGATCATCTGATCTGAGAGAGCGGACGGGTTTATAAGGGTGTAGAAGCTCAGAGAGGTATGGCGGAGCAAGACCATTAAGGGATTTAAAAACAAATAACAGAATTTTAAAATGGATCCTAAATTTAATAGGCAGCCAGTGTAATGAAGCTAAAATAGGGGTAATGTGCTCATGTTTACGTGAGCCCGTTAAAAGACGTGCTGCTGCATTTTGTATCATCTGGAGACGGGTGATAGAGGACCCACTGACCCCCACATATAGTGAATTACAGTAATCCAGCTGTATAGTTACAAAGGCGTGGATTACAGTTTCAAAGTGTTGTCTTGACAGAATTGGCTTAATTTTGGCCAGCTGCCTTAAATGAAAAAAGCTTGATTTGACAACAGCTATGATAATGTGATTGTGTGATTGTGTGATTGTGTGACATTATGTGTGATAATGTGTGTGATAATGTGTATCTCTTTATATAATATACATTCATTGCTATTGGAGTCATATAAACACATTTTTAGAGGCTTTCAGGAGTAAAAAGTACAAAGTGTATACCATAGCTAATAGTACTACTGTAGATTTACCAATAGTCTGAGCACTTTTACTTCACATTTGCATGGTGCACAGCAAGGGTCAGGGCTAATATGGTAGATAGAATACACTAGAGTCTTGTAAAGTTCAGAGCTCTAGAATAGCAGATATGACATAGAATTTGGCATTTACTATCCACCTGTTCAATTAATCTTCATAATAGACTCACTCACTAAGAGGTGATGATGAATATTGTTTATCCATGTGTTGCTGAAAAAGGATCAGAAAAAGTCTATCTATCCTCAGACTCAATAAAGAGATGGCTGGAAAGCTTTAGTATTGTAGAGGAGCAGTATTTTGATTGGTTTCTGCGTCAAATGTACTCTATTGTCAACAGACATAGTTGCAGAAAGTCCTTATGAATGTAGTGCACACTATTATAATAGTGTCTGAAAACACTTGCTTTGTTTACTGACTCTACATGTGAATCATCTTTTTCAAAACTATAAATGAGCCTTGTTATAGCAGATAAAAATGCATCGTTTTTTAAGTTTTGGTTTTCATATCACTCTTGTGTGCCTTCAGCTGAGTGAACACGTCTCTGTGGCTCAACTGTTTGCATTTGTTTTTCCCGCACACACTTCCCTTGTGATCCATGCTGACTTTTCGTCTCTCAGTAATAAGCACAGACCTGCAGTGACAGATAAGACATACAATATCCGCTCTAAGCCACCTGAGCGCACCATCTTGGTCCTCACTTTATTCACACACCCAAGGCCACATTTTTACAGAGCAGTCCTACACCCTAAAATGGCTTGTGTTTCAGAATGTTTGTGTTTGTTTGCAAAATAGTGGCCATGTCAAAAGTGATGTCAGACAAGAGCCCCACAAATTGTGTGTTTATGTGAACTGTATAAAATTTAGATGCGTTGTCAATGAAAGTAAAAGGTGAATAAATTATTATGTGTAAGGTGCATTTGAGTTTACTGTTGCAATAAAAAGTTAGCGAAGTCTGTTTTATGGTGGATCCCCAGTCTAAACGTCCAACTGAACAGTTTCGAGAGCTGCACCAGTTTCAATTTTAGGGATTTGCTTTTTGCAGCCTGGCCAGCCATCCTAATTTGTTTCTTCTATTCAAGGATTCTAGGAGGTGGAACAAATGGACGCAGATTAAACTACCTTTAATTGGATAGATAAAAGTTTCAATGAAAATAGTTTCAATGAAAAGTTTCAAATATATATAAATTTTTCTTTGACGTTGACTTCATTACAACATTGATCTTTCTCGTTTTTTGTAAGAACCAGTCAAACTTCTTAACAAAATATTGCCTGGTGTTTTCACTCATCTTTTTCAGTTTTTGAAAGTTTTTTTTTGTTATTGTCCAAGCAGACTGCAGTATTTAACTCTGCCTTTTAGTAACCAAACCTGACCTGACCTTGCTTATTTGGAATGCTTTGTGGGGTACAAAGCATTCCAAATAAGCAAGGTCAGGTCAGGTCAGTTTTTTTTGTTTTTTTTGACATTGACACCTCTAAAAATAAGCTGCACTGACCCAACCCATACTGTAATTTAACAGTGTATACACCCTCTTTCCCCCAACAGGTTGTATTGTCTAGTGAGGAGACACATAGCTGCTATAGACTTTGTTATATGCTATCCAGGATACAGCGTTAGGCCTACATCATCAGCTTCCCGACGTTTCATGTGTGTAGTTCTTTTATTTATTATCACAAAACTTTAAACAATATTGCACCAATGGACACAGCAGAGCTACATTTATTGCTCATCGTTTTATGTGATAGGTAATGGATATTTTCCGAAAGTATAGAGGTGGCAAACGGGCAAACTGTGCAATGTAATGACATTCAATCTTCTATAAATGCAGTGGTGCAATCATGGCACTGTGAGATTGAAGGAGTGGGATAGGGACTCTGCAATGGATAAGAGAGATAAAGAAATAGAAAGTGCGCCGCATAAACATAATATAGTGAACGAGAAAGGGATTGCAAGGAGCAGTGAATAGCAATGTGTGGAAAGATTGAGGAGAGCCAAGAGAGACAGTTGATTTGCAATAAGGAAAGGCAGGGATTTGGATAGAACTGAGTGAGTGGTAGTGATAAGCCGGAGAGGATGAGAGCAGCATCCATCTGATGTTGAGCACCCAAGCCTCAGTAACTCCGGAAAGAAATGACATGAAGGCAAGCTTTGCAAAGCTCTTTTTTCTCGTCCGGTCGAGTTAGAACAGAAGATCCTCCTGGACCTATGCCCGCCCTTTGACACAGTCTGCCATCATGGAAGCATTCTGCGGATATATCTGGAACTCCTACCTGACAGCCGCTCTCATTCTGTCAAAAAAAGTCAGTCTTTTGCCTCTAACCAATGTTCTCATCACAAAGCATAATACAGTGACATCCTGGTAAGGGGCCACTGAAAAACTGGGTAAAATGAAACAAAACAAAAAAACACATTATATATTATAAGGCAAATCATTACACCACAAAGCACTAGTCTAGGCCCACTGTCAAGGTTTACTTTGTAGTTTGTTCATTATTGGGAAACATTTGCTACAACTTCTACACATTCACATTTACATAGCAAAATTTTGTATTGACATTAATCAAGCTTGACTCTCTTTTTTCTCTAGGAACGTGAAAAATGTCAAACCGGGCTAATGCATAAACTTATAGCAACATTTTTGTTTCACCTTCTTTCTCCAGAATGGATTAGTGCTGTGGGTTTTTTTAGTTGGCCTCATTATTACCAGTAAACTAAAATCTGTTCTATTCCCTAAATGCAATCAGTACAACTACTTCCTCGTTCACTTCCATAATGAGTATTAAATATTAGCATTATCCTGCAAAACTGTTGATGTTTTCACCATTATTAATAAATTATAAATGTGACCTCAATTAGATTGGCAGACCTTTGCACAGACTGTTTAATTTTCTTTACCACATACATTACTGAGAAATAGATTCTTATCCAATCACAGTCTTGGTATAAAAAAGAAAGGTGACTTCAGGTCAAATGGTATTAGCTTAGTAGTAAAAGATACAGAGTGTAGCGATGGAAAGCATTTGCACCTCAAGATAATTGTTGACATTTTGCTGCAGGGCAGACAAGAGTGGGCCAGATGCTCAGAGAACTCTTGCTGAGGCACGCTTCATTCGAGGAAACATATGCACAGTGCTATATAAGCTCTCATACAGAGACACCAAATAAATGCCAACAGCATCACAGCATCTCACAATGAGCTACTGCATAACTGAATCTTTTTACTGAGGTCATAAAACACATTTTAAACAACATATTTAGGAGCAAACTTCTTTGATTAAACATGATTAACATTATTATACAGAGTATTAGATGACTAGGAGAAAAGAATTACCACATCTTATCAATCTGAGAGAGGTTGTCGCAGTAATTGTTGTAAATAAAGCTTTACAAAGTGGAAGCATAAAAGACTGGCCCAAAGTGATGTGAAGGTCGCTTCAAAAGCTCGCTGATAGCTTTGTGTTGCATTGATGTGTTGCTTTGAAGACTTCAAAGGCATTTCTTTTATGAGCATGTATTTGTGCTAATGTTCTTATAAAACACATTCTTTAGCTAAATGAGTAACTATAAATGGCAACTTCTGCAAGTTTCATCTTGTATTTTTTTTTTATTTATGGTTTCACTGCCCCATCTGCTGCATAATCAACTTGTTTTAGTGTTTAGCTAGTTTTACACTATAGTCACTCCTTCAGTTATGTCGGGCACCAAATGGCCAACCATTTTTTTTGTTTTTTGTTTTTTTGTTTTTTTACTTACCCTGATGTCTGGTGTAATCTGTTAAGCCCTTGGAGGCAGCTGTTGTTGTGATATTTGGCTATATAAAAATAAAAGTGTTGAATTGTCTTGTCTTCACCATCAGAAAAGTTTAGAACAGTAAATTTAGGGCACACAATTATTTATAGTCTTTCTGATCTATCTTCTTCCTCATACATTGTAGCTATTATACCCCAGGGTAAGCCTTTGTTTACAGCCAGTCTCTTGGTGTGCACATTTTGTAATTGCCACATTTCCACAAGGCAGCCAGGAAAACTCTCGGCAAACTAATCTTGAGGCCCCGCAGTAAACTGTCAACACGTTTTTGTTTTATTGCGTTTTTTATTAGTGACCCTCTCACAGTAATCATTGGCCTACACGCCCTCAGAGAACTGTCAGTCACTGTGAAACACACAGAGAAGTGTTGAACAGAAAGCTGACAATTAACATTAGTCTTTTACAAGAGTACACTGTCAACACTGACAGCGATCAGCACCCTCAACCTGATTGGTTTGATGAAAGCAAGGCTGCCCGCAAGGCATGTGTCAGATATGCAAAACTTGAACATGGAATCAATTTGAGGTAATTTACCCATACAAAAAAGTGCACTATAGTTTCTCTTAAACTAAAGCAGATATTGATATTCCCCTTTTGTGCAACACGTAACAGATTGCAGACTACTAATGCTAGCCAGGGAAACAGTCGTACGTAATCAGTGTTGATATAAACTCAATTAATACTGCGATTCTTGAGGCACATTTCTATTGATGGGGCAGTTTTGGATTTTTACTGTGTTGTGTGCACAAGAATGGTGTCTACTATATATTGAAACACATGAGATCACAGAGCACCTCACAGCTGTGGTGTGGCTTGAGCGCCACTCCACTTGGGATAGTTCATGTTGCTAATAGAATTATTTGTCAATAGTATAGTGGGTAGTTCTAGCAATGTTGGGTTATTAAGAGATAAATTAAAGATTTTTGTCCAATACTGTTCATGAAAGTGATTCTAATGTCAATCGATACGTTCAGCTGGCATACACATTTTTTACAGTAAAAGGGCACAAAATACCCAATAAACATACTGCAACCAATCCTCATCAGTCATTTTAATTTGGAATGCATTGTGTGCGTTAATTAGGATTAACGCGTTAAACGCAAAAAATAATTTTTTGCACCGCGGAATGTTTTTTAATGAATGGACCGATTATACTGGAGCACCAACTAGCGTTCTTGACTTCCGACCACAGTCAACATGAACGAAGAAGCTGACGAGACTGCTTTGCTTGGCCCCGTGGATGGGAAATGTTGTTTTAAAAACGAAATGATGGAAGCGTCGACAAGAGCATGGTTGTGTGCAAGCTATGCTACAAGGGATTTGCGTATCACCGCAGCACATCGAGCCTCAAATATCACCTCAACGCAAAACACATAGGAGTTAGCGTGGACGTTAGCCCGACTCCGAGTAAAGTTACAAGGACCCACACCAAACCCACACTCCACCAGATGACCAGGTTTCAGGACCAGGGTAACTACACTGCTACACTTAATGGCAAACATTGCACTGGTCTGCTGGACTGAAATTAATAAACAATATTTTGTTGATGAAGCTTATATATTCAGTCATTATTCAATGGTATACTAAAAATCCATGTGAAAAATTACTTGTCACTGTTCTCAGGTCAAATATTTATATGCAATTAAAATGCCATTAATTTTGATTAATTAATTACAAAGCCTCTAATTAATTAGATTATTTTTTTAATCGAGTCCCAGCCCTAGAAATAACGTGATAGTATCACGAAATAATGTATCAGAAATAATGTCCCCCCCAAAAAAAGTCAGAAAAACTATCAAAAAAAAAAAAAAAGTCAGAAAAACAACATTGACAGTACTACGCGTCCGTATTAAATTACCACACTTATACATGTATTTAGTTTGAAATTATAATATTTGGTTAAAGCCCAGGCTTTACCAAAGTGTTGTTATGTTATTACCTCCTTTGACAATAACGACATCAGCGGTGGTGGTCTTTACTGTAGTATTCATTGAATAAATCGAGTAATTTAATTAGAAAAATGCCTTGACTTTTTTTGACCAAGGACATCCATCCATGCCTGTGTCAGCTAAAGCCACTTTCACACATCCACTGAGATCTGCAGATCTGTATGAACAATTTAATGCAATGCTTTAGGTGGAGCATAAGATATTTTTTTCTTTGAAGGGATTTGAAATGGTTTAAAACATACAAAGGTACATTTCTATATAATGCAACAACATAGACAACATTTTTGTTTATGTATTTCTTATTTAATAGCTTTTTAGTCTTGGGTATTTTATTTTTTATTTTTTGGATATGCAATCAGGAATAAATTCATATTAATGTTATTTCAAACAGAAAATCTTATGTGTTATATCTGTTTATTTGTTGCTGACTTTTAAAAATATAGAGTTATGCTATTTGTGCTTGATTAATCGAACCAATTAATCAATAGATTACTTGATTACTAAAATATTCAATAGCTGCAGCACTAGTGCATACATGTTAATACCAGGCTATTAATATTAAACGGCTAGAATGTTTCCGTTTTTAGTTTTTCCTGGATTTCTCTTTGGTAATATAATTTTCAATATACTTTAACATTCTCAGCTCGACTAAACCACTAATATCCCCATGAGTTCCACTTAAGCACTCGACAACACCACTCTGCTACACAACCATGCCCCACATTATTCCCTGCTGATGCCACAATAGTCAGTTTTAACATTCAGGTTTGTGTATGGAGCGATTTCCTCTCAAAAGAAAAAAAGTAAATTCCCTGGTTCTAAACTCCAGGGACGCTCTCCTCCCACAGAGAGTAATCTGCCTCTTTCTGTTTGTTATATCTTCCTAAGGCTGTGTAAGAACTCCTCTTCAGTTTCACTGTTCTTTTGCTGTTTTGCATAAGCAGTACGTATTCACCAACTTGTCCCTGTCCCACAAAGCAAATAAACCGGCATAATTCAGAGTGTGCTGTATACGCTGTGACTGTCTGCTGTAACTCCTGCTTCTCCATCAGCCACGCCAGTAAACTAGACATTAATGCCCGGTGTCAGTGATATATCGAAAGAACAAAGAATGTCAGCGTGATTAAAAGTCCCTCAGCTTCTATTCACTGTTGGGATCCTTTTAGCTTCCTAATGGCTTCTCACAGTGCCACGTCCTCCCGGCATCGATTGCTGCCAGAGTTGGGGGTCCGAATAATATAGACGCTATAGATTGAAATGACAAGTGTGCAATTTTTGTTGGGGAAATGTGTGCGAGATGTTGGTGCCCCTCATTGGGTAGCTTTTTCGGAGAGAACTGGCAATGAGAGCGGAGTGTGGGCGGGAGCATGAAATGGTGTAGGGGAATATAATGGCAGCAGACTGAGGTGTAGGAGGGCAGTGTAATGGTGCCAGTTCATCAGAGCCAACAAACAATCTACAGGCACGAATAGGGAAGGTTGAGTATGTCAACAGCCATGGATTTGAACTCTGGGAAAAGATTGAGTTTGCCTCGAGCGTGTTCACAAACTAGTGTTGAAGGGAGTATGTAAAGAAAGCTGCTGCTGAATTGAGAAAGTTCCCATTCAAGTCTTTTTTTTTCTGAATTTCAGAGTCGTGCTCTTGCTTATCGTCACTCCCAACACCACAGACAGCATGAATCATCTCCTTCCATAAATTAGGATCGGCAAAGCATTGCTGTACTGGCTCTTGCAAACGAACAACCTTCAAATTCATCCTTGTTTGGTCGCCATGGTGATGGTGGTCAAGTGACGACCTGCGCCCACAGACTCGTTGTGGAATTTCCCTGGGAACAAAAACTCTAGTGTTTCAGTCATACATTTTTTGTGTGTGTGTGTGTGGTCATGTATGTAGCTGCATGAGAGTGTGGGTGTATGAGAACAGTGCAGATAAAGCTTCTCTTTCTAGCTTCTCTTTATGCAAGAGATAACTTAAACATATAAATGTTTTTATGGACTTTCCTGAAATTATAATGAATATATTTTACAATTATTATTTTTTGGTATGTAACACAAGCTCTTATATTGTCGCGTGCAAACTGCAGTTTGATCAGGTCCCCTTAAAAATGACTTTTTTACATTAGACCCACATGGCTTTTGTGTTTGATATGCATGAAAGAGAATGTTTTTTTATTGCCAAAGGCCAAATCGTTGTACAGAATTAATCAGGCCATACAACAATAGAATCTAACAGCTTGTTTGCAGCCCCATGAGTCTGTTGATGCAACAAAATCAAATGGGGGGGCAGGAAGTAAACCGAAATTAAAGCAGAGGTGGAGGAGAAAAACACAAACAGACAATTCTTACATACTATCTCAGACGTAATACTTGTCTTGAGAAGTTAACAACAAATAAAAGCCTTCAAAAGCATGGAAGGCATGTGAGAGTTTTATTAATTGTAGGATCCAGCACGCTCGACAACAACTGGCATTACATTTTTTTTTTTCACTTCATCTTATGCATTCTTTCTTTAACCTGACTCTGCCAGAAAGAACTGCTCTATAGAACATAGACTGTTCCAAAGTACCATCTGGGAGGGTCCCCATTGAAAGCGTTTGCAAAAGTGCAGGTAGTTTAAATGAATTGCTGGCTGGTGACTGGATTTACAACCCATTTTATTCGATCAGAACAGTTCCATATTGTTTACGTTCGTTACGGTAAAACGGTTGTCTTCAAATCTAAAACCTGTCCAGACTTGTCTGTACTGCCACATTATTGGACACAACGCGCTGATTTGTTCAAGGTTTGGACTGTAAATATTTTGCTTGGAGCAGGTCAAAATAGATCTTGTGAGAATCCAGCTGCAGTGCAAAGTTATTCATCTTATGTGCCAGTTAGCATTAGTGGCAAGCTCTCCACAGATTTTAAAGTGTTACAAATGTTTTGTTATGTGCTCCCTAAGGACATGTATAGTTGTGCTCTTAAGTTTACATACCCTGGCAGAATTTGTGAAATTTTGAAAATGAATGATGACACTATTTTAAAATAGTTAGTGGTTGGGTGAAGCCATTTATTGTGGTTTTTCTTTTTGAATCATGATAACAACAGAAACTATCCAAATGACTGTGAGAAAAAGTTTACATACCCTGGTAATTTTGGCCTGATAACATGCACAAGTTGACACAAACAGGTTTGAATGGCTACTAAAGGTAACCATGCTCACCTGTGATCTGTTTGTTTATAATCAGTGTGTGTGTATAAAAGGTCAGTGAGTTTCTGGGCTCCTGACAGACCCTTGCATTTTTCATCCAGTGCTGTACTAATGTCATGGGAAAAGCGAAAGCATTGTCAAAGGATCTGTGAGAAAAGGTAATTGAACTGTATAAAACAGGAAATGGATAGTAAAAGATATCCAAGTAATTGAGAAGGCCAATCAGCAGTGTTCAAACTGTAATTAAGAAGTGGAAAATTTTATTTTTATTTATTTTATTTAACCTTTA
Organism: Perccottus glenii; assembly: GCA_024416835.2. Classification (NCBI taxonomy): domain Eukaryota; kingdom Metazoa; phylum Chordata; class Actinopteri; order Gobiiformes; family Odontobutidae; genus Perccottus; species Perccottus glenii. Next base: position 17,726,139 of record CM044563.2, on the reverse strand, counting down.
TTTAACCAGGAAAGTCCCACTGAGATTACAAATCTCTTTTGTAGGGGGGGGGGGGACTATTGTACATGTTTTCGGTGAGGGATTCTGTTGAAACCAAACCAAGGCCAACAAAAATGTCAACCACAACTGCCAGGAAAATTTTTCAGTTGAAAAGCTTTGGCTGTAATACAGGACTCTTTGAAAAAAGGTGGTGTGGCTGTTTAAAAAAAATGGGCTGCATAGTGATGGCCAATAATGAGAGTATTGTTGTCAAAGGTATTATTATTTTTTTAACATCACGGTACCAAGCATCCGGTCAACCCAGTTCTCGACGCACTAGCCGATATGTGCACAGTTTGTCCTCAGCACGAATTTTATTTTACCCCATTCAAATTGTAGCTGGTTTTGAGCACAAAGCGTAACATGTCCTTGCCACGCGCCTCTCCACTCACTGCTCTCAGCAGGGACCACAGCATGGAGCAGACACATACACAGAGATCTCAGGGAGCTGCTCGCACACGCGTGAGGAAACGTTCAACTGTTTGCCCTGTTTTTTTGTTGTTCAGAAAGTCCTTTAAAATTAGATATGAACACAGTTTGGATAGAATAAAAGTATAAACACATTTTATCTCCTGTTTAATTTAGTAACCATTCATTAACATGACTTTTTTGTTTGTTTTTTACTTCTCATATTTCTGTTATTTGTGGGAAAACTTAGAACACAATTTTAAATAGGTAATAAAGTAAAGTATGTATCATTTTTCATACATTTTATTTTTGTTTATCTTAAAATAGTGTGTTGTTTAATTTGCAGGTTTTTGTGTTTTGCTTTGGTACAGAGAACCATGGATTTTCACTGGTATTGGTACCGAATACTGAAATCTTGGTACCGTGACAACACTAAACGAGAGCACTGCCGTAGTTTTTTTATTAAATTTTAAGAAAATATATGGGTATGTGGGTTTGAATGGTCTTTTTTGGTTTGAATTTTGGTTTTCTTTTAGTAAAGCTGTAAGGTTTCAGTTCTTGAGTTAGACCATAAATGCACTAGACCAGCCTAATCCAATGAATTATGGTCAGCGGCTTTTTTGGGCCATTAGACGGTTTAATCATAAACTGTTAAACCCTGGTATGGAACACAAAAACAAGCTTATTAGTTCACTGATTTGTGCTTCTTTGAGCATCAAATTTGCATTATAGAGTGTTGTGCCAGACCTCAATTGCAACATTTTCCTGCTCCACCGACACTTGGCTCAAAAAATGAGTGCCTCTCTGGTGTGAGTGCACTCTCTCTGGTTTGCAGACAGCAGAAAAGAGGTGTGATCACAACATAAAGTGTTCTTCAGTGGGGCCCTCTCCTTTCATCTCTGCATTTAAATCATTTTACTTTGACACAGCCTCCGCTCTTGTCACAGTACACTGCCATTTTTAGAGAACTGTGCAAGCCTGGTCCACATTGTGCAAATGTAAAAGAAGCTCAACAGACCATTATCTATGTTGAATAATTTCAGAGTAAAAATAGACTAAGAGGTGTTGCAGCTGCACCAATATGAGATTTAAACGGCTCATTAGTCACTCTGCTCAGGCCTTCAATGGCAGCGGAGTGGAGCCAGACGCTTCTCCTTTGCAGACATTTGAAAGAATATTAATGAAGTCTTTAGTATGTTTGGAGTCCCACAAAAGACTTAAAAGGACAATTTAACAACCCCTTGTTTTTGGCTCTCCTTGGAGTGCTGCTACAAATGATTTCTTTTTATCACTCTTGGATTTCTATAGCCCAGGAGAAGAGCAAAAGGCTGCTTTTGCATTTTATTTTAAGTTTAAAGGATTTCATTCTCTCAGATAACTTTGATGAACGTTGGACAAATTACTTTTAATGGTGGGGATGGTTATGTTACCAGTGCTCACTCTAATTTCTACTCACAATTTTCCATTTTAGACATTGCTTGATACATTTAATGTTAAGAAGTTACTTGGAAGATTACCTGTATGACTTTATCACAGTGATTCTATGCCAGACAAAGCTTAACATTAGCATAGGATCTAGCTAAAACAAAAAGAGACAAAAAATGAACAACGTAAGGAATTTTGTTTTCTGATCATTTATAAAGTAGTTCTAATGTTCTATTATTTTGTATTGGAAAGTGAAAAAGCTTGTGTTCTACAGCCAGGGTGCATTGTGAAGACAGTAATCTTAATTGGAATAATATGATAAGTTACTGTGTTTTAAATTGTCATCCACTAAGCATTTTTCTGCTTAGTTTTACATTGTTTAATAGTAATTTCAATGCTTAACCACTTTCAATCACCACTTATATAGTCTCATAATAATTTATTGGTTTCTTAGACATGAGATTATATAACTTTCCTGTCCCGGGACGTAGTCTCATTCTTATACAGGCTTTATGGCACTCGAACAGAGGGAGCAGAAATAGGCCATAACACTGGATGTTAACAAAATTTGTATTTGTACAAAATACATTCAAATGAACCTACTGTTTTTTTCTTGCCGCTTGGATAGTCTCCCCTTTTAAACACAACAGAATTGGAAAACCATTTTATTTTTTTCCCGCAAAAGATTAAATCTGTTTGCACAAAGAAATATATCTTTCCTGGGACTTTAGGGGCTCTGTAAAAGTGTGTGCTACTCCTTAAGGCAGTGCTTACCTGACTGCATTCATTTGGTTGTACTAACACGTGATTTTAGAACAAATCTAATTGACTTGTGGCAAAAAGTATAGCAGCAGTGGCCACCTTTATGTGAATATAACCTCAATCTCATCAGTCCCACTCTAACTGTCTTCTTACAAACGTCAGTAATGTTATTACCTTCATATAGCTTTAGCCTCATAGCCATGTATGTTTCTGCAGTTTGCTTCATGCCCTAAAGCTGCTAAAATTGTCTGGCTCATAACCTATGATATCTGTAATTTAACAGCTTGCAGTTTGATTCTGGTCTCATCAGCTCATATTAAACTGTGAGATGGAAAACCTTCTATGAACATTGTCATCACACTATGTCACACTAATTTACTCTAATGCCATATAACCAGTATAGCACAAATACATTCTTTGCCTTCTCCATCTTATAAACCACACCACTGTTAATACAGTTCAGTGAAGGATGTTGTCTCTGGCTTATTGATGTGATTGATAGACTTTACTTTATCACATTTGCAACCAATAAAGCACAATGTTTTTAAGGGTGTTGGAGGTCACGCTTGCTCAATACTTGAATGCTTTTTTGTAAATATTGTGTTGAGGCGTCCGTTACTTATCCAGTGTTCTCCCATTGACTGAAGTAGTGTGAACCCTAAAAGTCTAGAGTCCGGTTACCAGAGCTAACATAGTCACCCTATGTGTAATGCATTAGCTGTCATTAAAGCTCTCACTTTATTGGACTGTGGCTTTCATACCAGCGCCATACTGTAAGTGTCTTGGCTATATGGAAGGTGTTACTGGATAGACATTGAATCATCATACATCGAATGCAGATAGTTCAATGATGAATGGATATGAATCTGATTATGTATTCAGATAGGAGCGTGCTTTTGAAGGCTTGGCATCTGGAGTCATAAGAAAATACAAGACAAAAGAATCAAGGCTTATGATTGTGAAGGAGAGTGCCCTGGTGAGAGGAAAGAAGGATTGCATGTCAGAGATAGAAATGTGAGCAGGAAGGAGGACAACAGTGGAAATATGGAATAAAATGAACCAAGACCGAGAAGAGAAAGGAAAGGCAGGGGGGAACGGGAGTGGGAAACGGATGGAGACAAGGGATTAGGGAAAGTGGCAAAGCTGTAAGGGAGAAAAAAAATGATAAAACTCTGTGGATCCTTTTGTGTGAGGAGAAAGGGAATCTAGAGGGAGAAGGGAATGGAGGCTCAAGATGGGGTCATGAGTGCAAGGGAAACCTTTACGAGAGCTAAAGGGAAGCAAAAAAAAGATTAGAAACACAAAAGGGAAGAAGTTATAAGACAGGTAAAAAAGGGGCCAAAATACTCCCGAAATGGGTGGCTTCTGTGCAGTTGCAAATTATGTTTTATATAAAAACTTGTTCCAAGATTTCCAGATACTGTATGTAGCTAGACAAGAGAAGAGGTATTCCTTAATACAGCAATGTCCAAGCTCAGTTTGAGTTTTATGTATTCTGCAAGCTTTGGGAAAATAATTAACTAAAGTACTCACCCCACCGTCCTCCCTCTCAATGACGCAGACTGCTCATTAACAAGCAAAGCTATACGTTTAGTGACCCGAGTCTTTACAGAAACTGATAGAAAACTAAATTTACAGCAACCTCCACACTGTGTCCCTGCAGCGGACAGATAGCATCCCAAAGGTGCTCTATTGGATTGAGATCTTGTAACTGTGAAGGCCATTTGAGTAAAGGACACTCATTTGTTTTGATATCTAAATTATAATGTAATAAAACATTGCATGTGTTAATAATATCACACAATTATAAATAGTATCCTTGTAAAAGGATATACAAGAGCTGTATACAAGAACCACATTTACCTTATTTCAAAAATCCCAGAAAATCCCTTTATGCACTCTTGTTGCCAGAAAACTGTGTCGGTAAAAAATAATGACAAGGCCCTTTGGTTGCTCTCCAGCTTGTGTTCAAGGAAAGCCGTTTCTAGTTCACAGTTCACAAAGACCAGCTCTGGTTAGCGCTCGGTGTTTCTTGGTGAAATGGGGGTATCGGAGCAGAATAGAGCAAGGACGCTGGGGAAAAGGAAACAACAAAGACAGGCATGAGTGGATTGAAGTGGAGCCAGAGCGGAAAGGTGGGAATGAGGAGACAAAAGAGGGACGAAACGAAGGAAGGATGAAAGTGTCTAACGAGGTGTGAACAGAAGTTTGGGTAATGATTTGGAGAAACTGCAAGGTAGATGTTTGAAAGGAGTGCTACTTGAAACTCGTAAAGTATAGAGCCTAGATTAGCTCTCCTATGCAACATTGCTCTCACTCGTGGTAATTACTGGATTTGGCTCTGTCCTACTCATGTGCCATCTCTTTTTCTTTTCTCTCTGTAATCTGTCACTCACTGACTCATGTAACATTAACCTCACAGTGACCTTTCTCCGTTCTGACGTTCCATCTGCCATTCCCTCACGTTACTTCTCTTTACCGTTTCACCTCCATGTGCCCAGCTCTCTCGTCTCCTCTCATCACTTTCTCGTTGCTGTGATTTGGCGTTCCTCCAGCAGCCTTTGGTCACTTTGTTGAGAGAAGGAAGGAAGGATTATATTCAGAGCTTGAAGTTATACTACGGATCTATCATCCCGTGTCATTTGGACACCCACGTCAAAGACATGGAGAGTTATGCCAGAGGGGAAGTGAGGGGAAAAAGAAACTTTGGGTTTGTCTTACAGTTCTTTGGCAGCCAAGAAAGATAAGCCAGTCTCAAATCAAACTCTGATATTGTCCTGTGCATCTGTGAGTGAGGCATTATTATTTCATAACACAACTGCAGAGCTAAAGGTTTCACGGCTAGAGAGGAAAAGTAAGTCAATTATTGCAGACAAAAGTGCATACATTTGATTTAGGCTGTGACTAGATAAGACCGCATTATGCTGTCAGTCGCATCTGTTGCTGTTAATCACCTGATGTTGGTGTAGACATGCAAAAAAGAACATGTATTCTTTAAGAGAAAAACAATGCATACTATTGAGCAGGTATTCCCTCAGTAATGAACATTGGTGTGTCACTGGATTATTGCTTCTCTTTGTCTTGCCTTACTAAGATGTATCCTACCACATCTACCCAAGCTAAGGTAAGCTTTTAGCAACTATACACTGTAGTGCTTTAATCAATACCAATTTACATATATATTCATATACAGCCACATATTTGGTTAAACTTGGGCTTTTAATGTGTTATTCAAATGTCGCACTGTTATGGCATTATCGCTGTTCAGTGCTTTTCATGAATTCAAGCCCACTAGAACAGATTCAGACTCCCAGTACATTTCCAAAATCATTTTTCTCAAGTTTCAGTTTATAAAGAATCTGATCAGGGAATATCAGAGAGAGAACAGTTTTTATAATGCATTTGGCATTAATGCTTGATTAATGTCTTGCTGTGATAAAAACAATACACTATACCATCCAACTGCCAAAACTGAAAGTGAACTGTTATAGAGCAGCAGTAATTACGGGTCATTTTCATCGACTGATGTAAAATACAGCTTTACACTTGATGCATGTTAATTAGCTTCTTGGTGTTAACCTGCTTTGTGAGAACAGTTCTAAAATTAAGCTATTAATTACAATAAATGGTCAACAATAGTGCAGTGTAATAGCTCTAGGGCTACAGAATTGTTAATGATCTGTTTTAAGTGAAATTAAATTAACCCCAAAATTAAAATAGTGTAGTGTAATTTAGAAAGAAACATGCAAACAGGCATCTGCTCAAAGATAAGCATTTTGTTACGGTTTAAAAACACAATACTCCAACAAAAAGCAAGAAAATATATGAATAATTGGAATAGTCTTGCATAATACCAGTGCTTGTCTCTTTAAAGAAGACAAATGACACATGGCGCTCCATATGGTTCTATGGAGAATAGATGAAAGTGTCTGGATGTAATAGCTATGATGAATATTTATTATTAACCGCTAATTGTGTGTGTCTCTATAAACCTGTCCTTTAAATGCAGTGAGCTGCAGACTATACTGTATGCGGTATTATTCTCTTGTTGACTTCACACAAAAGATGTTTAAATTCAGACTGTATTCCTAAGGGATGCTTTTCAAGTGATGTTTTATAGAAGCTAGCCTAGTTCCTGAAAGCTATGTTTTCTACCCATCCAGTCTGGAGGGAGACCGTTCAAGAATACTAAGCAAACTCAAGCATGTTTTATATCAGTCTTTTAAAGCTGAAGTAAATCTACAATTTCTCTATTCACTTTAAGGCTGCAGTTTCAGCCAAGTAATGAACACTTTACACTTTTACTTTCCAGATTAAACCGCCTCCGAACGAAACTGGACAATCGTTCAACCAATCAGAGAATGGGGGGCATCACCTACATATGGGTGTGGGGCCTCTAGACCAATGATTGAAAATATGAATAAAACAAATCAGAGAAACTGCCCAGTTTCAGATAAATGGTTATGACTGGAAACTGCAAACAACTTTAACTGTGAACAACATCAATATTTTGATCATGGACCATCAATCATGTCCATCAACCCTACAACAAGTCCCCGTACTTAATGAGTATGAATAGGAACAGCTTGTCTTGTTTACATTTGAGTATCCTCTTAGGTCTGTGAGTTGACGCTGATAATAAAGTGATGTTTTTTATTTTTATTTTACGGTGCCTTTCTAACTGCAGACACTTCCCCTCCTGAGTCTGCTACACAATCCTCTTCCCCAAAGTCGTATCGAATGACCCCTAAGGCTACAATGATGCATGGCTGGCTGCTGCATTATTAATTCAACGTGTATACAGTAAAGTTGACTCCGAGTGCCACAGCCTGATGTGTGGTCTGTCTCATGTGCGCTAGTGTGGGGGAGAGTTGTGCTCTTATGTTACAGAATATACTGTATGCCTGCGTGAGAAGGCCTGCCATCGGAATCATCAAAAAAGTTGCCATTTATTACTGAGACGGATGAACGTGTGTGTGTGATCGCATGGACATGGATCAATTCATTATAAGTGATTATGCACTAGCCATACACTAGCATATACTGAGCTGGCGCTTATTGATTTGAAAGGCGTCATTATTATGGCTGCCTAAGCCATTAAAAGGAGCTCCTGCTGAGAATAAGGCATCTAAGGATCACCATGTAAGAAGCCAGATTGTCTGATAAAAGCTGAGAAACACAGGCGCCAGGCGGAAAGAAGGTAAACAGGATATTAGTGAGCTTTTAGGAATTAAATGAAAGGGAAAAAATGCAAGAGAAAACAGAGAGCTGGTCTAAAGTTGTTATAGAAAAAATGATATACAACCCTAAAGGACGCTGTCTTCGACTATTGTAAGAGATTCTAATTGAGCATATTTTTGGGGGTTTAACACGCTTGTAAGAAGTTGGCCCAGGCATAACATAAAAACCAATGCTTGTAACAAAGCAAATATTGGCTGTGGCTTTTTTAAAATTATTATTATTATTATTAATAGTAGCAGTGTGATAATGGTGTGTGGAAAGGTGCTGTCCTGTGTATTTGTAGTGTTTTTGGTTTTGTCCTTGTCCCTTTTTATGTCCAGTGCATGTATGTATTGTAAAAAATAAAAAAGATTATTGACAAAAACAACGAAAACATGTTTGCATAAGCATATACATGGGACTTACTAGCGCTGTGCTTTAATTTAGCGGTAATTCTACAATGCACCACATACTGTATAACTGGGGTAAGAACCAGTTTTCATGGTCCTATGGCTGTCCCTGTTGACAAAAGCAGCACTCAAAAGTTTGCATTCATAGTCTGAAGCAAAGTTTTGACTGTTCTGTTTAAAATAGGACAGACGTCAATGACAAAAATAGTGACAGTGAGCATTGTTCTGGGAGTTGTACTGTAGCACTCTCTTTGGTACAGAGAGATTCAAACAAAAGAGCACTTTACAACACAATACAGCCAGGTCGGCTACAAGAGGCCACGGTGTTTATGCCCAGGTCAGCCTGTGGCACTGTAAGGACAAGGCAGTGGAAGATTGGGAGTGAGGTTTATTGTACCCCGTGACAGGATCAACGGGAGTGTGAGTTCACCTTAAGGGAACTTTCATATAGGATCTCTTTGGTCAAGTTATCACACCTTTGTCTGGTGTGAGTGGTAAAAGCACATTGAAATTCTGGGGCAGACCAATCAAGTAAACTCTGAACAGGCCAGGCTCAGGTTTGTTTGTAGTGAGAATTTAAAGCAGCCCAAGGTAGAGCTCAGAGAAGTAGGTCAAGCCAAGTACCATCCGTGGTGGATAAAAGAAAGCAAATCAAATCTACAGGAAAACATTCTTAAAGACAAAATTGCAAGTTTTTATTAAAAATTGGTTACATTAAACATGGCATTTGTTTCTCAATACCCACAAAAAGGGGTTAAAGTAGTTACTGAAAAAAGGGAGAAGCCTCTAAACGTAGCGTGGCCAAGAATTATTACGCTTAAGCTTCATTTCCATCAGTACAGGTGCATTTCTATTACAAAAATCCCCAAAAAGCGCCTCCTGTGTACACTGTAAAGTAAATATAGTACACAGATCATTTATTTTTCTGGTCCTAATTGGCTGTGTTGTGTTGTAGCCTTTGCCCTCAGGAGGAGGGGAGCTGTAATGAAGCATATAGTGTCAAAAGCCACAGGGAACAGGGCTCACCACATTTCAGCTTGTCTTATTTAGTCTTTTTGGTCGACTATGAGACAGGGGACAGCTCTTTTCAGTGGCACTTTGTTTTATCTTCGAACAGATTTTCACCAGCAAATGCTTGAAGGGAGTGCATGCAAAAGACCAAACAGAGATGATGACATACTTTGTGGTCTGTTGAGGAAAACCAAGAATTTAGCTTTCTGCAGTGTCCTTTTTCTGTTTCTTTCTTAAAAGATTGTCGAGGTTTCTACAAAAACACCTACGAAATGTAAAAGGTCATGACTTATCCCGGCGGGTGTTTGTGTCCTGCTTTTTCTATTACCTCCAGATACAAGCCGTCCCCCTTTGACACCATTCAATATGTCAGAGCTTTCACGGTCTCGCTGATGCACACAACTGACCATTACGCCGCACTTATCATCCAGACAGAGCCCATTGATTCTGTTGCTGAAGAGAGCGATAGGAGCCAGAGCTCTGAACATGCAGCAACGGGTTGTGTGTTTGTGTTGTTGATAAAAGACACAGGGGCTGGTTAGGTTTCCTCCAGCCTGAACAGAGCTATTGTTGAAGTTGAGCGGATTAGACGGTGGGATGGGCATCAGGGGTCTTGCTCTATTTCCTAACCAGGAGAAGAAGAGGGCAGAACTGGAGCTAAGGGAGTGCTGTCTTGGCATTAAACAGGGGCGCTGCTTTTCTAGGTTGTGTATCTATTTTCCTTTCTCTGTGTGCAAATACAATGTGTGTGTTTGCAGAGTTGATCCCACTCAATGTGGAGGCAGATTTCGTTGTGTGACTTGAGTGCAACTTGCTCTTGCTCCGGGCTCAGACTTATTGTTGCGTGGCTAGCTGGGATAATGTGGCTCTTTGGAGGGGAGCCGGAGGGACCGCTGTGCACTGTACCTTTAACAGATAAGCCTCCAGCAGGTTTCCGCACCGCCCTTTGGCCTTTAACGCCATTCACTGGCCGCTCTGCATACTTATGCACCCACACAAACACACAGAGATGGTGTTTACAGCATTCAGTAAACCAGCAGCATGTTTTATATACTAAGATAAAAGTGCTGTTAACATTTTCTTAAGAAAGGAGGTTAGATTGTAATATTGTAGTGTTTTTCTTTACAGTATTTACAATTTGCATCCTGAAAACCATGCAAAATACATTTTATATTGGGAAAATCCCATGTTATGTAAAAAAAGTTTAAAATATAAAGGTCTCTGGACTCTTAATTAATGCTGTTCTTCGCTTTGAGTGCTTTCAGCTGGAACCACCTCTCACTTAAACAGAGTCCTGTCACCAGGCTTTGGGATTGTGTTACCGAGAGGAATGTGCAGCTCATGTGTGTTCGAGACTCTGTTTGTAAAACAACTGCATTGTAAATGACTGTATCACTCTTGACTCCTTTAAACAAACCAGTCTCTAAGAAATTGTTGCTCTTTAACGTTTTCAGTTTATCCCTGGCTTTAAGAAATAACGTTTAACGCTCAACATTACATATATGATGTATATGCCTAAAAATGAGCAACAATTTTGATTGAGCTATTTTTAAAACATTTTTATGATATGTCTGGGTGGTGGATAGGTATTCAAAACCCAGGGCAAGGACCTGTGTCTTGAGATAAAATTAACTTTTGAATTATGTAGTATTTTATTATTTTTTCCAATTTTATTTTCAATTAAATAAATAAAAGCGAGAGGGAGGATTTTTTTTTACTATTCTGTTTAACCAATAACTTTTTCTCAATGACTATGTGATAAGACTCAACTGTATATAAGACTGTATATAAGAAGATAAGAAGTGAAGCATTATATTAAAACTATAAATAAAAATCAATTTATTGTTTATAATGTCAGTAATAAGATTCCCATTTAACAGTGTGGTCCTTTATAAATTTCAGTTGACACCCCAGGACTACATATGAACACACTCATAATGTACCTTTATGCCCTCAGTGTTGATACAATAAGCCAGCCTGCACAGTCTTTTAGCCAGCCTTAATCTGATCCACACATCTGACAGCCACCAGGGCGCCAGGGACAGCACAGCGAGAGAACTGATGAGTGGCAGCCAGGGAATGATTGATGGTTAAACTCATACTGATACGATCAATAAGACTGACAGACACAGACAGCCTGCAGACTTCAATAAAGTAGCTTTAAGAACGGACCAATTCAAGGGAGTTTAAAAATAAGCACTGCTGTGTTTGAAATGAATAGAAATGAATGGGAAAACAACAATGGATACTGTGGATACTAAGCTCGGCATGGGGCTATATGAGATCCTGAGTAACATTGACAAAAATAATGTATTACATTACAATGGTAAGTGTTTATTATTCATAGGTAAGTGGAACATAGTTGTCTAATAGTAAAATTGAAATAAGAAATGGACTGGAAATGCACATTTCTTATTACCACATTCTACAGCTTGTGAGCACCTACGGAAGCCCAACAAGCACATACTTTTGTTGATGAACAGCTCAGATAGCTTGCTTGCTAGTTTGCTTTCCTTTTAAAAATTAGAAACAAAATCTATTTACTTTATGCCTCCTCCAGCAGTGCTCAGTTTGTCTGCTATGGGAACAGGAAGTAATGTCTTCTACTATGTCTGTTCAAAGCATTATGCAAAGTGTTATGTGTGTTATGTGTATAAAAAAGTGTTTCCATTTGTTTAGTTACAGTATTGTTCAAAATAATAGCAGTACAATGTGACTAACCAGAATAATGCAGGTTTTTAATCCAGGGGATTGGGCTGGCCACTCCATAACATTAATTTTGTTGGTTTGGAACCAAGACTTGGCTTGTTTACTAATGTGTTCGGGGTCATTGTCTTGTTGAAACAAACATTTCAAGGCATGTCCTCTTCAGCATAAGGCAACATGACCTCTTCAAGTATTTTGACAAATGCAAACTTATCTATGATCCTTGGTATGTGATAAATAGGCCCTTACACCATAGTAGGAGAAACATGCCCATATCATGATGCTTGCTTCACTGTCTTCACTGTGTACTGTGGCTTGATTCAGAGTTTGGGGGTCGTCTCACAAACTGTCTGTGGCCCTTGGACCCAAAAAGAACAATTTTACTCTCATCAGTCCACAAAATGTTCCTCCATTTCTCTTTAGGCCAGTTGATGTGTTCTTTGGCAAATCTCTTCAGTACATGCCTTTTTTTTTAAACAGTAGGACTTTGCGTGGATTCTTGAAAATAGATTAGCTTCACACAGACCTCTTCTACCTGTCACAGTCCTTACAGGTAACTCCAGACTGTCTTTGATCATCCTGGAGCTGGTCATTGGCTGAGCCTTTGCCATTCTGCTTATTCTTCGATTTTGATGGTTGTCTTCCGTTTTCTTTCACGTCTCTCTGGTTTTGCTCTCCATTTTAAGGCATTGGAGATCCTTTTAGCTGAACAGTCTATCATTTTTTGCACCTCTTTATAGGTTTCCAATCAACTTTTTAATCAAAGTACACTGTTCATCTGAACAATGTCTTAAACGACCCATTTTCCTCAGGCTTATAAAAGCATGTTCAACAAGTGCTTGTGGCTTCATCTTTAAATAGGCACCAGCTGATTTATACCTGTTTTTTCACATAATTTATGACATCAGTGATTAACTGCCACACTGCTATTTTTTTAACACACTCCTTTCAATTAATTGCCCAATTGCACAGCCTTAAGAGCGTGTATATCATGAATGTTGGGTCTTCTTTGTTTTCTGAGAATCTACTGCACCTACTGGTAATTTGTTTGCCACTTAGCAATAAAAAAATATACTAAAAACCTGTATTATTCTGGTTAGTTACATTGTACTGCTATTATTTTGAACAAAACTGTATATTATAGATTCTGCACACTGTACGTTTAAGGCAGGACTTAAACTTTTCTACTTGTAGCATTAGTCTTACTGACCTATTCATTTTGAATATACAGCCTCCATCTGAATAGTCTCACTCTTCCAAAGGTCACTCTTCCAAAGGTCACTCTTCCAAAGGTCACTCTTCCAAAGGTCATTACAATACCTTCACAGAAGTTTGTGTCGTCGTGGCTGCCTTTTGTTATAATTGGCAGAGGTCTTAGAATTAATGTAAATTACTATTGTGAAAATTAACATTCTTTTTTTATTGCAAAAATGGTGAGATGCAGAAGCGTTTTGTAAATGTGTCATTCAGTACTTGTTGGCTTTGTCTTGTGAGCTCTTATCATAAAATAACTGAAAAATTTAATGGTTGTCATACTGTGCCATTTTGAAACCACAGTATACCTTTAAAGCAGTAGTTGTCCCCTGTCTACTGTAAGCAGAATTAGATTAGAAAATAAACTGGGTACAGATTTTTTTTAAAACCAACAATTCTAAACCAAACCCTTAGCACCAAATATGTTCTGTCTGTCATTTTAAATCTGACACATGATTTGGTTGTATTTAATATTTCAAGGCTTTTAAGGTCAAGGTCACGATGACCTCAGAAAATTTATTTTAATGTCAGCCAAATATGTAATAGTGTCAAATATGACATTTTGCTGAAAAAGGTCAAACATCTGCTTGACTGTGCTCCCATAGCCAGATCATCAATTCTCTTTGGGACATGGATGTAAATTGGAACTGGAATGTATTACTTGTCTCAAAAGCCCAGGTATGCACAGTTTTCTCAAGCTTGTCTTGTGCTTATGGGACAATTATGGATAATTGTATACAGTATACAATATACAACAATTACTATCTAGTGTTTCTGCTTGCATTTTCAAATGGAAGTTACCAAAATGAATATCTCTGGACACAAAGTCGTATATAATTTATATCTGTCTCCTGAGCGAATTCTGCTTGTCATCCTTTTGTCGGTAACGCTGCAGGCTACAGTTTATAAATGTCTTGAAGGAAACTGTTCCGTGAGCAGTTTCCATCCACCTTCAGTAAGAGTTAGAGGCTCTCTAATCTCAGGCTTATCATTCATTCCCAGCACAACAGCTTTGGGCGCTGTCTGTCTGTCTGCATGTGGCGAATGAACGTTCTGTTTGTGTCCACTCTCAGCATAACCGCCAAATCTTGTCTAACTCACCTTTGGGCCCACAAAGAACAGTTGCCATGGTCACCATAACAGTCGATGTTTGGTGGGACAGGCTTCTATTCAAAGCTTCTCAACAATCCTGAGCCACCTCTCACCCTCCCCATTCTTCTTCCCTGTGGAAAAAATAGCCTACCCTTTTCACAACTGCAGTGAAAAGCTTACAAAAAAGTAGAAACTCACAGTTGTGAGGCTCGGTTGAAGCCTGAAAGATGTTAGGAGTGGAGTGATGAGTGATATGTCTTTGTTGCTCCGACTCCCACTGAGTGTGCATTTCTGGGATGCACAGGAAAGATATTCATAGCCCGTCTTTTTCCCATCCACCATCTAAGGTCTTTTAGTCACGAACATACCTGCCAACTGTGCAGCAGCGGCTACTCTTTTGTCCCAGGTGTCTTGCATCTGCTGCAACGGAAGAGCTAGGGGCTATATGTTTCTTATTTTAGCTGCTAAGATTTGTCATTTCCATTTTACTTTTGTGCCAGATTGAAGCTGCATAACATAAGTATTGTTATTGCCAAAAGTCATCAAAACTGAAATTGTTTCATAGTGAATCATATAGAATTTAGTGTAAGCTCATTGCTCAGTTGGCATATGCAGCATTTTCAGAGTAAAGATGCATTAAACAAAATGAAAATGCTGAGACACTGTGCTGACCTGGTGTCCCACTGATGCATTCAGCATAAATCGGGGGTCAACATTTTGTTTACACAATATAATTTAAAATGCTGACCATATCCAGAACTTGCATGCTGCAAAACCTGGTAAATTAGGAAATGACAATAAAATTATTATTAACCTTCTTACTCTTGAATTTGGCATAATGCTCCCAGTTTCCGACTGGGTAGTCATAGTTTATGACTAACAAAATGTGTCTAGACAAACCATTTTTGCACAGTGAGCAGTAAAGTCAGGATAATTCCAGGTAATGGCTACAGATCCCTGTGTAAATAAAATGGCTGTTTTGCTTCTCCTCCCTATGTTTTTGGATTACCCACATCTTCCTATTTTTACTTTTCATCTGGATGTTCTCCACATTCTCAAATCATCTATTAACTCCAGCCCCTGTCTCCTCCGGTCGTTTTGGCGGGCCACAGTAAGCTGCCACTGAATGTTTTCGGGGGGTCTGATAGTGGCAAGCAATGGAGCGAACAAGTTATTACAGGACAGTCAAATAGGAAGCCGATGAAGCATGAAAACCTCCTTTTCCCAAAGCGCCCTCACACACTCTTAGACATATACAGACGCACAAACAGATAGGACTGGAGGAAATGAGTGGAAACCAAACTACATGGAAATAAAGTTTGTAAAGAAAAAGATACACAGTACACATACACAGCCTGGCTATTAATTCTATCTATTGCTGTGCATGCTAACCAGAACTGACATGACAGCAACAGGAACAGGGTGACAGCATGGGACATGAATATTAATATGAATATGCCTAAGGGATCAAAAAAGGAAAATAATTCTGGCTACTGAGCACTTTACATGCTTTGCTCTTAGTGTGGCTTGGCAGAGCAGCTTTTACTCAATCAATCAATCTTTCATGTCCCAAATGGGGAGAGGGTATTGACAGGAGAGCCTTTTAAAACAATAACAAACAGCAGAGGACAACCAGGGAGATCACAGGCTAAAGACAAGACCAAGACTTTTAGGGCTCAAGACCAAGAATATGTCAGGGTGACACAAAGGCAAGGCCAAAACCAGTTACATCAGGATAGATACCAGAATAAAATGGTTACAAAATCCAGACAGTCTCAAGACAAGTTTCAAGCAAGCCCAGACTCATGGATGTTAGTGTTTGGTGAATGAGCCTGAGTTAGTTAGAATTAGGGCCTAAAAATAGTTTTACTAATAGAATAGAATAGAATCAGGGTGCCATAGCACTTCACATGCATGTGTGAGTGTGAGGAATTGCAATCTCCAATTCTGCCACCACATGTCACTAAATAGATTGGTTTGTGTTATTCATCTTCATATTAATGTGAGTTAGTTTGGGAACCCACCTCTAGGTCAGCTTGGCTGGTGCACACCATGGGCAAACCACTATACATTTGTTATAACTTAAGCAAAAAATCAATGTGTGAGTGAATCCTAATGGACTTTATTTGAATGTAGTCATATAACACTTGATTTGTAATTAAATCAATTAAGTGGTGATTGTGCCCATACTTCATTTACTTTCAAAATGCTCTCAGTAAATGTAGTAATAAGGCAATAAGCTGTGGCAAAGCATGACTTTACTATGTCAATTTCTTATGTGTGTGTTTATATAGTCTTTTATAAACATTACAATTTCCAAAATGTGAAATCCAGAGCTTTACTTTTCTTTGTTATATTATTTAAAAACTTGGATAAAAGCGTAAACTGTTTGTTTCCAATAGAGTTAACCTAAATTAAAGGCCTTGAATTGGGGCAAACCTGGGTTTTACTTTGTATTTTAGGAGGTAGATCTCAGTTTCTTGAGCTCAAAAAATGTTTATGACCACTGCTGTAATAACATGTTGAATCATTAATGTCTAGCCCAAATTTGCAAAAATCAATGCAATCGGTCAACTTAAATTTGTTTTTACAGTTATGGTAGTACAGAGGCGCAAAAGCCCAACCAACCAGAGATGGCATGTTCCCATTGCAACTCATACACTACAATTAAATACACCTCCATCCTATTACAGATCAAATAATGTAACCAAGTCCTTAACAGTCTCTAGTTTCATTCACAGTTAGTGTTTCTTAAAGCCATAATACATATGCTGTTTGTTGCTGAAATAAAACAGGCCATTTCCAGAGTAACAGCGGCTGTAATCTTTATCTCACATGCAGCAACAACATCTAGTGTTCCACTTCATTGTTAGATAAAGCCTGCTGCGGCACACTGAGCACAGTGGCTGCCTATATTGTTTCTTATTTATTAGCATGAGCGGATATGTTTCACCATAAGGTCCAGCCCACAGTGGCCCACAGTGGCCATACATCGTGTTGTGGGACGCAGTGGTGCAACAGTGGAAACATGAGCCAAGGCAGAGGAGAGCCATAGATTCCATTTACACATGGGATTAGAGCCTGATGTTTATCGACTGTTTTATCTCGATGGAGAGGAGCCTATGTTAATGGAAAGTGCACCCAGCGCTGAGGCCATGTGACCGGATCAGAGAGACCACCTCCGGCGCTGGACTTGGTTACAGAATGAGCAAATTGTATAAGACAGTATCTGCTCATGATATAAAAATAAAATCACACCAGACTCTGCTTGGGCTCTGGACAAGATAATGTAATGGAAATAGACATTGGTAATTTTATAAAGAAGACTCAGAAGTTACTGCTGCAACACACTGCTGCAAAGCTTAGTTTGTTTTTCAATAGAGATTGTACTGCAGATGTACTCGTGTATTTTTGTCAGCAATCAATAGACCTCCCACCTTCACGCCTACACGTTTTCCATATAGTGCCTAAAATCATCATGCAAGCCACTTACATGGACATTTTTCATAAAAGATCTGCCTTTGTTTACAAAATTATCCCTGCCCACACAAGAAGGTTCGGCAAAATATCCCCATCCACACTTGACTAGGAAAACACGGAAACAACATTTTCATCTGTCAGGGTATTAATGTGTTTGGACAGCTGATGGGGTTGAACTGTTGTTTTGTGTTATTTTACAAAAAAAAGTGATTAGATCTTTTTGATGTTTGAGCTCACAGTAACATCATGCACTAATAGTGACATTGCCTCAGTGTGGATATAAAAAACTACATTTTACACAACGCTCAGGGTTTTTAAAGATTATTCTGTAAGTCCATTCTGAAAACAGGTCCAGAACACAAGCCAAACAAGTGTTTCAATCTAAAATGCGCTCTGCATCGCTTGAGTCTCCATTCCAGATGTTTCCATTTAATAGCAGGCTTAAATTGTGACAAAAACAATCCACATTGCATGGTTTCACTTTTATAAACCATTTGAGCCAAGTTTACTGCGACCATTTCCACCGCAGTGACTTTTAGGAGTTTGTTTTTCCACCCCGTAGACTTCACTCCTCTGATTGGGGAATCTGAGGAGAGTGGCACAAATGTGCACACCAAGCCACAAGTGGCTGTTTTGTAGCTTTCCCTCAATTTCTTGCACACTTCTTCACCATGTGGCTGCGGTTTTTAGCAAGCTGGCTTTGGAATACAATGAAAGGCTTGGGTGTTTTTTTATTTGGATGTGAAAGTAGTCTGTTTGAACATATATGCACGTATTGCTTTCAACTCATGTGTGATCTGGGGCTTAAAGCATGTGAGTGTCCTCTAAGTGTGGCTCTGTGTTAATGGCATGTGTTTGAGGCCAGATGGTTTGTCCCGTCTAACACACTTCTAATGCACCCTTTCCTCTCTCCGGATGCACTGGCAACACTAATAACAACTGTATGTGTGTGTGGGAGATGGGTAGATGATAAAACATGTGAATTGTCTGCCCCCTAGTGGTTAATATCATAATATCAGCCCTCTCACTGGACCTAAAGGGCTGAAGAATTAGGATGGACAAACCTGAAACACATTCTGGAGCACAAACTTTTCATGGCTAATATGGCAGTAACAGAGCAGCCAATTACACATGCAGTTCACACTTTCTGACTGATGACCTCCAGAAAAATATTAGACTATGACTATATCAGTGTTGCAGGAATATTTATAGGTAAATGTTAAATGGAACATTCATCTAAATTAAAGGTGCAATATATAACCTCTTGTGTTATACAGCTGAAAAAGAAGGTCAGTACTATGTTGTTAATAATGTATAATCTCATTGCATTTGCTAATTTGTGAAAAACAAATATTTAAAGCTTTGTAGAACCCAAACAAAAGTAGGCCTATAATACAATAAATGTAACTAATTTATTTATGGTTGAATGTCTGACACTCATAATTGTCCAACATTGGCACAGTCATACCCTCTTCACTTTTAAATGCACTCTTAGTCATTTTGCCCTCAAACCAGGCTGACATTTTATGTTCCTTCAACTGCCGGAGCAGACAAACCAAGGCCAAACTGAGCACTGCTGAAGAATCTTTCTTTTAAGATCACAATCTGGCATTGAGCCCCTAGACATTTATAATCAAAATAGATTTGGTAATTTATAGAAAATTAACTTATCATCCAACCTAGACACTCAGTGGTAGAGCAGTCATCCTTCAACCGGAAGGTAGGAGGTTCGATTCCCGTTTTCCCCACAGTTCATACTGTTGTTGTGTCCTTGGGCAAGACACTTAACCCACCTTGCCTTGTATGAATGTGTAAGAATGTGAATGTATTTGGTGATGGTCCGAGACTCTGTAGGCGCGAAATGGCTGCCACGTCTCTGTCAGTCTGCCCCAGGGCAGCTGTGGTTACAGTTGTAGCTTACCACCACCAGTGTGTGACTGTGGAGTGAATGAATAATTGATATGTAAAGCGTCTTTGCGTCCCCGGAAAAGCGCTATATAAAATTGATGTAATAATAATAATAATAATAATAGACAGCAACATGTCCCTACAAAGCTCCCGTAGGTGCCCACAGGCTGTATAATGGAAGGGTGTGGGTATTTATGGTCCATAGTCAATTGCAAACATTTAAAGATTAAGTTATTACCTTGAGAAGCAGTTTTGGAAATGTGCCATTCTGTACTTCGCCGTCTTGTATCATCAGCTCATATTAGAACAGTATAAAGAATATGTCATAGTATTTGCAGTTTTCATATCATAGTGTTTTAATAGTAAATAGTTTAATAGTCCAATGTCTACCATAGACTCTGCAATGAGGAAAAAACCTATTAAAAACAACAACTGCAAAATGCTGGAGCACTAGAATGATTAGTTTTTGTCTTTTTCTTCTGGACTCTTTTTAAAGATGGTACTGTGTGAATGTGGAATGAGTCTTCACAGCGTCGGCAGTACACCACATCTGTGCACGCATATCCTCCCCCTGAGGAGTCAGCTACAGGGGTGGAGGAATATTTCCATCCCTTTATTCTGGGCCTCTTTAAGAGCAGCAATTAAGATGTGTGGAGGCTTTTATTAGCCAGATTTATTTGCATTCGACTTTGCCTATTCATCTTCCCCACTGTGACAGTTGTTACTTTACATATTCAGTGGCAGGTAGCCAATCAGAGCGCAGCGAGTGAGAAAAAGCTTGTCTCTCAGCAACCCCGCAGCATGTGTACTGTTGATATGCAGCGTTTTTGATTAAAATCAGACAAAGAAGTGCTTCAGATCTTGCTTTAATTATGGTGCGGTACTCACTAGCCTATTGTTCACTCACGCTGGTCTTCATTTTGCTTCAGTAACAGCAAACATTTTTTAAGTGGAGGTGGGCGTGTATGTGTACACTAATATTCTGTCTCATCTTGTTCTCCCGGAACTCTCAATGGAGTTCCCTTTCATTTGAAATAGGAAATATTTTCATTCGAAGGGAGTCCTTATGAGGTTTTCTGTGATGAAAATCTTACATTAGTGTTCCGTCTAGACACGTCCTGGAAAATTTGACTGTGAGAAATCAAAGAAATTGGATTGTATGTTATGTAAAAGGAACATAATCTAAATGGTTTATAGCTTGGTTTTTGGAACAGTCTGCGCAAATATTAAAAGCACTAAACTACACTACTACATCGTCAACAGGACATCTGTTCTTTGCCATCCACTGTCTTTGACCTTTCTAAGTCCTCATAATTCTGTCTCTAATGCAAACATAGTCCAATCGATGCAGGCTGAAGATAATGAAATGGGAAAGCAATGCACTCAAAAATGAAAAAGCCAGATATTTTAGACAGAAATTTTTGCTCTTTTTGCGTTGCTAATGGGGTTTTTAGTCCTGGGAGAGCAGTTATAAATCATAAAGGGAAACTCCATGGCATTTCCATGACAGAAAATGACCAACAAGGGGATAGCGGTGCACAATAAAGCGTGGAGAAAGGAAGGCGCTCGATGCTAAGGGGGAGGGAGATCCAGGCTTGGGAGAATAAACAAGAGGCCTAACAAAAGCCTGAAGGAGCGGAGAGGAGGCACTTGGGTGTAATTAAAGTGGCCAAGTTGAAAGGCTTCACCCTGGTTCCATTTCCAAGGTTCCACATATGGAAGCTTTACGAGTTTGTATACATCCAGCTTAGAAGCACAAAAGAGGTGCCAGAGTCAGCGGGAGAACTGCAGGTGGAGGCTACAAATGTGGATGAAATCCTGCTGGAGTGTCCTCGTGGGGGGTTGTACTGGGCCAGTATTCCTTTTGCCAGGAAGCACTGAAAGCAAATGTTTCAATGTTTTAATGTAGCCAGCGTTGCCTTTTTATGGAGGCATATTGGAGAAGAATGGCCAGCATGTTCAACAATGGTAATATTTGGGTCCCCTGTAACCTGTGTAATTAGGACCAGCAGTTATGGACAAAATGATATCACCTGCTTCCAGCATAAACTTTCTGTTGCCAAGAATACTGGGTTTTTAATATAACTGGGCACTGCAATGTTAGTGTGAGTTTACAACATATTCCAAGCATTTTGGGTTTGTTGAGAGATGCTAAAATGATCATGACTATAATGTCTTTAACTCCCTGTAGTTATAATTTAGTGCACCTTTTGCACCAAAACAGATGAACCTTTGAGGTTTGTTGACCAAACCTTCATATGTTCTGCACCAAAAGGTTAGCGAAAGACCTAGAAGTTTCAAGGTGCTTGTTGTCCATCAAAAGTCACCCGAATCTTAAGTGCAAGTGCAAGTTTATTTCTATAGCACCTTTCATGTACAGACACAACTTAGAGTGCTTTAAAAAAGACATCATTACAAATTAAAGTCATCAAAATACAAAATATATCCAGCTTCTCCATGTTTATCCCGGACGTGGAAAACAACTAATAGTCCGGTACCAGTTGATCTTAGGTTCATATGGAGTTATTAGCTCAGATAAATACTTTGGACCTAAAGCATACAGTGATTTATGGAAAAGGAGAAGAGTTTTATAATCAATTCTTTGTGGAAGCCAGTGGAGTGATCTGAGTATATGGTGACTTTTGTTGTTTTTGTAATTAATCTGGCTGCTGCCTTTTGAATCAGTTGTAGCTGTGTAATGGCTTTGAAATATCTGTTAAAAGTCCATTACTGTAATCCAGCTATGCATGGACTACTTTTTCCAGGTCCTGTCTGGACATAAAGTCTCTAAGACGCTAATATTTTTTAAAGAAAACACAGATTTTGTTATTGCTTTAATGTGAGTTAAAATTCATGTCAGAATCAAGGATAACACCAAGGCTTTTAGCTTGATGTTTACTTATCAAAGACAGACTGTGAAGGTGTTCACAGACTTTTGTCTTTCTTTTATAGATCCAAAAACAATAATTTCAGTTTTATCATTGTTTAACTGGAGGAAATTTTGATGCATCCAATTCTTTCATGCACTGTAAGAGACAATCAATAGAAGAGAGATCATCTGGAGTGACGCTTACATATATTTGTATATCTGCATACATATGATAGGAAACCTTAAGTTTTTCAAATTATATTAGTTAAAGGCTGTATGTAGAGATTAAATAACAGAGGACTGAGGATTGTGTCATGGCCATAGGCCCAGAAACCGGAAGACTCCAGCACAAACCCAGACACAGGCAAAGAGTTCAAAAATAGTTTATTTACAACCAGTAACAAAACAAAAACCAGGAACCAGAATAAATAAGGCTAAGGTCTGAGCATAAATTATCCAAGACAGGAAACACCAGACAACACAGGCTAGGGATCCAGGACACGAAATACAAGACAAAAAACAGGCTAGGAATATCTACAGAAAACACAAGGAACACGAAACAGACTCATGGGTAGGGAGGGAGACCTGGCACTGAGTCACAGGACACACAGGTATAAATAGACACAGACAACAAGGGACAGGTGAAACACATTAGGGCGGAGCAGGTAATCACACTGAAGGGGAAGACAACAGGCAGGAAGTAAATCATAAAACACAGACAGTAAGACATTTCAAAATAAAAACCAAGAACTCAAATACAATCTTAAAACAAAAATCAAATACATTAATAAATATGACATCAAAAACAAACAGACACACAGAATGCACTAACAAAACAGACAGACTATATAAACAGACATGAATCCTGACAGATTGAGCCTTGAGGTATTCCGCAAATTACTGATAAATGCTCAGATGGACCAGTCGCCAAACGACACAAAGCAGTCACTGAGATAGAATTGAATCCAGTTTAGGACCATGCCTAAAAAAACAAATATAAGTTCAAACCTATGTAGTAACGTACAGCAGTCAAAGGCCGCAGTGAGATCCAGTAAAACCAGAAATGAAACTTTACCAGAATGTAAGTATGAATTTAGAAGAGCGATGGGTGTCAAAGAACTCATATACCGTATAGGTAGGATATAGGCTTAAGGCTTGCTCCTTCTAATAAACATAACAAATTTGGCTTAATGGTTTGAGAAATTATAATTAATTTATTCCCTGCCACATGTCTCATCCATATTCAACGTTACTGCTCCCCAAAGTTACCACTACCTGGAGGAAGCCACGGGAAGCTTTTTACAATTTCCTGAAGACTCCAATAATTGGAACATGTTAAAAGGAAAGCTTCCTTCACTTTGAACTTTGCCCTTGTGAGGTCACCGCTGTCCAACTAGCTTCCCAGTAAAAAAAAACCTCCTGTGCCTTTCATGTTAAGCTCAACAGACAGAAGAGGCTCCAGTGAACTTTGAAGTTCATCTTTGATCGGCACATCAAATGACTTTGGTGCAAAATAACACTGTCAGAAATGAGATGCAGAATTTTGGGGACTGTGGAAGAGCCAGCAACACAATGCTGGTTCTAAATATGGTGGGCTGCATTTACCAAAGGTTTGTGTGTGTGCACAAATTGGGTAGCACATACAAACAAATGGAGAAAATGAATTTAGTAAGCATGAGCACTGCATATGTAGCTGATTGTGCACTTTTGCTCTAAAGAATATTTAAAATAGGGTTCTATATTTCATCAGGCTGCACCATGTAAAGAAAAAAATGCAAATGAATATTTTTATTTGCAATCAGAAACCACCAGCAAATGTGCTAAAGTTGTGTCTAAATATAGCATGATTGCACCTCTGCTGGAAAGTGCAAACTGCATAAGAAATATGAAATAATACAGGAAAAACTCACACCAGTGACGCACTCAAAACCCTAACCCTATTTTTTTAAATTATACGCACAATTTAGCAAAGCTTTTTTGCATCATGGTGAATCAGGCCCTTTGTATTTTTTCTTTCTATTTTATACCTAAAGTGAGTCAATGTCTGCCTTTGATATTGAAGAAACTATATGAAACAATTGCAGCGTTCCCATTTTCTCTAAAATGCATCACAGTCGCCCTTTCTCGTCTGTTATCTCTATAATGTATGGCGTTTTCCATCAGAATTACTTGTGTTGTTGAGAAACACTTTTGCATGATCACACCTTCTTTATGCTGTAAGTACATCTGACAGCACCAAATGGGCTAACATAGCGAGTGTGGGACTCAATCACAAACGCAGCGGGTGGACAGACACCACAAGCAGCAGAATAGGATCTGTCTTTGTGTCTCTTTCTCCCCTGCTTTTCATCTCCTGTGTGATTTAAAGTGTTCTTTTCAGGCCTCTATCACTAATGTACCCAATGGGATCCTATTGTTAATGTTGCTATTCCCTTTGTGTGTGATTCTATCTATTCCCAAAAGACTGTGCTGCAAACTGATAGGCGGCAAACCGTCTGGGATCTTTTTATT
Organism: Perccottus glenii; assembly: GCA_024416835.2. Lineage (NCBI taxonomy): Eukaryota > Metazoa > Chordata > Actinopteri > Gobiiformes > Odontobutidae > Perccottus > Perccottus glenii. Next base: position 17,701,044 of record CM044563.2, on the reverse strand, counting down.
TGCGTTTCTTTTACTAGGTAATTATGGAAATAATACTTCTTTGTTTTGGCTTTGCTCTACTGAGCGTCCAGTTCATAATTAATTGGTAGCGTGAAGGACTGGCCAATTTAAAAACCACAAGGGAGGGGTCGAGGTGGCTTGTTTTATTGGCTGGTGCCTGGTCGGGGCAGTAGGCAAGAGGAGCATCTGAATTAGATTAGATTTAATTAAGGCATGGGCTCCCCTTGACGACACACATATAAATAGGATGCGTGCCAGGCAGCCTCTTGTTGGGAATTCAAAAGTGCACACTGCTAAATATTCCCCCAGGCCTTGAAGGTCAGGTACACACAGGAAACATGCAGCACAGTGTCTCAAGAAAGTAAACAGCACAGAAAGACAACCGAGAAGCTCTGATGGCAGATTTCACATTGTCTATGACGTCTGTGCATAATGAGCTTCACTGAAACTACAAGTCTATACTCTTTGCAAGACAATCTTAGAAGATTCTTTTACAAGCTTCTGTCTTAAGCCTGATGTAAAAGAGTAGTAATTTTTCTTCTTTGTAAGTACAGACAAAAAAAGGTATTATAATAATAATTATTATTATTATTGTTATTATTATTATTATTATATATTTTTGTCTGTACAAATAATAATAATAATAATAATAATAATAATAATAATTATTATTATTATTATTTATTATTATTATTATTATTATTATTATTATTATTATTAATTATTACAGGAAAAGTATAAAAGTGAGTCCACAGATAACACTGCGCTCCAGGCCTTGACATTAACACCTGCCAAATGCAGGTGGATATCAGCTTTGGCGAGTGACACAGTCACTTCCACTAGCCACTTTAACAGGTGGAATTTTATAAATTTACCTATAAGCGTTTCAGGGTTTCTGCTCCGTTTGGTGAGACCAGCCCCGCCCACGAGCAGCACACAACTTCTTGCTTCTTTACTTTTATATCTCTACATTTAAACAGTCTGTTGCTGAGTTAAAAAGCGCTGCAACTCTGCATCCCCTTCTTGCGGCTCTGACTGACATGCTCTCTCACTGCCGAGCAGCTCGGGGGAAATGCGAGTGGACATGGAGAAGTTGCAGTGCAGTGGAGGCAGAAGATGGTGAAACGCTGTTTTAGCTGTTTAATTGGCAATTTCAAAACTCCCATCCCTCGGTTTGCATTGTAACACAAACTACTGTTTACCAGTAGATTTTATTCAGCAGTGTATCAAAGACTCCTGCTGTAAACTTGCTCTTGTTGCTCTTAGAACAATATTAATGAATACCTTTAGTATTCAGAATAATAATTTAAAACCTATAGTAAATCATCATAATGTTGGCTATTCAGTACATTTCCCTTCTGTCTAGTTTGCTTTCTCCACTGTATGGAGCACAAAGAGAGAAGAAGAATCACAAGAAAAGATTTTTTTTTTAAACTATCAGTGGTATATAGAAAAATTTTGTAGCATAGGCCATACAACAACTGCAAAAATGTACATCATTAGTCCTAATCTTCGGTCAGTGTCATGACTTTTGCAGTATTTCTTGATACTATCAAAGTGTGGTTTTCTTTGATATTATTCTCTATCAACCATTCATGGACTTTAGGTGAAGTACTTCACCTAAAATCTCACGTAAAATTGCGATCGAGGCTGGAGGAAGATTTAAAGTCTTGGTCAAAGTCCTTTCTCCAAGATAATAGGCCAAAAGAATCAAGGGCTTTGGTGTAAACTCTTGTCTTTAACGACTCCATACTGCCCCAAGTCTAGGTCACACATAGTCAGATTGTAACAGGAATAATAAATAATGTTTACAATTTATAATTTACAGACCCCACCTCACTTTTTAAAGAACATTACATCTTGATTGAATCGATAAAATTTCTTACTGTCCTAAGTCTATTAATCTTCTATCATCTTCTATAAAAAGGGTGTCTTTTATTGCCACTTTATTAGACGTACAGTTCAAGCCTATAATATTCAGACTCCCTTTGCTTTACTTTTGTACTTCTCTGGGCTCTAGTCCTGGCTTGTATACGTTTCAGTAATCGCCAAACAAAATATTCCCCAAGAGCCTGTGAGACTCTTGGACAACTTCAAAAAAACGTCTCCAAATGCTCTACAGCGTAGCGTTTTCAGCGAGGTCTGATTCTTACAGATGGATGTAAATTCAGACTATTGATTGAAGTCTGAGATGGCCCTTAATGGTTGTTTCCTGGCAGGATTTTGTGGGCAATATCCTGGCTGCTGGACAACCCTGCATTGTGTTTTATGATGCATCAAATAAAATATTGTTCACAGGGCAGGAGTGTATGTTCAGCAGCAACATACAGTATAAAGCCGAAAACAAAATATGTAAAGCAACCCGAGTGTGTTTGAACTTTTTTGAGGCACACAGAGGTTTGATGCTTACAGGCCCCTGAAGCATTAGCGCAATTTGAAACAAAACAGCAAAGTACTTTAATGTAGCTCATTCCTCATTAGCACAGACTCTCTGCAGCTTTTTAATAAGTGCAGCTTTCCTTTGTTAGGACTCCTCCTCTCCTTAACCCTTAAACAGCCACAAGATGAGAGACACAAAACACAAATTAATTTTCATAAAAGCACATCCACAATCAATAAATATTACCAACACTTACATTAGCTTAACAAACTTGTGTTTCTTGTAGCCAGGCCTTTATGTATTAAGATATTGAAATTGTAAATGCCATTAATTGTTCAGCCGTACTTCATACAGGCCTTAAGAGTACAGTATGTTTGTCCTATTGCATGTGGTCTGTTGAAGGGTTAACACAATGGTACATGCTGGTAAACAGCTAAAACACCATTTACATGTACCGGACCCAAGTGGCTGATTGAAATTATCACTCTGGTATTATCCGTCAGCAGAAATGTTTAAGTGCTATTCCCTGGTCCCATCTGGAATAATAAGCTGCAGTGCTCTCTGGCATCGCAGTGGTCCCTTCCCTCATTCCAGCCTCTACATGCAGATGCTTTTTTACTGCTGGCCACAGCTTTCTTTCATCATTCCATTCCCCAGGCGTCTGTGTAGTGCAGAAAAGCTCTTCCTGTGACAAACATGGTAATCTCTGTCAGCCCCTGGTGCTACTGCACTTTCTCTCCTTTTGAACGAACAACACTTCGCGTCGTGTTCTGTCTCATCTGCTTGAAGCTGTTTTGGCCTCACAAAGAATTATTTAGCCCACATGTCTCTATTACTTTCCTTTGTTAATAATACAAAGTGAGGTCTCTGTTAAAAAGGTCCCAGGAGTAGCCTTTGCTTTGAAAACAACATTCCATTTGTTTTTCAGTAGCTCTGGGGTCCCGCAGCTGTTATATACGGCTCTCATCTATAAGAGTGTCTGTCACACAACATCTCTCTAAAATGAACCTGAAGATAATTTATTGCTCAATATTTATGTCTTTCACCTTCTTTTCCATCTTCATTCTACTCTCCTTTCAACGCCACAACTTATCCTTCCCGCTTCTTCTCTTTTTCCTCACAAAATTATACAGGGCTCCCATGTGTCTTGAAAAACCTGAAAAACATGATTATTTAGAGCAAAGTTTTTTTCACTTTATTCAAATGCAAGAATCTCCTGGCAATAATGTGTATTTACAATTTTTACAACGTTTACATTTGACCATAAACAAAAATGTTTGATTCTTGAAAGTCTTTAAGGTGCATTGTGTCAAATGAACATATTACAACAAGCTGTTCTGACAGCTGGCCGAAAAGCAAAAACTGAGAACTGATAAAAAAGACCACATGTACAAAGGTTTTTAAGGTATTAAAGAACTAAAATGATTGAAGGATAGCAGAGCCAGAGCATAGTTTTGTTAATTTAGCAATTCTTTGCATGTATATACTTTGTATTATATGAATTTTGAATTTTGTGGATTCAAGTTGGATTTCCAGGGGACAGCACCAACATATGCCTCTTTGAAAGCCAGAGAAAGCACATACATGCATAAACTTGCCCTGTTTTGTATAAACATTTACGATTGGCCTTGAGATTACACATTTGAATGATTTCAAGTCTTTTTATTTTGTGGTAAAAAGTTCAACAGTGATGCTTTAAAAAGAGTACCAACTCTGTTTCCTCCTTTTTACAGAGGCCCCAGGACAGGACTTTGTGACCCTGGACTACCGTCTGCGCTACTATCCCAGCATCACCTATGCAGTCATCGGCAGTGCGGTCATCTTCGTCCTGGTGGTGGCATTATTGGCACTGGTCCTCCACCATCAGAGAAAACGGAGCGTCCTTCTTCCCAGAGGGGTAAGAGGGAGCTCCCTTCCCCACCACCACCAGCCCCTGCTGCTGTCCCGCCTGGTGATCTTAGACCGCAGCCACCTCCATCCTGGAGCTGCAGATCTGTCTCCCAGCACCAACTCAGCAGTCGGACAGTACAGCTCCACGCCTCAGGCCCTGCAGCTGCTGTCTGGCACGTTATACCCCTCCAGACTTTCACTGGACTCACCGCCGTCGTACTCACAAGCCGTGCTGGATTCCAGGTGAGGATAATGTTTGGTGGACTTATAAGTGAAGCATAAGGGGTCATACTGTTCTGTAATTATAACGCTGATTAGACAAGAACACTGCAAAATGTTAAACTGTCAACAACATGTTTGAATGGGAAAAAAATGGAGGCACAAGTTATTGCAAATCTGTGGCCATGATAAATTGTAGGTTGGTATTTATTTTGTCACTATGGTGTAAAGTCGTTGCTATGTAGGATGACTCTACAGTATATACAGTAGATGTAACTAAGGTTTAGGAAATGGTTTCAGACAAGGCCTTTTATTTGCTCATGACATGGAGCATGCTTACTGGCCTTGCCTTTTTGAGTTGTGTGTTAGTCAGTATGTTCACATGCAGGTACAGAAATTTAAATGATTGCCTTGCTGTGAACACATGGCGCCGACTGGGTTCAGTCATTAAAATTTTGAATGAATCAGGCTTAACTTTAGCACTTTTTTCTTTTTAACAAAGGCAAAATGCTCTTAAATACAAAGACCACATAAATGCAGCATTAGCCTGAGTGGAATGCTGGTGACACTGTACTTCAATTATCTCTTGTGCCTGCAAACTTTGACAAGAGGGAGAACTCCAGCTGAGAGTGCTTAATCGAGATATGAGCACATTAATGTATCTGTATTTATTCTGTATTCTGTATTTATTTAACATGTTGGTGTGAGTGTGTTTTCTGCTGCTGTCAAACAAATTGCCCCTTGAGAGACGATAAAGACTCCTTGAACCTTGAACTTCTGTATGTAAACGAGTAACAAGATCCTGCTCTGGTCAGTGCTGGTGGCACAACACTGTGATGATGTCATAATCTGATTGCCATTCAGATCATTTTGACTGATTGGAACACATAGAATAGAAAACTAGAATTCTCTCACAGTGCTAAAGTTTGTTTGGTGATTTTGCCCAGTGACACTGAACAAAATACTATAACTTAGCTATAGCTATAACTTCCAAGTGTCTCCCGAGAAACAATTAGTTGTGCAGTGGCAATAACCAAACAAAACCAAATGCACACAACAATAAATTCAATTTAACTATACGCCAGTAATACATTTTAGCTAAACTGACTCTATACCACTTCTCACAGAAACCCAAACCAAGCTTGAACCTTAACTGCTTATTGAGCAATAACTCTGAGGCAGACTATTGTTCCAGTGAAATTACTGCATTGTTCTCTCACACAATTTTATTAAAAGTAAAAAATATTAACAAGCTGTTATTATTCTGACTGTGTTCTGTTGTCATAGTCGGCCTCCGTGGTTTGACCTGCCCCCTCCTCCTTACAACCCGGACGAAGAGGTTCCTTCCGACTGCGAGCTTCCTCAGTATGAAGCCCGGCCTCAGGACCCGCCAATACAGCTTTTTGTCCCCTCCACACCCAGAACTGTGAGCTCAGGCAGTGAGCCCAGGACTGACTCCAGACAAGAGTCCAACCAGCTGTAGAGACAGTAAAGACTTGGACTTGTACTCTGCAGAACCCGAGGACCAAAGTGACTGGGCTGCAGCAGCTGATTACTGAGGCGTATCTCTCAACTTGTGGCATGGCCCTTTGGCTGTAAGAAGCACTGGACTAAGACTCGTGTTGTAAGTTGGCTCCCCCTTCTGGAGTCAAGGCAGCATTACAGTACACTGTCCCTTATTCATTTGAGTAAAATTGGAACAATGCTTTCATCAAGAAGAGTGTTTCATGGTATTATAGTTATCTTCAAAAGCAGCTAAATCTATGTTTTGATATATTTTTACAGTGACAGAATCCCTTTTGTGTAAATTAAATCTACCACATTTTATAGTAAATGGTTTTAAAACAACAAGCTGTTGCTTTTCTTTATCACTTTTAGAGTAACGTAAACTGAAATCAAGGCTCCACAGTGTTTTTTGATGCATACTAATGTGAGCATCTAATTTCGTAGTACATACTCATTTGACAAATGTAAGATACAGTATATTTCACTGGATACGTCATTACTTTTTTAAACTGTACTGCATTTATTTGATGAAAGGTATAATATGCAGGTTTTATATTTACAGAAACCTATTACCTATAGCCCTCTGGAACAACCTGTAACCGACGTCCCTCTGTGTTAAGATTTGTGCTTGCCATGTAAGAAGATGTCACATGATTCAGCTGTAAATGCACAAAAGGTTAAAAAGCTCAAGTAGTACACATTGTACTTTTAATACAGAAAAAAAAATGTAGGGTTTTTCTTTGTTGTGTGTCCATGAATTGTGCATGACTAGGGTTTTTGTTTTTCCCTGAGTTTAGAATAAAAGACAGTGGATGTCAATGAAAATGAACATGCAACATACAACAATGGCAAGCAATAACCTCTGCTAGATCAAAATGTGATAAATATAAAAGCATAATGTTTTCAGAAATTTGCCAGACATATACTAAGTCCTAGTACTTCCGCTAGTAGTAAATCCGCTAGTTTACAACATCATGGGATATGACAACCTTAAAACAAATCACTGCATGCCACAATTTTAAGTTTAAACTCATGGCAATTGAACCCTTATTTTTCAGACAAATCTTAAGCACTTAAGCCTATTGTGTTTTACAAAATGATTATTTTACACAATCCCAAATCTTGACATTCTCTCAATGTGGTTTGCAAACATTCATCTAGAAATAGTGCCTTTAAATTCCAACTCAAATTAGAACAAAGACCATTAACAAGTGACAGAATGAAACTTGTTGCGTATTTTTACATTCCACTCCATCTCTTTGACAAAACAAATATGTGTTTTATTTGTTCAGACCAATAATCATTTTATAGCGCTCTGTTAAGGCCTTGTGTGTCAGTTCGGTCGTAAGAGCCTTTGTTTTGATGGATACCATGCCTTTATATAAAAGCTCACCAGCCTGATCTAATCAAAAGGCACAAAAAACACATAACAGAATATCTCCAGTGAGATCACATTTCTGCCAGAGATTTATATTTGTTTATTTCCCACAGCCTTTATAGTATTAGACGATGACTGATGACACCCATATCTGAAGGATCTGTTTTTGTAAACATGCTGTGTTTGTAGAGTATTGTTCAACACTGCTACGTGTGGATAAAGAAATGTATTTATGTGTTAAGGATGAATGTGTATCAATGTAAATGTTTTTAGCACTAGCTGTGATTTTGCAGGTACAATAAAACAATCAAACCAAAGATAATCATTACTGTTACCCTTATGATCTATTCCATTGTGCCTAGGTTTATTGTTTTTGATTTGATTCCATCTCATAGCTGTAAAACTGGAAACATTTCTCAGGATAAGAACAGTCCTTCCTTGTTTCTGAATTGCCTGTATGTTGGAGGTTGCTTTCATTTCCCTAATCATGTTTGTTTATCCAATGTATATTGTACATTTAAAGTAATATAAAAGTGTAAATCAATTTTCATGTGTGTGGGTTTTCTTTAGGTTTGTAGTCAACCAAACACATTTTGTAAAATATTAAAGTATATAGTAGTGTGTATAATCAGCTCAAAATAACTTTCTATGCATTTGTCTGTCTTAGAAAAATACACATCTAAAGCTTCGTAGAACCCAGTGGAAGAAAACTTACAATACTTGCCTTTTCTCCTTTCACCAACTGCCCACTGGACAAACTGCACACTGCTAGAGGAGAAGCACAGTTGTGTTTCATTTTAAAAACACATTCTTACATGAAAGTGTAGAACATTTCTAAACTAAATTACTATGTAACTAAATTAAGCTGTTCACATCCTCTGTAAGGTGTTGATGAAATTGTGATCTGCACTTTTACCAGTAGATGGCACCAAAATATGTGTAGTCACAGTATTTGAGGATAGAAGTTTCCATTCAATCACAAGGGTGGGGTTGATTGACACTTCAGTAGGACGGACCTTCCTTAGTCCTGAGCAAATTGTACTGATTTTTGCCTCTGACATGATGTTTTTCCATGTATTTCTTATTCTCTTTATGTTCAGTCATGTTGGATCTCAAAAAAGTGGAAGTGGGTCAATGTTCCTGCCTGACACAAAATGCAACAGGTTTCTTTATCTCCAGCATCATTGCATCATCAAGAAACACCTGGGGAAGTGTATTTTTCTTCTGTTTCACAACAGAAGAAAAATACACTTGATAATTCTTTCATCTGACACTTTATGTTTGTTTTTGTAACAATATTTATCAAATTGTTTTGTTTTGCAATTGTTGGATAGCTGCATAACCAAAAAATGCATTTATTATGTAACAAAACTGAGGCCTACTACAATTTTATTTTTATTTGAAAATAGTTTGTTAAAAAAAATATTTCTGTTATATATATATATATATATAAATATATATATATATATATATTCCCCTCAGTGACTGCAGTTCCTATTTTCACCCACAGATGTCACCACGTCCCTAACAGATGAAGCAACAACTGGTTTGGAAATCTCTTTAGCTGTTGTTCTTGCACTTCCTGTAACACTTGCCTGTTTACATTTGTCCATACTCACATTTCCATTGTGAATTTATGTCAAGTATCTACCTCTATTTGGAACTATATTCATAATAAATGTCACTTGTGTAAAATATATAGTCCCCCATCACCCCCATCATAATATCCGCATGACATTATAATCCATCAGATACGATACTATCGCAGCCTTTTCCACATCACTCTACCTGTCGTATTCTTCTGAGAGGCCATTATGCCGCTCATCTTTTATCACCCCTCCCTTTTTCTCTTTGTGGTTTGCCCCTGCTCTTTTCCCTCATCTTCAGATCTGATGCTGGAGGCCCATGTTTGCTTAGCCCAAGCCCTTAACTATACAGAGTTTAATTAAAAGGCTGCACACTCCTGTGTGTCCGCCTCACTTTGTCTCTCTCTGCCAGATGGTGAACTGGCCCAACATTTCAATATTTCTGGACCAAACAAGGCTAAAAATTCAGTGCTAGAAAAGCTTTGAACAGGTAAAGGATAAGTAAGGGTAAAGTCTGGAGGTTAAATAGTTGAATATTTAAACAGACATGATGACTGTTATAGAATGAAGCTAGAGTAATATGGCTGTCAAAGTCTGCTTTTCAACAAACGGCAAATAAAAAAAGTTAAAAGAAGCTATTCCGTCCTTTTTCCAATCTAAAAGGAAAATTCTGTTTATTGAATGTTTTTGAATGTACATTACTCCATTTTAATTTTTTGCTTAAATCTTTTTTGCCAGGGAGTAAATTTTCTAGTTATCATTTAAGCTAAATCAATGTACAAGCACAGACCTTTTTGCCATATTGGGTACAGCAACAGCTTTCGGACAAACACTATTTGATAACCACTTGATACACTTTATATGATAATACTTTAACTGTATTGTTAGGTCTATTAGAAACATATGTTTCTGTTGCTAAAGAAAGTTATAATAAAAATAAAATAAAACAAAGGAAAATATAAATGAATGTCAGTATTTCTATTTTTTTTTAAGATTACAACACATTTTTTAATAAGCTCTTAAAGAATAACTTTGCTAAATGGCAGTGTTAGCATGTTAAATTTTGTTCACTAACAGCTAACTTAAGTTAGTGGCTACTAGGGCTACATACATAGACCATCTGTATTCTGTACTCTGCTGTTGCCTATGAATATTTTAGTCTTTTAAGGTGAAGAAATAGTTAATCCACGTGAAGATACTTTTGGTGTAAGTTCAATTAAATGTCATGGTGATTGTTCACAATTTCCAAAGAGACCACATATCTACAATATTTTTGCTTTCTTGTGGGTCAATTTGTTTTTCATTAGCCATTAGCAGTGCAATATAGCTAACACTAGCAATAAAGATGATCGCTACACATGTAACAACAAGCCAAGATAAATCAGTGAAGCTCTGAGTAAGTTCTGTACGTTCTGTAGGGTGACCATGTTTCCCTATTTAATGGGAACAGTCCCACTTTTGAACAGACCCTGTCCCCAGTGTCCCCATTTTAACAAATACCAATCATTGCAACAAATTTCAAAACAATAGTAGGCTACATACACTTATGTCACTTAATTCATTTGTCATGGTTTGGTTTTTACCAATAAACAGCAATTACATTAAAGTTTAGGACTTCACTAGGAACACAGGTGGTCATAGTGTACTTATGTTTCAAAAAAGTCTTTTTTTGAAACATAAGTTTTAACCTAACTTCATATTGACTATGCAGTTCTTGTTTTGTGTTCAATGTTGATTAAACAATGGAATTATCATAGTTTTATATAGAGCACAGATTTTGGGACTCATCGTTTTTTATTATGCAGAGGGTTTGAGGAAAGTGTCCCAGTTTGTAAGTCTGAAAATATGTATGAAAAGTAACTCTAGGAATTACAACAGCAGGCTACTGAATGTGCAATGGGATAAATAATGGCTACTAGTGGTTAGCACTCCTGCCTCACAGAAAGAAGCTCGTGAGTTCAAAACCCGGCCGAGGATGTTCTTTCTCCGGTCTTTCTGTGAGGAGTCTGCATGTCCTCCACGTGTTACTGTGGGTTCTCTTCGGGTTCTCCGGCTTCCTCCCACCGTCCAAAGAAATGCATGTACAGGTTAATTGGCAAATATAAAGTGTCACTAGTGAATGAATGTGAGAGTGAATGGTTGTCTGTCACTGTCTGTCTCTAAATGTTAGCCCTGCGACTAACTGGCCATTGTCCAGGGTGTCTAAGGCCTGGGATAGGTTCCAGTCACCCGTGACCCCTAACGGGACTAAGAATGAATGAATCATATAATATAATATAGGCAATATAGGAAACAAAATGACATGTAGTGCAAATGTAAGCAAATCCGAGGGATATGAATAGTAGCTGCATGTATTTACAGAGCAATATAGTTTAGTCCAAAGATTTAAAATGTATATATTTCCATTGGGGTGATAAACAGTGCAATGTTTTAAATCAGTACTATCCATGTGTGCAGATAAGATGACTCTTTTTGTTATTTTTGTTTTTAATTTGCTTTTAGATAATGTTTCTCAAGAATAAAAATGTAAAAATTCACTCGTCACAATGCTCGCTCTCTCTTGGCGGTGGTGCCATAGCTCTAGTGAACTGCAGATAAGACTGTTTTCTCATGTAAATGCAGCGAGTTTAAAGGGGAAGGAGACTTCATTGTTAGCATCGAGCAGCTACGAGGAGCTCTGCCGAGGGTTTGGCCAGCGATGCCCTTATCAGATGAAGAGCAGGCCTTTGGAGAGAAGGAGGGGAGGCCCCGAGATGAGGGTCGGGCCCAGGCTGAGTGGGCCAAGGCGCAGAATAGAACAGCTGGCGAAGTCACGCGTGCAACCCCAAAAACACACACAAGCCAGACACGCTGAGCACGGTGGGAATCTCCTCGGCTAAGAGATCCACAAACACACGGCCTCTTGTGTTTTTATCAGCCACTGGCCAGCGAGTCTGAGCACATAATCACACACACAGCAGAAAGGAAGAAAAACAGCTTGCACTATTGCACACAAAATGCAATCTTTTACCACAGAGGTCACAAATAAACATTTCCATACTTCTTTACACATTATTAGGCTAACACACAAATAGAGAAAGGAAAGGCTGAGGTTTAACGCTGCCTAGATTTGTTCTGAATAAGCAAATTTGAGCTACTTTTGGCAAACACGTGGTTTCAGCTTTTGTTCAACTCCTGAACAAAAAGAAAATAGAAAAAACTTAGCTCATACAATGAATATCTTACCATTAGACAATATGTATATTGTTTGCATACCTTAAAAGCAGAAGTCAAGATGTAGAAGCAAACATTGTTAAGAACAGATGATATGAATTATGAGCTTAATGAGCAAATAATAAGCACTATCAGAATGAAAGCAGTTACTGTATAATGCAGTAACTGGGGACGGGCCAAAGAATGTGACACTTGAATAGCTTTTTATAATTTTTACAGCATTTGAATGTAAGCATGTTTCATCTTCACTTGAGTCTTTATCACATCAGTTTGTTTTCAACATTATTTTTTTTTTTATTTTATGTCCCATTTTTATGCATAATTTTGTGAATTCACTTCAATTTCAATTTGTGCCACTTTGACCTCATTGGCCCATTAAAATGGTTACCCCTGTTTAGTGTAATTTTGTCTATTATTACAGTGGCATTGTTTCCTATTACAGATCTTTAGAATAGTTTAGTGCCTTTTGTCTCCAGTTAATGTAACATTCCCTGAAAGAAAACTGATAGTATTTTTATTAAACTGCAGAAACATCTAGACACCATTGGACATATTGAGTCATTGCAAAGAATAATGTCGGATCCTCTGTAGCAAATGTAACAAAATTATTAACCATAACATTAGACTAAACTATAACTACAACAACACTGTGGCAGAACAAAACCAAGAATAGATCCAAGACTAAATCAGGGTCCAATTATGGCAGCTACAGTGCAGTAAATGTGAATCAGTGAAGATATGTACAATGTGTTGTACAATGTGTAAAAATAGATTGTAAAAAATTGGATGTAATCCGCCTATTGGTCCCCTATTCACCCGATATTGTCGTTATGAAAGGGCAATAAAATGGCAGTTACATCCTGGCTTTTCCGCTTTTACTGCATAGTAAAACAATAGTTTTCAGATAGCATAAACGACCATATTAATCCAAAATTCACGAACATTGACTTGGTGTATTTTGGGGTTGTGTGATGTTTATCATCTACTTTGTCCCCTCAGTTGTTTTAAGGGCCTTGTTTGACTCAGCCATTATCCATTATTGTACCAGTGCCTTACAAAACATCAAACCCTGCAGGCTAACGTGAGCAGTTACTTAAGTGTACTGTGGTGTTATGTGTGTGTGTTTTGTCTGCTTTGTCTCCAAATTAACAATTCTGGGGGTCATTAACAAATGCTATTTGTCATGCAGATTTAAAGACATTTATGTCGACAAATGCTCAACACACAGACAAACACAAGACTCAACATTTAGTTTGATCGTGCTGTGGAAATTTGCAGGGCAATCGTGCTTTTGCATGCGTTGTGAGGTTGTAACAGTTTGTGAAAGCAAAAAATTGGCCAGTACTGTGTCTAATCGCATGTTTTCTTTATTCGCATTGCAGGGAGCTTTCTCAGCCAACAATTTTTCTTTCAAAAACTTCCTGAAGACTTTTAGCAGCTTAAGCATTTTCTATGGCAATGATGTCTCAGCTCAATTTTACACAATATTATTATTATTTTTTTAATATTGCATAATGAACATAGCGTTGGTCAAATTATACTTAAAACCACTAAGTTACCATTAAATCCACACATACATTCCTCTCATATTTATTTATGCATGTATGCATCTATATGCATAAGTCAGACTGGCATTAGCAGCTGAAACACTAACACTTCCACGCTTAAGAATAGACCGGGCCACTGGCTCTTGTCCTGTCCCATTGAGGCCAGTGTTAAACACACAGACTAGCATGCTAATGGGTAATCCCTGAGGAACGGGCTACCTTTGTTCCAGGATGTCTCTCTCTAGGCCCTGGGTGACAGCTACAAGGCTGCCTGCAATCGGACAGGCAGCATGTTGCCAGATAGTGATCTCAGCGCTGCAGTTGGGATGCCAGCAGGTTGCCAGGCTCTGATAGGTATCTGATGAGCGCAAGATTGGCGTTTGCCCTGCCACACTTTGTTTTTTTCCCCCTCTTTTGGCTGTGATGCACCATTGGAGGCTTGCTATGTCCTTCTGCTTTCTGTGTGGAAAGTAGAAGTGTGGGTATTTGTCATGCAGCAGGTGGTCCGCATGCGTCAACAAAGACTTCTATAGACTCAGATGGACTACAGTAGGAATGGCATGAGGTCGCTACTGTTCCTGTTGGTCTGTAAGCCCCTTTCAGTGACCTCACTAACCATCCTGAGCATTTTAAATCAGGCTTTGAAGGCACAAATAATTGGCTTACAGAATTTTAAACAAGACTGTTGCTATTGACGGAAGCAAGTCACTTTAATCCATTTTTGCAATTATCTGCTAAACGACAAGGACAGCTCAATAGAAGAAGGTTGAATAGGAGTTTGATTTTTCTTTCCTTAAAACGGAAATGGTTAAAAAAGGTGTTCCTGTGGTGATAAGCATTTCGGGGCATTCCATGCTGCAAGGTGGGCCATGGGAGTGGGGAGCAAGCTGAGAGGACATTCCACAGTGCAAGGTGCAGTAAAGAGGCCATAGGAAGAGGAAAAGGCTAATCCTTTGGGAGTAAGAGTAATCCTTCTGATGGGATGGAATCAACAGGGAGACTGGAAGACGCTCATGAAATTGATGGCGCCCTCGTGCACCTTGTGTGTGGTATTCTGTGTTTTCAGGCAAAGGCAAAGACAATGATTATTTTAAACAATTTGTCTAGCCCTGGTTCTATACTGTCTATGATGAAAGATGGTGGCCCTATCCCAACTGTGCACCCTCATCTGTCTTTTTTACCCCCAGAGAACTGAGCTCCACATATGGCGGCACCCAAAATGTGGCATGCACGGAGCTGTGGAAAAGACGAGCTACATTAAAAATACCACAAAGACAAAGTTGTTAAATTAAAATATGCTTTAAAGCAAATTGGAATACTGTAAGCTTATCTGGAATACAACTGACAATTCCTTTTACAGAGAGCCGGTTGTCAGACGCAGAAAACATCCTGGACTCCTGGATCCATCAGGGAAAATGGATCTCCCACGATGCACAAAAGTGATTCCTTTTCCTCAACGTGAGCACATGTCTCTAACAATTCCCACGTTGCAGCTACATTTTGCAGTACGCCTGCCGCGTGTCTAAATCCACGCACACACTTGTACTGAGTAAACGGGAATGAAAGTAGCCTTTATGTTCATGCTGTGGTTTGTCATATTTTTTCCCCAACTGTATTACTTATGTACCTACTTGGTTTTCACAATGCCATTGGTTGGGGACGGACAGACAAGTATAAGCACATTGCAAAATAAACACAAATGCAACATATATGACACATGCATTCCTGTTTGTGTGCATAATACTGATATGTGTAAACCTAATCCATTAACAGTTTCTTAAAACACTGAGCTGTGTGATGTTTGCTGTCCTTTAAAATGACCACCTCACACCCCTCATGCTTGCACTGAGCCTTGAAACAAGAACCTTGAAGAGTACAAAAGAATGAGTAAAAAATGGCTATTGGTCTGTAACTTAATGACATTGCTTGTAATATAAAGATGGTCTACAAGGGTAAAGCCATGTATACATTTTAGATATGACATACATATAATAATGTAAGCAGTCTGGTAGTACGTTGCTTTATTAGTTTAACTCTTCACACAAGATTCTATACAATGTAACATTTGGTATTTTATCTGGATGCTCCTTATTGTATTGTAGAGGAACTTTACAATACTTGAATGCAAATGCATATGGTAACAGTGTAGGCTCAGTTATTTAATTGATTATAAACTTATTAAAGGGTTGCATGGTGACAGAGAGGTTTTTATTTCTGCCTAATGGCAAAAAGGTCAGTGTCATGGATCTTGTATATTCACTATTACTGATTATTTCTGGTAAAACTTAACTTATCCCTTATTGTTTTTATTAATACGTGCATTTTGTGGCATAACTATCTGGACAAATCCTAACTAAGAATTGATATTTTAATTTCCTTTGTAGATTTTTAGCATGTGCCTACACACGGAATGCTAACTTCCAAGTTTGGCACAAATCGCTATATTCTTCATTCCCTACAAATGATATACTTTTTCATACATAGTCATATTCATAGTCTCCTTCTCTGCCCCCATTTCTCTGCTCACTTTGTTATAAACTATAAACTCTATACCTCCACGAGTGCACCCACCCGCCAACCACAGTCACCCCACACCTCGCACGACAGGGAGCACGACTCGGGGCCCCACCGTGGCCGCCTCCTTTGTGCCTACGACCCCCTCTGCTCCCCTTAGCTCGTCCATGCCCCCTAGTTTCATCCATCATATCTGCCCCCCTCAAGGCTCCATCAGATCTTGACAAAAGCAGCCGAGAAGAAAAGAGTGAAATAAAAAAAAAAGGCTGGAGGCTGGAAGAATACAGCCGCTACCATGCAGAACAGTGTGGCGTCTTTTGTCCCTGTTCTTTGCCTGGTCTCTCCTGCAAACACACCCTCTGCTCTGGGGGAACAACAGCGCAGAGTCTTGGGGGATGGACCCTGGGTGTGGTGCTATCTAAAGCGGTATAGTTTAGAACCCTTGAAGGCCCCCTGGTCACCAGCAGAAACCGTGTGTAGAGCTGTCAAATAGGGCCGTCCTGGAACTCCCCCTGCGTCCAGGGGCACTCCCTCTGGAGGGCAGCAGGGGCCCCGAACTCTTGACTCCTCGGGTTTTAACCGAAGGCTCTCTGTGCTTTCCTGACTTGACCACTGGTGCTTCTCGGAGTGGAACGGTAAAACTCAGGTGCAGGCGGATTTATGTCAAAGGTTGTGTTTGGACATTTTGAAATGCCACAAAAAGAAAATGCAAATTGGAGTATTAGAGCCTGCTTTCCACGCTTTCCAGGTGTTTTGTGTGGGGAAACTTACAGGATACTTGCTATTTCTTTCTATAACTTAAAAGAGTGCAAAAGTGCATTTTGTAAATCCAGAAACAGCTGACAAGTTGAGTCTGGTGTTCACTTTATTTGTAAAAAAACTTCCAACAACAAAATGAAATCCAAAATGACTAAGTGAAAGGGCAGCATTCATTTAAACAGAACAAAGGCTGGTGCTCTTCAGTTCGTGTGGATGTTCTGTCGCGGGCCGTCCAGCCTTTTGTGGCCCAAAGGACGAGAGGGAAGTCCCCGCTTGGTCACGTTCACACCCTCCGCTGATGGAGCACCTCTCACTCTGCCGTCATGGCTGTTAAGAAGGCAGGCAGCTGTGTGGGCACAAATGAAGAGGAGGACAAACAGAGAAGCACAAGAAACAATGTTGAAGAAGGAAAATGATGAAGAGAAAATGGTCAAGGGAAAAGCCAGTTGAGGAATGAGACCAGAACAAAAGGAAGAGTTCAAATATAAAGCAGGAAAGAATAGAGTGTAACATGGCAGGGTTTTAATAAGGAAAGGTTAGCATTATTAATGAAGAGAAAGTCCAAGTCTGGATCCTGTTGGATTGTTCTTATCCAGTGTGCTACTTTATAAGACCCCAGAGACCCGAGGAGCAGAGAGTGAATGGGAGTGTGCCTTAGGGAAACAAAGAAAGGAGCAAACCAGGTTATATGTGACAAGACTCTGTTAATTGGAGCCTTGAGCCAACATTACAAGAGTTATATATCCTGTATGTATAGATTTGTAATGGAGGAAATTCAACTTATTGAGTTTTTTCTTAGTATATGACAGCACCATGTGACATTAGGAGACACATATACTATTAATATACTTGAAGAATTGTCTGGCATTTTCAATAAATCCTGTGTCTATAATGCAACCTCATCAATTATGATCAAACTTTTTAGGCAATACTAATGTAGTTAAAAGTGATTAATATCATAATGTCAGTGCTTGTAAAATCAGCATCATTCTTATTTTGGGAACAAAAGGTCAGCAGATGGCGAGATACAAGATACATCTTTCGGAAGAGGCCTTTTAAATGACTACTAGTGTACAGTCAGTGAGTAGGTAGCGAATGGCTAAATATATACCTGCTAAAGCTACAAAACTAAAACGCACTGGGTACTTAAAACCTTGTTAACCAGGACTTATAGAGACATGTATGTAAAAAAAAAAAAACACCACATGGAGGAGTCAGAGATTTCCATGGATCATTTTAGGACCTGTGCTTCCTCACTAAAGACTGTAATCTCACATTTACAGTCATCTTAACGCGCCAGAAAATTATTATTATTATAGACAGTTGTGCTCATAAGTTTACAGAATCTGTGATTTTTTTTTGGCCATTTTTCAGAGAATCTGAATGATAACACAAAAAAACTTTATTTACTCATAGTTAGTGCTTGGGTGAAGCCATTTATTGTCAAACAACTGTCTTTACTCTTTTTAAATCATAATGACAACAGAAACTACCCAAATAACCCTGATCAAAAGTTCACACAAGTTGACACAAACAGGTTTGAATGGCTACTAAAGGTAACCATCCTCACCTGTGATCTGTTTGCTTGTAATCAGTGTGTGAATAAAAGGTCAGTGAGTTTCTGGGCTCCTGACAGACCCTTGCATCTTTCATCCAGTGCTGCACTGACATTTCTGTAATATGAGTTATAGGGAAAGCAATAAGAATTGAACTGTATAAAACAGGAAATGGATATAAAAAGATACCCAAGGAATTGAGAATACCAATCAGCAGTGTTCAAAATGAGGAATTCTGTTGAAACCAAACCATGGTCAGGTAGACCAACAAAAAATTCAGCCACAACTGCCAGGAAAATTGTTTGGGATACAAAGAAAAACCCACAAATGACCAGCTGAAATACAGGACTCTCTGAAAAAAAACTTGAAGAAAAATGGTCTGCATGGCCCGGGTTTCCAAAAGAAAACCATTACAACCAAACACAGTTGTTTTTATAAAAGAAAAGTTTTTTGTGTTATCATGCAAATTTTCTGAAAAATGGCCAAAACAATCACAAATTCTGCCAGGATATTATGAGTAAGATTTGTGAGTGGGATTGTCAAGACTTTGAAGCCTTCTCCTGAGCACTTACCTTAAGAACAGTGCACTTGATCCAAAGACTCAACATCTGCGTTAGCTTATTGCGCATATTAAAAAAGTCTCCTCAATGAACAGCCTTCTATGTCTTTTTCTGGGGACAGCATCTGTGTTGTTCCCACTCTACACTCCTCAGATCCTTGGGGATTTCATGTTTCTTGCCAAACAGGCTTGTGCTCTGGAAAGCTAGCAGTTGTTATAAATGCCATTTTAGTTAAATGTAACCATGGCAATGCGTTTCTCCTGACACACTCAAGGGGAGAAGTTACCAGTTCCAAAGAGTTGTATTTTCATTCATCAGCAAAACATTAACAACCATACAATGAAAAAAATCACATAAGCTCATGTTTATGAATGAACATAATTACATAATGTAAAAAAAATGTAATGGTGATTCAGAGAACATTTATGATGACACAATCGGATGCTTTGACACTTACTGTGATGTAGGACCAGAATGTAAAGGCTGCTTGATTTGTAAAGCATACATTTGTTTCAAGCTGCTCTAATGGTTATGGTTATGGTCTAATGGTTTTATTAAAAGCAGTGTTGTGTTTTATTTTCTGAATTTAAAAAAAAGCCCAAAGAGCTTAAAGAAAGATAACTTACGCATACAGACAGACTCGTCAATTGCCTAATGGAAGCGTGACTGACCACGTTCCAGCTCCATTCATAAACAGGACAATGGTGTGTGAAGCTGCAAAAAGCCAATTGAATGTGTGTGTTTTTTTTTATTCTATGTGTGTGTGTTTGTGAGTATGTGTTGGTGGGTGGAAGGCTTCTGGGGCTATAGTCTTGGCCCCTGTCCGGTCCTCTCTCGAGTACACAGATTGTGAATTTCCCAGGTGAACTGCAGCATACGGTGCGCGGTGTCTTCAGGCTCATTAAGGAGCATTTGGAGCCATTAGAAAGCACTGAGCCGGGTTTGCATTCCCTCACACTCACCATGTCAGGGCACTGAGCCATGCCCCAAGGCCCCAGGGTGGAGACCTATCTAAACAGGCCAAGGGAACGGAGCAGACGGAGTGGATTCATTCTGTTCTTGCGGCGTTGTTGGTTGTTGTGTGGCTGGATAGGGAGTAGCAGGGGGTGTGTTGGGGGGGTATGTAACAGCTTGTTGAGTTCCCTTACTTGGGGAATTCATGAAAACTGTTGAATAGAGTAACAGTTGACAGCTTTCCGGCAAGACATTCAAGTCAGTGATATAAAAGGCTTTGTGATTTTAAAGCTATAACATGACTGCACTGACAAAGGGGAAATGATTGCTCTGAATGTTTAAGAAGTAAGACCCTGCATTTCAATCCAGCTTCTCTTTATCTGGACACGTGGCCAGCTCGGCTTGGTGTATTCACACCTGGTACTTACATGTGTCCTCCTGAGTCTGCAGTAGTTTTCACTTTCCATTTTAATTAGCTTCATTATATTATGACATTATTAATTTTGGCAATGTATAAGCCACTGATACTATTTTGTGTTTTTTGACAATTATGAATCAACTGTGGTACCACTTTCTCCTTAATGTTTTGATAAAAAGTAAAACACGTCATTGATGATGATTGCATGCTGTGAGTGAACAAGGATGTCTCACTGACACGCTCCCAAACACCACAGCAGAAGATTATTATAGACACTGTTACATGTTTAAATTTAACCATATATAGAACTGTGAAACAGGCTTATGAACAGTGTCACACACAGCCTACTGTCTTTATTGTATAAAGAACAGCTGCTTTTACTGATATACTGATTCTAGAAAATTTTCTAGAAATGATTCAGCCCTACTCAAGGACAGTCTGGATCATGAGCTGACCAAGACAGTGTCAGACATGAGACTAGCTTCAAATGAATGAATATAAAACCACTATTGCCATGTCCAAAGCAATCATCTTGGAACAGAGGAGTGAATGTATTTAGACAATACTGTACAACTCACAACCACATTCACTGCACCTTATACTAAAATGTAAAAGCTAAACTCAGAGCATGATTTACTTTAAAAATTATATTCATCCCTGTGTATAAAAAAAAAACTTTTATTATACACCTATGGCCCTCTTGAACAATGTGGCTAAAAGCTAGATACATTCACCTGAATGTATCTAGCTTTTAGCCAATCACAGCTCACAGAAGAAGAAAAACACAACAGAACCGACGGAAGATGATGTCATTCAAAAGTATGTAGTTTCTAAAGTATTAAAGGCCTGTCCTGTACACATGGGAAGTATCTCTGAAAAATGCTGCTATTTCTTGTTGTCTTCTTCTTGTTGATGTTTTAGGTGCTACCAAGGTAAAGACTTTTGATACTTCTGCTGCATTTACATGTTGATGTAAAAGTCTACATAATGGCGGTATGATGGGGCGCAGTGGCTCAGTGGTAGAGCAGTCGTCCTTTCCCGCTCTCTCCACAGTTCATACTGTCGTTGTGTCCTGGGGCGAGACACTTAACCCACCTTGCCTCCAGTGGTGTCAGCTGTAATACTGATAAATAAAAGCTTAATGTAAGTCGCTTTGGATAAAAGCGTCTGCTAAATGACTAAATGTAAATGTAAAATCATCGCACAATGTGTCACCTCTCAGTAAGGGCTCAACTCCCGGGTCGGACGGGGCCTTTCTGAGTGGTGTTTGCATGTTCTCCCACCCAAGAACTGGGTATTCTGATTACCCCCTCGGTGGTGACTGCCTAATTTTCCCACGGAGAAGGAAAATGTAAATGTTGTAAAAAATAAAAATAAAAATAGATAAATCTGTGCATTGCAATGATGTATTTTTCAGTTATTCCCTGAAATGAGCATGCACATATCCATGGTAACAACCTAAACAACAATCAAGTAAATCTGGTTAGAAATAAAAGAAAAGATAAGACACAAGGACAGGTTTGTTCATGAATTTTGTGTCTTTAATGTTAAATTATTGCATTTTAGACAAATAGAACAAACACTTTATAGTCTGTGAGTTGTCCCTGATGTGGGCAGGAGCCAGATCTTTGAGCATGAGTTGTCTATTGAGTCCTCTGACGACAGACTTGGACCACTGACCAGCGCCGTGCCTCTCAGAGCACGGCGTTGTCAGGGAGAGTGCAGCAGTCCATAGTTGGGCTGCGTATGTGTGAGAGAGAACCCCGATGGTTATAAATGGGAGACATGTCAGCACAGGGAGCCCTGGCCATCTGTGATACTCCAACATCATCTCACAGTGTGCACACGCAACGCCCATGCAAGTGAAAGCAACACCCTTGGGAAACGGAAACACTGGCTCTCACTGACACAAACACACCAGAGAGCATTCTCCTCAAGATAAAAGCCGTTAGATTTGTTGACATCTAGTGGTGAGGTGGCAAACTGTAGCAAATACCTCTGAGCTAAGAAACCTCTGAGATTCTGTACATTCTGATGAGGACAAAGTCAGATTTTGGATCACTTTTTGGAGGTTAAGTAAGAATGCAAAAGAAAAATAGTGATTAGTAGGATAGTGTACAGAGTAAAAGCCTGTGTAAAAGGCAAAGAGGTAAAGTAGATGCCTTGTATCCTCAATAAAACTGTTGGCTGAGCTTTACACAATGTAGTCAACAAATGCTAAGAGATGTCATAAAACCAAAAAGCACCACAATGATTTTTGAAAGGAATATTAAACTATTATGGGTTGCTTGGAGCAGCAGACAGCAACCATGTGTAAATGCTAAAGGGACCAGTAAGTACACTTGTAACTTAAAACTAACGAGGCATCTATTAATTGAGAGTTTCTTACATAAAAGGTATAAAAGAAAATACTACATGCATTTTCTTTTTCAGTTTTTCTTCTGTTTTTATGGAATGTTGTGGGTGTCTTGTTTTTCTTATGTTTTGCTATGTTTTGTTTTATTGTTTCACGTGGTGTTTTGATTTTAACAAATTTCTAAACTTGACACCCAAGGAGCATGGTCTATATCCTGACTCCAGGGAAAGGTCAGAGAATCCAGGTCTGATTTTACAAACAAACTGCTAAGACAGACGTCCATCATCAGAGAAATAAACATAAAAGATGTATAACTGTAGTGATTGTGGGTCAAGTTTGGACGATATTCAAGAGTTTGTAAAATTTTTACTGAGATGTTTGTGTATGTCGTTTTGGAGTTTGTGTTTAAAGTCTTTTTAGGTTGTGCTTTTTTTACACCCAGTCAGAAATTACCTGTAACCAACTCCCGATAAACAATATGTGAAGAAGACCACTTACTACACTTACCTACCTTACACATGACAACAAATACAAAACAGCTAAATGAGTCTCATGGTCTCAGACTGGCTCAGTGCAGACGATACAGTGAGGATTGTATGTACGTGAGAAGCAGGGCACTCTGTAGAAGGTGTAATGTTTCACTGCAAACAGGCTCAAATTTACTGCTGAATAAGTACTTCTGTAGGATATAGAGGATAGGCCCAAACTTTTTTCTAGGTCTTCCCAAAAAACATGATATATGTACTCTTTTAGTCGATTAATCAGCCGGCGTGCCACCCTGTTCCCCCCGGTAAGGAGAGCAGGAATAGGCAGAACCTCTTCCAGTGAGGGCCCAACGAAGGAGAGTCAAATATTTATAGAGCCACGCACCGCCATCCATTTCTCTCCCGTGACATTCACTAACTCCTGCTTCAGCGAACAGCATTTTGTCAGCCATCTCCAGGTAGATAAATAACCAGGCGTCCAATCAGATTGGAATTTATTTTAGCCCCTCCAGAAGTCAAATATAAACATCAAGCGTCCCATATAAGAGAGCCAACCATGAATCATATCCAGAAGGGAGGAATTAAAAGTCAAAGTGACCTTTTGGAGGAGTCACTAGAGACTAGTGGCCACTTCCTGTGAACTACAGTAGGATTGGTTGAAAGGGAAAAGGCAGGTTGCTAGGGAAACACATGGAGGTATGTTTTGGTGAACGCCAAACAAAGCAATGTGTGACAGGCCGGCCGTCCCCCTACAGCTGTGACCTGTCTCCTACCCCAGAGAGAGATGGAAGGACAGGAAAGGAGAGATGGAAGGAGGAGGAGAATGACAAAGTGATGGTTCAGTATTTTGTAAATGTGCTTCTTTGGATACTGCATGAAAGATAATTTATTGCCACAAAAGATAGTTGTCAGCACTCTGTACAACACTACTACAGACCCTAAACCAGGTTCTGATGTAAACAAAGCCAGTGAAAATGGATAGTTAAATACTAACCTTCCAATTATTATTATATATATTTTTTTATTAAACCTATGTTTTAAGGGTTGTAACAATTATGACCCACCTTGTGTTTTCACAAGTGTTTTCACATTTGCTCTTTTCTAGGGTTTTAATAATTATTTTTAGCTTTTCTTTACCATTTAATGCAATTTTGGTTATTTATATAATGCTTCCGTCTTCCTTTTAGTGTAGTTTGGATGATTCTTAGCATAGGGTCCTCCATTTTGTCATTTTCCTGCATTATCATCAAATTCCTATTTTCCTAAATGTTCCTTTTTTGAATTTTTGAAGTAATATAAGGTTTTGGTGACTCAAATCAAATCTTCCCCCGTGTTTGAGAATCAATGCGTCAGTTGTGTAAATGCCTTTTATGTAATAAACTATTAGTTTATTAGTATTAGAGAAACTAGTATCTCTAGAAAATGCTGCTATTCCTATCTCGTTGTCTTCTTGATTTTTTAGGTGCTACTAAGGTGAAAAGGTTTGATAATTCTCATGCATTTACATGTTGATGTAAAAGTCTACACAAGGGCGGCATGATGGCACAGTGGTTAGCACTGTCACCTCTCAGTATGGGTTTGACGCCGGGTCGGACGCGGCCTCTATGAGTGGAGTTTGCATGTTCTCCCACCCAAGAACCGGGTACTCCAGTGCCCCCACCAACATGCTGGGTGCCCCCTGGTGGTGACTAAAGGTACCAGTATACCACACTTGTATTATTACTAACGAGGCTCCTATTAATTGAGAGTTTCTTACATAAAAGGTTTTTATACTACTTGCATTATCTTTTAAAATACTTTAATACTGTTTTTCTTCTGTTTTGTTCTGTTTTGTTTCTACTCTTGGCTTTTATTCCTTTGTGCTGAAAACAATAAAACCTCATTCTGTTCATATCAGTACAGTAGTACAGGAGTATTGTTTATTGTAACCTAGTGGACTGGTGGAGTTTAAAGTTTTGTTTAGTGGATAGATCTGGGGAAAGTATACGTATAATGTTACTTGTTCTTAAAGTGTGATTTTTATGGTCCCATTGGCAGCTATACATAAGCAAAGCCTATGTCATTGTTCGTGTCTGCTTATCCAAACTGCAGGTGAGCTGACAGTAATCTACTTTAGAGAAAGGGTCACTAAAAGTAGTGATGGTAATGGTCACTAGACGGGCAGAATAGACCATTATACTTTGAGTGATTTATCACAGGAGAACAGCTAACGGGTTTGTACACTACAATTGGGGCCACAGTATTTACATAGGTTTACTCCGGCTTAACATGGCAAATATTAGCTTTGATGGTTTTTGTACATTTAATACAGTACATCTTTTTTTATACAATGGGAGATATCACAGCAACAAAGATAAGCAAAAAGTGCATAAATCCGCTGAATATAACATTCGGACTCATTGGTTGGTTCACTGAAGTTTATAGTCATAATGGATCTTAGAAATCCATTATCAGAGGTCTTTAGCAGACAGAGTCACATGACTAACACTGATTAAAAACAGTTGTTTATGTGGAAAAACTTTTCAATAATTGGCTGTGTCCAAATCCACTCCCTGGTCCCTACCTCCTCAATCACCAGTGTTGCAGTTTACAGTATAGAGGACTTTATAGTGCACTCAATTAGTGAATGGTTTTGGACACTACACAACTGTTTTTATGTCGCCATAAGTCACATAACTCTATTGAACATGTTAAAAAGAAAAAAATGTTGACAATGGACTTGTAATAAATCGCAAGACTTTAGTGATACAGTATAAATATTACATAATAAGCTTACATGTATTATTAAACAACTCTTAATGACCAAAATGACTGGATTATTGAAGCTCTTTTATTATTGAATCTCTCATATGTCCGTCTGTATGATTGAAGGTAAACTAGCATTAGTTATTTTACATCGTAATGGTTTATTAATATCACCTGGTTAAATAAAGGATATGATACAAAATAATAAAATGAATAACGTATTACGACGGATTACGTTTTCACAGAAAGTCAAAGTGGTTTAAAGGCAAGACTCTTCGCTGCTCTCCTCCGACAAGTCACAAAGCATCATGGTCTATTTTGACCGTCTAGTGACCATCACTGCTCACTACTTTTACTAATGCATTGTGGGAAACTTTGAGTGCACTACATTTAAGTCACTAAACATTCAGACACCACTACAAAATGGCGTAATCACTATATAGTGCGATATATAGTGAATAATGTGTTGACTCCTAACACAGCCATTGAGTACTGTATTGCCCACTAGATAGTGCAGCCATATGTCGTGATGGAGGGGTTCAAAACTTAGGACTGGTTTTAGACACAATCCAACTTTTACAAAATACAGAACAGTCCTTTAAATAAAAATTAAAAATAACAAAATAAATTTCTTAAAAAAGGAAAAGTGTGTTGCAGAAGTGGGTTTCTCCATCAGTCTCGTTGGTCCTGCCCATTTCAACTGGTGCTCCTCCCAACAATTGATAAACAAAGGGGTCATAAAATGGCTCAAAGTTGTAAAAGACAGAAAAAAATATGAAAGGGTTGAACTCACACAAAAACCCCTGTGGGGTCAAAATGCCATAGGCCCGAACTCTTGACCTCTGCAGTGACCGATTGCTGCCACCTCCTTAAGACAATAGCCTCATCATCTCAGACCCTTTCACTGGATGTGTGCTTTCTCGTGCCTTTGGATGGAGACACCTCCCGGCCAGTCCAGACCTTCATCACTCCCAATCCTACCATCCCCCACGTCTTGTTCTGCTCTTCGTTGCGGACAACCCGACTCAAGTGGCCAACAAAAGACGTGTCCTCTGTCTCCTTTGAGGAGATAGAGGAGCATGAGCTCATCCCTTTAATCCAGGGTGGACAGAGCAGCTCTTCAGTGGAGAGCTGGAAACTCCACTGATAGGGGGCTTAAGAAGAAAATAAATCAGCCACGGCTCTCACAGAGTGAGACGCTGCGGGACGGGACAGTGACGGAGGGTCATCGAGCACACACTCCTCTTGTTTCACACTGATAATGCACATTATGCAAATGAGGATATTGTGTGGATTACATACATACATTTTAATATGTATGTAATGCAACAGATGCTATGTTTCAAGTGATAAGCAAAGCTGACTAATCTGCAAGAATTGTTTTTGCATATGTAATACCTGATATGTTTACTTATTTTTTCAAGTATCTTTCATCTTAAAAAATGTCATAAAGCACACGTGCAAACCTCAAGGCCAGGGGACAAATTGTAATTTGTAATGTTTGATGTGGCTCTCCAATAAATGTAGTAAGTGATATATTTGGCACTAGGTTTTAGATGGATTTGAAGAGGTTTTAGATGGATTTGAATCCGATTTATTTTATTTGTTCATGAACTCTTAAGCCAGTTTTAGCTACAAAGATAAATAAAACCTGTTTGGATCCATCTAAAACATGTTCAAATCCATTTAAAACCTATTCAAATCCAGCTAACACCAGTTTCCACAAAAGGATGAAGTTAATGTGAAAGATAATGTTTGTGAGACTCAAATGAAGATGAACCTTCACATTAAAAAAATATGAAAGCTTTGAAGTTTCACAGTCTTTGGCCCCTGAAAGGATTCTTATTTACTATTGCGGCCCCTCACCACTTTGAGTTTGATACTACTGTACTAAATGATAGTGCCTTTCTCTTTTGCAGAATAATACTAACAATACAGACAAAGCATGGTACAAAAAGTGGAAAGTAGATGAGTTATAATCACTTAAATCACATAAGTTCATAAATAAAATGACCTGTTTGTTTAAGTTCAGGAGACAGGGAGGTTCATAGGTCAGAAAGGGCCAACAGATGCAATGTAGAATCATATGTGGAATAAAATCAAAGTAAAATACAAGGTCTGGACAGGTCAAGGAGTTGTGTTTACACATTACAGCATTTTGTGATCGATTTTCAATACAGTTCTGTTTCTGTTTTGAATAAATATTTACCTGAGCCTTCATATTTACAGCTCTATACACACTATATCCTACTCATCATAGTCAGGTGTTGTTGCCAAAATATAACCTTTGGATTTTATATTGTTATAGGCTTGTCATCTTGTTCATAATTGCCTCACATGAAACCAAGTTCATACAATTTAAATCTATAGATTCTTACATTGTACTACTATTATACATAATATTTTTGAATCATATTGTATAATATAATTCTGTAGTATGTATTTGCATCTTGCTAACTGTGCATCCTGTGTGCCTCTATGTAATCCCTCTCCATGATGCTAGAAACTGGTGTAAATCTATCAAATCTAACCTAACCTAAGTGAAGCAAACATAATTTACAAAGCGCCTCTCACGGAAAAAAACAAGAGAAAGTTTTTGAAAACATAAAAAGGTTTTGGCCTGAGGACCGGAGAGAGCGGTATATATATATATTTAATACAAGTACATGGGGACAAGACAAGACAAGAAGAAATAAAAGCATTAATAAACCTCCTCATATCTGCTTTAGACAACACTATATCCTCCGTTTCAAGTGCTTCTGAGCAAAGCTGCAAAAGAGCAATTCAGCATTTCAGATTGCATTTAACAAGACTGCTTCAGAAAGTTTTATATTCATTATTTTTTACTCATTATTTTCATAATACTGAACTGTTAATTGATGTTGCTCCATGACTGTTGTCTTATGGAGATATAAGATGATAAACACAAAGTCCTGCCTGTGCTCAGACGTATGCATATGAGATACAAATTGCTGCTGTGCTTCACTATGAGTATGCTTCGAGTCTGTATGCGTCATTGTGCTCCTGGTGAGTGCGTGCGGGGCGTGGAGTGTGCACTTGTATTCAGCGTGTCCCCGCAGCTAATGAGTGGCGGCCCACCTCTCCAGTCGGCCTGCCAGTTCTTGGCTGCGGGGCTGGAGCGAGCTGTTTTCTCATGGTAATCACACGCTTTGTCCCGGGGTGGATAATCCTGCACTGGCTTTGTCTGAGCCCCAGAGGAGTGCCCCACAAGGTCGACCTCGCTTCACGGTAAGCCACAAAGAAACCCAGAGTAGTGAGCGGCACCCCACTTCAGGACTGCAGGGCCCTGTGCTCTCTTCGGTACACACAAAAAATGAAGGCAAAAAAACACTAGACTCCATTTCAACAGTCCAGCCTGGAGTTATTGGATTCTCATACTGTACTGAGCAAGTCACAGAGAGTGATGCAGCAAGAGTTCACAAAGGTCAGGCTCCAAATGTTGGCTTCACCCATGCCACAGAAATGTAGCCTGCAGCAGTCCAAATCAGTCTGTAGTTCCTTTGCAGCACATTTTCCCACTAATATCCAATATAACAGGGGGAAACCATTAAACAATGCAAAGACTTCACCAAGAATACATGAACATTGTTGATGATACAACAAAGTTGCCTCACGTGAAACCAGGTAGTTTTACCAGTTAAAGGTTCTCTGAGTTTTACCTTTAACATTTTTAAAAGGCAAATATTTCTGGCCATGAAGGAGCACATAGATTTGTAATCCAAACTCTGTGAAGGCCCCCTTACATTTTGGGGTCCCCTCGCCAATTGCCTGGTTACACCAATTGCATGGTTAGCACACCACATTGCAACAACCCTGTAGCCTCCTTTTGTGAGATTAAGGTGGAACACCTTCACACCTCCTATATTAGAACAACCCTCAGGAAGAAAAATGGGGGTGCCGGTACTCTATTATAGCCTATATTTTTTTTTTTTGATGACTCCCCTCATCCCCTGAAGTAACAACACTATATTGAAGGGGTTTTATAGACAGCAGTCAACAGACGACCTTAAAAAAAATCATTTTATTAGTTTGTGGATTTGCTTGAGCTAAAAAGAGCTACTAAACATAAATAAAATGTGCAAAAGGGTATTGAATTGTTTTTAACAAAACGTACATAAAATAAATTATAAAACATAAAGCACTGACTATGTTCAATTTTTGTCATTACCTGAGTTTACGCTGATGACTTGCACTGAATTGAATCAGCCAGGGATGCATAGTCCGGACAGTAGCTGCTGACAGATGAGGCAAACGCACTTTGAAAACATCATTGTGAAAAAATCCCTTATTCCCTATGAAAGCGATAAGTTTTCGTCTTCTTACTTGGTCCAGCCCCCTCACTCATTTTTATACCCTATAGTTTAAGAGAAAAAACGAGGTTTAAAAGTTGGAGGTAAGTCGCTGAAGCGTTAGTTTTGCTGCACTTGGCGCCGTTGTTTGCGCATGACCTAATTCAGATTTCATCTGACTGGCTGCCCTGTATATCAATCAAGAGATTGGATGGATGATTGGCAATATTTTTTATGTCAAGCGATCTACCAAAACTACCTCGCGATCTACTGGTCGATCGCGATCGACATATTGAGCACCCCTGACTGACCCCTGAGCAACAATTACAAAAACACAACATAAATATATAATAATAATCTTTATTTTTATATAGCGCTTTTCCACCTACTGTAGTAGGCACTCAAAGCTATTTACCAGTGTTACAGAACATCACTGGAGGCAATGTAGGTTAAGTGTCTTGCCCAAGGACACAACGACAGTATGTGGGGGAGAGCGGGATGTTATGATGTTTTGGGATGTTTCGAGCGGGGATCGAACCACCCACCCGCCGGTCAAAGGACGACCGCTTCTACCCGCTGAGCTACTGCCGCCCTAATATAGCACTCATTGACCCTTTTGGAAACAGCCCAACATTCCTATTCATGAATACCAATATGGAATACGGCTGGAAAGTAATATGCTCAAGGCACGGCGTGGCGTCAGGTGGGATCATTTCAGTTGAATATCTGCAGGGCGAGAGCGAAAATATAAAGACTAGAGCAAAGGAGAGTGGAGACAGGCTCCCACAGGTTTCTGTGTCTCACACTCAGCCTACTCCAGAATTATTAATGAGGCGGACTGCGAGGAGCACAGCCAACTGTACTTAGCGCTACTCCTTCTCTGGAAGTGTTAGAGCCAGATACATAGGACTAAGCAGCTAAGGCTCATTGGTCCACTTCAGCATCAGAAAAGGTATTGTAACATAGGTTAAACCCCAACATAACTTACATCAATGAGTATAATTTTTTTTCTTCTTTACAAAGAATTACTAATGTATGTCTGTCAGGACAGAACCAGACAGTTGTAATTGACACAAATTAGACACTCTGCATGCTTTTAGAATTGTTAATAATTTAATAATGTTTTAAATTAGCAAACATATAGCATCATCACAATCTGCCACCAGTTCCTAGTGATAACTTAGCCCAAACCGTCCGAGATGGTGTTTTGATGATCAACTACTGACTTGTGAGTTTGTCCAATTTGAAGGAAACCAGCGAAATGATGTGAGGTCCGTCTGAAGGAATGAATGTGCCCCAGTGGGTCATGAGCTGGGGAGTCCATGACTCTGTGGGCCAGTGTGAAGAGGCAAAGAGAGGGTTTGTAATCCTCTATGGCCAATGGGACACAGCCAAATGTCTGTCTAGGGACACACTAGGACATTTTTGTTCCACAAACAAGTGAGCGCTGGAAATCCCACTGCTTCCAGTCTAATAATCCTCATTGGGTATTCTGACGGAGTTTTGCTGTGGACACCAAGTTGACAGACAGAGTTAGAGAGTAAAAGAGGAACAGAGGGAGGGAGGAAACAAAAACATCCCCCTGTTCTGAACCCCTGCTCGTCATTGGTTGATGGCATAGGGTCTATTCTCTCCTTTTTTTGCTAATTGGCCACCCAGGCATTGACTCTGGCGTGAGTTCTAGCCCAAAACACGTGCATGTCCCACACTCCCATGAAACACCCCCAGGCTGTTCCACACTCACCTTGTCTCATTTTGCCTTTGCTGGGGGCTGATGCTGGTTGCCATGGCAAACAGAAGACTGGAAAACAGGAAGACTGGAACTACACTACTGCGATTATTATTTGAGCACAATACAGTATACATATAGTGACTACTATTGATTTTTATTTTGCAAATGTTATGGATGGAACAGCATATGAGTAAACATTTGGAGATAGACAGGTCAGAAAAAGCTTGATGTCATTCCATTGAAATCAGAATTAGGTCCAAGGCGTCACCATTTGGACATCCACAACTGAGCAGAATGAATGTGAAAATGCAGGTTAACAGTCCAAAGCTGTGTGCTCCATAAACGTTTTTATACATATCTCAGTAATACAGTAATCTCTGTCTTTGAATTAATCCCAATAAATAATGTTGTAATGTAAAAACATGGTTGTAATTTATTTGCTATGAAAGGTGGGGCGTGTAGTTTTAAGCTTTTGTTTTTTTGGGTAGCATCTGGTTCCAAAAGTGCAGATTGCAATTCCACACTTCCCAATCCTCAGGGAGACATGTGGATAAGAAGTTCAGACGTTTTGGTAGATTTTTTTCCGCACTTACTTTTTCTGTGCTGCACTTTTACCATTTTTAAAGGGCACACTTTTCTGTGAAGTTTTGTGATGTATGACCTTTAAGTTTTGTCGTTTCGTGGAAGCATTCACCCCTCCCCCGAAAAAGTCTTTAGGGTGTGATCAATAAAAGCTAATCGTATTATTTCATTAACTCATTAGGAGCAGTGGAATTCAACCATATCTTCCACTTTTGTCTGAAACCCAAAGAGAAGAGAAAGTAATTCGATTGTGTGGGGGCTCCATATGGTTCCGCCACTTCTCTGCTCACCCTGACTGACTGAAAGCAGACATGACAAACTTCCCTATCCTTCCTTCAAGCGTCACTCAATGCTCTGTACCCCACCATCCCCCATCCAAACACCCCAAAACACCCCGAATCTGGTTTGAAGGGGGGGGGCAAAGGCAAACAATGAGGAGGCAAAAAGGTAGGGGGGGTAGAGGCCGAGGGAGGGGGGTGACCCGCAGAAAACACTATCAAACAGGACTAGAACTCTAAGGGCTTGACAATGGCTGTGGCCTGCTCTTTTCTTCGCTACGCCACTGGTGGGGCAAGATAAGGGAATTCCACAATACGACAAAAAGGCAAAAGAAAGCCAAGGGGTTGCTTTTGAGATATTCAAGACCTCAAATCCAAACACTTCCCCCCCTCAATACATTAGGGCTTGTGTGTTTTAAAGGATGGCAGAAATAAAGCAACACTTTGTTGGACAAGTTTGCCCCGTTACTGCCGCTGCTGATCTGCGATCCATGCAGATGACGTGGAGATTAAGCACAAAGCCCAAACAAAACACAAGGCTCTTTAAAGTTCTCAAACAGCAATAATTCAAAAGGTGGTACAATGGCGCTAACTGCTGCAGCTGTCTGAGTTTATGGAGCTTAAAAAAAAGGCATCAGAATAAAGAGTTGGGTTTAGAGTCCTTATCAGAGCTCTCAGTGCATTGCTTGATGCTAAGGGCAAGGAACTGTTTATGAGGCGATACTATGGTAATGTTATTGATTTGAGTGATCTGAAAGTCAAATATCAGAGTGAGATAGTAAAGTCTGCCTCAGGGCATTTAAAAAGAAATTTGAAGTTGTTGATTTGTAAGAGCATTCACGGTGAAGTGTGATTAAAAAAGCGCACTCAGTGCCAGAGGCCGAAGTGGATGAGCCAGGCAGAGTCACGGCAGACAAGGTACAACATATCACCAAGGTCTGACTGTGCCAACAAACTGTCACCCAACACTCACATATACTCCTTTTACTGTCATTTAATAAATCAAACCAGAACAGTAAAAGTGAAGAGAAAGCAGCATCATTAGAGCTGTCAAAGCAAGTCTGACTGAACTAGACCTCATTGTGACCCCAGGTTACAGACTTTGTTGGTACATTTTATGGTTGGGGGACTTTGTGAGAAAGTGGTCTGCTGATTGGATGGATGGGCATTTTCCATGACCAATACACAGGAGGGTTAGTTAAGATTAAGGTTATACAAGATTAGGAAAACATGCAATATATGTGCAAACTATGTTGAATATTGCAACAATGATAAAATATGTAATCTACTTTGGCATTGCGTGTCAAACTCTATTTTGACAAAATGTCTGTAAAATGTCCCTCCAAAATTATTACATTATTGTGATTGTGATGTTCTTTGCAATTTTCAATATTGTGATTAATTGTTTATTATGCAATTAAATGTATTTATATTTATTTATATATTTGTGCAATTGCACCTGCACCACATACCAGTAATTTTCCCAAAATCAGGATTGTTATTTTTAACATTTATTTTAATTCCTGAAACTGTTTATCATACATTTTTGATATTTATTCAATCGAGTGTGTCTTTAGTATTGTATATTATAATAATTTATTTAGTTGTTTCTGATTTCTTTATTTTTTTCCTAGTTGCATCCTTATTCATAATTTCCAACAAAGAGTCCCAAGACACTATTGTAGGGAAATTGGAAAATGTAAATCAAAAGGCAGACATTGATGGTTAAAAGTTAAAATGTTGTATCTTTTTAGTCAAAACTATGATTTCAGTCGTGTCTAATTACATCCAAATCTCTAGACTTGCACTGTCTAGCTTAAAAATAGAAGTGGAAGTTCTATTACTTCCTGTTCCTACAGCTGCCCGGATAGGACAAACTGAGCACTGTTTAATGAGAAGCACACACATTCTTGCATGACTATTTAGGACATGTACAAACTAGATTGATTTTCCCTACCCGGTTGTTCATAAGGTTTGGAATTGCAACCTGCAGTTTTGCCACAACGTGTCGCCCCAAACTACACACTGCACCTTTAAGTACTTGTAGATGATTAATAATGCTCGTTTTTCCAACAGCAAAGGTAAAGGCATAGGAATTCCGCAATGGTTTTGTATTTACAATGGTTAAATGTGTGTTGTATGGCTCCACTGGAATAAAAAATGGCATGAAAGCAAAAGGGGGGAAAGGGGAAAAAATGACCGTTAAGACATCTTTTTATGCATAACACCAAGCTCAATGCTTATCTCAACGTTTGGGGCAGAAGGGGCTTTACTTAGGAGCAGAGCTGCACAAATATTCTCTATTTGCACAGCGTACAACTTCCCAGTCAGTGCGGATTAAGCAAACAATACATGCCGCCCCCTCCTTCTCTGTCCAAAAAAACTCTGTCCAAATTAGTCTTTCTTTGGCCAGTTATAAAGACCTGAGTATGAATGAAGGCCTCTGTTAGTGCACTAGAGATAACACACGCTCACTCCCAACTAGCGCTCTGTAATCTGGCTTCTCTTGACGTCTGATTGGTGGGATGTGATTTATCTTTACTGCCGTGATTGGATAGCAGCCTAACTGACCGGGCTGACACCTGCCCAACTGTTGGCTTTTATTGTGAATGCATGCAGTATCCATAGATGTGTATGGCAGAGATGAAAACCTGCAAACCCCTGATTAGGTTTGGTCAATGGGACACACCAGCCAGTCTAAAAAGAAGTGTGTATAAGTAAATTAGAAAGGGACTACAAATAATATTATACAGAATTTGCATTACCATGGCAAGAAACATACTTTTGAGGTGGCAAAATAAATTATAGTCTTGTGTGTGCCTCAGTAATCTACAGGTGCACTTCTGTTTAAATATATTGACTCAGGTGTTGTACCATTAGAGAAGAATACTAAGAAACCTTAGCCTTCTCTAATTTCTGCATAGCCCTCGTCGTATGTGGGTGTTCAATCAAAGGTGACTTGGATTTTACATTAATGTACTGTAGGTTTTACTGCTTTAGTAATGCATGTCGTAGTGCTAATCTCATCGGGCAGAGCTCAGTTTAATAGTTTTAGGAAGCATAGGTCTTCAAACCATCCATGCATAACATGGTGCTATTTGGAGTTCATCAAACAACAAGCAATCAGTCATAAGCATCCAGTGCTTTATTCTGGTATAGCCTTAATACTAGTATAGTTATAGCAGCAAAATATCAAACAATTGGCCAATGTTCTCCACCCACTCACTAACAGCACACATACAGTCAATCAGTTGCCATTTGCTAAAGAAATGATTTATGCAAATTTATGCAATCTTTGGATGCAAAATCATGTAATAATTTACTGATCATCTTCACCTTGTGCAGCAGCTGAATTCTGGCAAAAATTATGAGTTCACAAACTCACAAACATATATTTTGTACTGCTCCAGGCAAAGTGTCTGTCATGAATTGCTGCTGGTGTGACCCAATGATGTGCCTGTATTAACCATTTTACTGTTACTAATGTAAACAACATTGTGTTGCTCTGAATGGATAAAACATGATTATTGATAGGCAATTAGTTTAATCACTCACCAGAAATTCATCTAAAGCACCAGGAATTCATCCTCTTTGGAGGGAAAAAATAATCCCCCCATCCACTCACTAGTTATATATGATACTTTGATTGTGTCACTAAATTAGAAGTGTGCTTTAAAATAGCATTAAAGTGACCTAACAATAAAACAGTGCAAATTGCAAGGTTAAAACAATTTCTTATATTAGCGTCATTTGATATGTCATATGTGCGCCTGCCAACACTATCATTAGACAGGGGAATGGACTTAAATTTTAGAGAGTCTATCACTTTATTGGACAACTGTGCCGCATTGTTTATGGTAGCCACCTTTGTAAAAGTGCATTGCTGCCTGTTATATTCGTCTAATTTCCTTCAGAAAAACTCAAGTGGTTTGTTAGCATGAGAGGGATGCAATGTTTCTATGTGCTTTCTTAAATTACAAGGGTTCATACTGTCTGCAGCAAAAGTGCAATACATTTTGTCATATTTGCGTGACGTATGTCTGCTGTTTTTGCCATCTGGATTTGTATTTTCTTTGCTTGTGTCTTGTTTTTTGTATTTTTCCATGTCGTAGTCTCTCTGCCCGGATTATTACAGTCACCATGGTATCTTTGGTGCCACCTTAAAAGAGTCTGTGTTGCAGCACCACTCAACATTAGTTTTGCGCATTTTTTGCACCCCCCCTGCCGGTTCTCGCCACCCCCACCAACACGGGCGCGCCCCGCACTTTGAGAAGCTCTGATCTAAAGTATCTGTCCTTTGCAAAGGAGCAGAAGAGGCAGCCAGGCAGGTGTCTGGTGCTGAGACGGAGTTCTGTACAGAGACAAAGGCAGGTATTGAGGAGGGCGCTGTGGCTCAGTCGGTTCGATTCATGCTTTCCCCACAGTTCATACACTCATGCACTAGTGAATGTATGAGATTGTTGGGACAATGGATGGAAATTAGCCTAAGGCTACAATCTGGCATGTTTATATTCTTGTGGCTGTGTCTTAAGTATGTTCATCAACATGCACTGTCCCAAAACAAGAATAGCCAAACTATAAGGAATTTAATCCACACAGTGTTGCACAAAAGGTAACCAAACGATCTGGCCAAGAGTGGAGGACTGAAGAAGCTTCTTAAACTGTTGCAAGTGAGTCTGATGAGCTGCAGGTGTGCTGGTTATCACAGATATCTGCTAGAAATGAATCCAAATTAAATATATTTTGTGTAATTACATATTTATTTGCAAAAATGCTGGTTCATACCAGTTCAAGCCAAATCATCAGGGAAAATTGTATGTTTGCTCCAAGTTGAAACACAGTGATCTAATTTATTGGTCTTTTTCAGCCATTTAAGGTTGTGTGGGGTGCTATAGAGTAAAGAAGCCTGGAGCAAATTCCTCAGTTAAATACATTGCTCTGTGCCCGCCTCAAATCACTAAATAGTGGAATAAGACAGCCATTTTGTAATATTTCATCTTGTCAGAACTGAGTTGTGAGAGAATCCTTTCCAAACACACCTGTAATGTGCCACTCACTGCAGTAAAATAAACACTGCCGCATACATACTGTAATGCTATTAAAATGTACTCGGAAATGGATATGTTTATTTTTGATAAAACTTTGCAACGCATCCTTCTTCTTGTTCTGCATAGGTCTGAACCCCCTTTGCCAAATAATTAACAAGACTGGCTATGGATACCGACTCAGGAATGGGGCCACCATCAGTCACCTCCTCTACATGGATGACATCAAGCTATACGCTAAGAGCGAGCGGACATCGACTCACTGATCCACACCACCAGGATCTACAGCTCAGACATTGGGATGTCATTCGGGCTTGAGAAGTGTAGTAGAATGGTGACAAAGAGAGGGAAGGTAGTCCACACAGAAAGGGTCTCACTCCCAGAAGGAACAATAGCAGACATTGAGGATAGTTACAAGTACCTTGGAATACCACAGGCAAATGGCAACCTCGAAGAGGTAACAAGGAAAACAGCAACTGCCAAATACCTCAAACGAGTAAGGCAAGTCCTAAGAAGTCAGCTCAATGGCAAGAACAGGCAATAAACAGCTACGCCCTGCCTGTGATCAGATATCCCTGCGGGAATAATAAGGTGGCCAAAGGAAGTGATACAGACCACAGATGTTAAGACACGAAAGCTCCTCACCATGCATGGAGGGTTCCATCCCAAATCCAGCACCCTGAGACTGTACGCTAGCCGTAAAGAAGGCGGCCGTGGACTAGTGAGTGTGAGAGCCACTATCCAGGATGAAACATCCAAGATCCACAAGTACATCAAAGATAAAGCCCCAACAGATGATGTGCTCAGTGAATGTCTCAGGCAATGGGGAACAGAGGAAGAGGAGCTGGAGGAGGGACCATCATGGGAGGACAAACCCCTACATGGGATGTACCACCGGAACATAACTGAAGTGGCTGATATCAAGAAATCCTACCAATGGCTGGAGTGGGCCGGACTGAAGGACAGCACAGAGGTACTCATCATGGCTGCACAGGAGCAGGCCTTGAGCACCAGAGCAATAGAGGCCCAAATCTACCACACCAGACAAGACCCAAGGTGTAGGCTGTGCAAAGAGACCCCTGAGACAATTCAGCACATAACTGCAGGGTGTAAGATGCTGGCAGGGAAAGCATACATGGAGCGCCAAAACCAAGTGGCTGGCATAGTGTACAGGAACGTCTGCACAGAGTACGGACTGGAAACCCCGAGGTCAAAGTGGGAAACACCTCCAAAGGTGGTAGAGAATGACCGAGCCAAGATCCTGTGGGACTTCAAGATTCAGACTGACAGAACGGTAATGGCGAACCAACCAGACATCGTGGTGGTGGACAAACAGCAGAGGAAAGCCGTTGTGGTTGACGTGTCAATACCAAGTGATGGCAACATCAGAAAAATGAACATGAGAAAGTAAATACCAAGGGCTCAGAGAAGAGCTGGAAAAGGCTTGGAAGGTGAAGGCGACTGTGGTGCCTGTGGTCATCGGAGACCTCGGAGCAGTGACCCCCAAACTGGAAGAGTGGCTACAACAGATCCTGGAAGAACACCAGACATCTCAGTCCAGAAAAGTGCAGTACTAGGAACAGCAAAGATACTGCGCAGAACCCTCAAGCTCCCAGGACTCTGGTAGAGGACCCGAGCTTAAAGGATGAGATCACCATATATATACTGTATATATATATATATATATATATGGTGGTCTAATAACTCAACACTTATCAGACTATATGACTTTTAAATGTACATCATTATAATTTGATTGTTGTTTATGTTAAGTGTTGCATAATACAGTACAGTCACTCACTATCTAGACCTAGGGATATGCAGAAGTTGAAATAATAGTGTTTCTTTTTTTTTTTTTCCGACTGAACACAAATTTACAAAACCATATTTTGGGGCATCTTTTGCTTGAGCCTGCGGGAAATTGCCAGGTCTGGTCCTACACTATTGCAGTGCCTATGGTGCAATTTAAATACTTTGGAAAAACATATAGAAAACTGAGTCCAGATGCTTTTGCTTTAACCTTTTCTTCAAGATGACCTGGATGAGAATCTCCACGGACAAAAAAATACAGATTTTGTTTGTCCAGCCCTAGTCTTCTGGAACAGTTGGGTCATTTTAGTGATTTTGTACAAATATGACTGTTAGAGTTCAGTGTATAGGTCTAGTTCTGCTACATCAATTTGAGTGCTGTAAGGCATGTCACGTGATGTCTGCAACAGGAATTATATATAAATTATATTGGACGTTTATGTTCAGCTGAGGGTACTGTTTCAGTGAGAGAGGCATGATTTTACTAATCTCGAACCATAAATATACGTATATATTTTTGGGCTAAAAGTTTTGTAGGGCTGCTTTAAAGTTAGAAGTTTTCCATCCACTTTACAAGGATAATGTGTACAAACCACTACTTGAACTCCTTCCAGGTCCAAAATTGAGTGGAGATGAAATCTAGCACAGGTAATTCTCTATTGATCCATGCAACCCTACCTCAGAAAAATCAAGAAGACAGATTCTCAGATCTCTTGAAGACAGGTCTAACATCATTCTTGAGTACAGTACTTCAGCACTTAGACAGGCAGACATCTCAAGTTTGACATACTTTCAGCTAAGCGTGTTTTATATGACTCAAGCTCAGTGGGCGAATAGAGTGACATGGGAGAGATTTACAAACACATCACAGTGTTGAGGTTGTGATTGAAGAAAAAGAAGAGAACAAAAAGAAGGAGGTTAGATGGGTGTGTGCGTGTGCATGCTTGCAAAGAGAGAAAGAGCAAAAGTGCAAGGTAACAAGGCGACACCAAGAATGTTTAATTAAATTCTGGAACAGGCTTTCTGTGCTTGTGCTCTAAATGGCCCTCGAGCTGAAAGGAAGGATTAGCACGAAGCACGGACAGGCCCAGAGCTATGGCATGCTCATTACAGCAGAATGGCGGGACAAAACTGACAGGGAGGTGAGGAAGACACAGACAGATGGAAAGTGTGAAAACACAATAGAACAAAACAAATAAAAATTGCTGGAAAATGGAAACAAGCCAAAACTGTGGTGATTCTCCAACATGGACTTGATGGAGTGGAATAGACCGGTGCTACAGGGATTAGCGCTCTTAGCTCAGACAGGCTCTCTTCTGGGCATCTGAATGAGTGGGAGTGAGACGAGCCCCCCAGCCCTTGCCCATGTCTGCAGTACACAGCCAATCTAACTGCGCTCAGTGTCAACAGCTCACAGATAGGACTCACAGGAGGCTCTTGGACAACTTGGAGGATCAGACCACAGACGCTGTGCTTCCAGCCAGCAGTCAAATACACACATATCCACGGCAGAACGTTATAAAGGCCCACAGTACGAGAGTCTGGTCTGAGAAGAGCAACACAAACACACACGGATTTCCCATTGAACCACTGTAGTACCGTGTCTCTAGAAACACTCATAAGGAGCATATACGCACTCATAGGTAAACACTGACCGCTGGGTAACTGGAAGTCAATAGCGTTAAGTATGTGAACGTGTGTAAGTCAACATCCTTATACACAGCCAAGTGCAGTTCCTACAGACACAAGTAATTGAGTGCTTTGCTTTTTTGCCACTTAAGGCAAGTAAACCAAACCACAGCCTCATTCACAGGTTCATTAAGTGAGACTAATAATGAATGGAATGTCAATGACACGGAGAGAGGAGCCACCAAAGTCAGGGCCCAAATACACCCTCATGCATACACCATGGTACCAAATGATAGCTGCCATAAATTTTACCAGTAGCAGATAAGACTTTTAAATGACCTATATGACATCTAGAAAATATGTTGTGTCACTAAAACTATTATTGCAAAGTAATTTCAATGGTTGCATTGATACTATTTATAATACAACTTAACCAAATTGTATAGTTAAATACAGTATAATAGTCGTTTGTGTAGGTTTTTCAAATTGCTGTTAATGTAAGGAGATAAAAAATAAGTGTGGTACTAACAATTTTACATACTTCATGATTTACGTGCACTTTCACTCTGGAAGTTCATTTTGCTCCAAAGCATGTTTCGGACCTTAAAGTGTGGGTGCTCCCAATAATGCTCAAGCTCAACAGGCTTGCAGGTGTTTCGTGCAGATGGAGAAGGTGGGCCCTGGCACGAGTACAGTCATGCACATGCAGCATTTAAATAGTGTATAACCCACTTAATTCATTACTTCATCTATAGTTTGACTGTGACAGAGCACAAGGCACCTGATAGATGCCCTAGCTAAAAGCTTGGTTTTCTCATCAAAAGCAGCACTTAAGAGTTTGAGTTGTTGGGCTGACATTGATATTCAATGTAAAAATAAACCTCAAAGACAGTTGTGGATTGTTCTCTCTGTTGTGTTCTCTGAGCTTTCCATTGTAAAGATGGACAATGGGCTTCTAATAAATGCAAGAGCGCTTTACAAGGCAATAAATCTTGATTGGGTACCAAAGGCAATCAAGGCAACCATGCTCTTGTCCAGGACTGTGTGTGGGTAACAGACCTTGACCTGGACTGTATGGAAGTCAGTGGTTTTTTGAATGATGAAAGCAAAGCACAAAACTCCCAAAAAAAAAAGTCTCAAAAGAATGAATTGAAAGTCGAAGTGACAGGAAAATCAGAAGCTGGATGTAATTTATCTCCAGGAGTTAATATTGACTTATAAGGGACAAGCAGAATGCCGCACATTGCACGTCTCTTCCCAATCACTCCTAGTTTCCTGACAGCCGTGAAGGTAAAGACGTGTTATCTTTGTTTATCTAGGTGCATATTGGCAACATCTGAACAGGACCTTTGTTAGTTACCAAGTCTACTAGACTATACTCAAGGGTCAATGAGGAGAGAGCATGGTCACCTATAAACTACTGGCAAGTTCAAAGAAAAATACATTTGAATGACATTGAATGGAAAGGCAATGCTCTACTGATCTATAACCCAAAAAAACCCTTCCAAACTGGTTATGAGGGTTTGCAAGAAAAACAGGAGAGAAAACTTTCATACTATGTTTTACAGACAGGTAGTGTTAGATTCAAGACCACACCAAGTGTCACAAAGCTGATTCACTCTCTATCAAGACAGACCTCTATCAAAACATACTTTTATAAAAAAAATTATAAATGTATTTATTTGATTGGGACAGTGCATCATAATGAACATACATGAGACACAGCCACATGAATGTAAACACACCGCTAATTTCCATCACTTGTCCCACATTCATACACCAGTGCCACAGAAACTAGAGGCAAGGTGAGGTAAGTGTGTTGGAATCAAACCACTAGCCTTCCTTAATAGGACAACCACTCCACCACTGAGCCACTGCTCCAGAGCACTGCTCCAGAACCTTCTCTGGAACATTGGCTCCATGTATGGCTTCCATGTTGAGGATAGACACACAGACCAATCAGCAACAAGAAACAAGCTCCCTGTGTCAAGGAGGAGGTAGAGACTCTGCATAGAAAGTGAAAAAAAAGTGTCTGCACAGACAACAACCGAGTGGAGCACAAAGGTAGAGCAAACTAGTGATACTGTAAACTGATATCATAGTCTAACAGGTTTAAACACGTGAATATCATTGTGTTCAAAATGGGTTTTATTTTTGCATGAGTTCAGGGTACTTTGATGTTATTTCTCTCTGCACATCGCTGTGATAGATTGTTTAATGTCGACCCCACCTGTTTCACATGAACGCGCTCTCACTCCACAGAGAAACAAAGGGTGAATTGAGTTGATAACCAGGTCTGTTATGCCACTTATCCAGACTGGGATTGTTAGGTTTTCTCTAAGTGGGTAGGTTCAACTAGCTTAATAGTTGAAGGCCCAGGACCAAGACCATAGTTTACCAAACCAAGACACTTTCCAACATCCAAATCGACACAAGAACAAGATCAAAATGAGTCAAGTCAGACTGAGTCAAGAATACATTGGAAGAGATAGTAGGAAACAGGTATGAAATCCAGACATTACAAGTCTAATCTTTGACCAAGCACAAACCTATGAAGGGTTTGGTGAAGGAAGTTCAAAAGTGTCCGTATCCATCTAGAAGGATGATATAGACAAGTAACTAGTTGTGGTTTTATTCAATCTTAATTTTTAAATGGACCTATAAGTAGAATAAAAAAAGGTTTGTGACAGACTGAGAGCTTTAAAAAGAGGCCTCAAGTCTTAAGTACTACAACACTAATATACCTTGTAGTAGTTCCTATTATTTGTAAGGGATTTTGATGAATGGCATTTTTCTTCTTAAGTCTTGACTGATTGGTCAGTTTAAAGCATACTTAAACTATGCATTCAGGAATCTACATTTGGTTCCAGCCTTAATCCACGTCCAACATGTGTGTATGTGCGCCCATCCCACGCATGTAAGCATTTAAAAGGAGCCAAGAGTAGATGTGCCTTTTGTAGTGGCTTGTGGGATTTGGATATAAATGAGTGGAGTGTTGGTGCATTAATGAGTATCAGACAACCCTCATTTCTAACAATGCCCCCCCCCCCCACCCCCCTTCCCTTCCCATCATTCCCCATCGTCAGGAGCATCCTCCCTCTGCTCCGACATTTTAAGGCTGCGTCAGGAGCCAGAGGAAGAACTTCTTCATTTGGAGTGTGAGACAATGTGGCAACCCGGTTGGCTTTGTTCGGCTGACATCCCGCCGAGGCACAATATGGCCCTGTCAGGGATCAGTGGCAATACACAATGGCCATTACCCACGGGGCCATGCGGAGGGCCTCAGGGGCAGAGCCGGGATGGGCCTGTTTCCAGACTACAGGGTGTCAAGGCCAGACTGAAAGAGAGATGCAAGAAGATCAGATGAGATGGGGAAAATAGCAGTATGGGGTAATACAAGTCGGGAGTTATACAATCATAACTGGGAAGGGTTATGAGAGACTTAACAAAGGTGATGGGATTAAGAGAATAAACAGATCTTGTGCCAGAGATTGAAAAAAAGAGAAGACAC
Source organism: Perccottus glenii (assembly GCA_024416835.2). Taxonomy (NCBI): domain Eukaryota; kingdom Metazoa; phylum Chordata; class Actinopteri; order Gobiiformes; family Odontobutidae; genus Perccottus; species Perccottus glenii. The sequence continues at coordinate 17,656,082 of CM044563.2, read as the reverse complement.
CCAATCAAAGGGGTGCATCTCCCCAGGGACAGCACACAGCCAAAGGACGGGAGTGGAAAGGGGGGGGTAGCTGAACTTGGTTGCTTGATCACAGCCGAGCATAATGGCCACCTTGAACAAACAGGCCCCGGGAGGAGAGTTGCGTTTTCTGCTGCCCCATTAACCCCTGGCTTCTTTGAGGGAGAGCAGTGGGTGGACAGCAGCACACAACAGAGGGGCCGCGGGGCCAGAGGTGGTGACCGCGGGGCCAGAGGAGGGCACCTATGAGGATAGCGAGATAGATAGATAGGCCGGACGTGGGTCAACACCCAGCTGAACTTCACCATCAGTCTCCAATGAGAACTTTGACACTTTGCAAAAGGTTTTCACTAAACAGGTTAGTTGGACAAACAGACACAGAGAATCCCAGTTCAAAACTGTGGGAAAGAGAAGCCATGACCTTTATCATGGATTTATCAAACTAAGTTGAAAACGGTTTCCAAATTGCATCACATCCTTGATCATTAAAATCTGCAGGGGTATTGAGCTCTACCCACATGCCAAGCAGTGCCAAGATGGAAAAAGAGAAACACATAGCATGTACTGGCATTTAAATCTACTGTTACAAAACCTGCAGCAATTTTCTCTAAACTGTAAGAAACGGTTGCAGCTGTCAGAAAGGTTCAGAAAGCTGTGAATAATGATGAAGAAAAAAGCTACTAAGGATTTACCCTCTTCTTGATTCTAATAAATATCAGTGCATCTAAATTTTGAAAGTTTGCTTCAAATACAACCTTTTTAGAAACACAACTTGTATGACGTTACTATTTACATAGCACACATCCTTGTGGAAATGAAAGCCTCCTCTGGTCTTCCCTTACTTAACTGTTCTGTGCCAATCCAAACAGTGCCACTTAGAGTAAACTTGTCTTTTAACACAAAACATTAACAGACGTAGAAAGAAACACACTTGGGAAAGATCAAGTCTGTCTTCCATCTCATTTGATTAAAATAACAGAACTAAAGAATCAATTGATATCTTTTAAAGCTACTGGATATGTTACGTCCTAAGATTAAAGCAAAAAAACATTCTAAGAAATAGCTAGCAATATCTGCAACAAAGACATACTCTGAAAGTAATCCAATGGAGTTGTAAGGGTCAGTTTTCATTGTCCTGAATAAGTGCAGTGTGTCATATTATTTTGGTAACCCCCTGGCTTTGGTGACCCACTGTCTTCCCTGAAACTTTGGATAATTGTGACGCCCCTTTAGATTATCTTCCAGCACCAGTCAGACATTACCTGTAATTTTGCCTCACTATAATTACACTTGAAAGTCTGTCCTGTGATGGTGATGCACTCTGCTTCATGACCAAACGTTTGCTCTCACCTTAGTTAGGGGTCAGCTCAAGTCTGATTAAATGGGTCAGTGCTCACCTATTTTCAGCCCCTTGCTGACAGGGAGATGCATTGGTAATCTGGGAGTATACTTCTCAGGAAAGAAAAGAAAAAAGTGCTGCGACGGTGGGTTTGCGTGTGCCCCTGGAAGTTTCTCTTCAAACCTCCCAATGGTGCATATCGCATGTGATAGAGGTGCTCTTATCTATATACGGCTCACTTCGGCAGAAATTAAGTGAATACCAGCCTCAGCGTAGTTTAGACTCATACGTCAGACACTCATTTGGAGCTGTGTGCAGAATCCTTGCTTGCCCTTTTTATGTTGCAGCAGCCAGCCAAGTATTGCAACATGCCTTTGTATGGTTCAATGGTTTTACATATAGATAATTTACCATGTATTGTATCAAGTAAAGCATAAACAAAATAACCCCTTCAAGGGGTGAGATGGCCAACAGCAATACAACACTATTTCTTTTTTAAAGTTTATCTCATCTATATTATATATTTAACCCTAAAATAAAAAAACAATCATTTTATCTTTTGTCATTTTCTTCTACTGAATCAAGGGTCTCTCTTGCTCATCTTCCAGGTTTAAGAAATTAAGTTCTCCTAAAGCAATGAAGAATGCTAAATGTTGCTCGACCAAAAACAGACAAGTACTTCTAGAACATTGGTCAGGTTGAGCAGGTGAGGTGTGAGAAGGTCTTGCAAAGATTTAGTAATCTGTACTCACTAGTCAATTGGCTACTCTACTCCGGCCGCCAGACCTACTGGTACTGTTCATTTATAAGACTAGTAAAACACTCATATCTCTGCTCTCTACTCCATTACCACAGTTCTAGCCGTACCTTGCGCTCATCCCTAAAGCCTGTACATCCTTTGGTTGTTTCTCCTTTAAGTTTTCCACTTTAAGTGATTGAAATCACTACAACTGACACTTAAGCTAAGTTCATTCATTCCAATCTCCACACATTTAATAGTAAACCAGTGCACCTGTTTTTAGCCACTACAGTATTTATGTTGTAGAACGTATATCTTGTTTGTACCATTTTTATGACTCTTATGTTTTTGACTGTATGTTTTAGATTGTCAGTTGTGTTTCCCATGCTGCTGCCTCTTGTCAAGGTCACCATTGTAAATGAGAATTGGTTCTCAATGGTCCACCTAGATAAATAAAGGTAAAAAATATAAATATATATATATATATATATATATATATATATATATATATATAATTAAAAAACCTGGACACTGTCAAACTTGTAGTAAACAGGATTTATGTACTGTTGATGAGGGGTGTAACACCCTCTCCTGCCTTTGCAAAGTTAAAATGTAAAGTACATGACCATTGTGAATACTCACAAATGTGCTCAAGCAAGATATGCTTCCTAGGGTTTACCTTGAAAAAGGTGGGCCTGGTGGCACGAGCATAAGCACTTGATCATGAGAATTACTGTGGACGTTAGCTTAGCTTAAATCTTACAGACTTTGAGAGCTTTCCTCTTGAGGCTTAAAAGAGTTATGATCCAGACAATTTTGGTTATTAATAGGACAAGACTTGTTGAATAAAATGCGTAAGGTTATTTATATTAAAACTTATTTCAGAAGTCCATAATCAGCGTTCAGCTGAGGTTTATTACATGTATGTGTCTTAGGGATAATATTCTTATCCAAAAGCATCACTTGGGGAGTTTTCATCATTTGAGTATGTATCATTCAAAATGGAGTTGAGGTTTTCTCCATCTATATTATATGTAGTTCTTTACAAACCACCCCAACAATGTCATGATTTTATTGATGAGTTTACTGAAATGCTTTCTGCACAGAATGTTTGCACAGAATGTTCGTGACAGGTATGCCAAAGAACCTTCTACTATTCTTGATACTTTTGGTCTTTGTCACCATGTTAATGAGCCGACCCATAACAGAGGTCCATCCAGGGACTTCAGATGGAAATTAGCTTTAGCTAAATCTGGTGTAAAGCATCTTTTCTTTTGTTAGATTAATGTGTTTGCACATGGTCCTTGTCAAATAAACAAAACTAAACTCTGGACCTGGTCATTACTAAAGGTGTTCATATTTCAGATGTCACTGTGATTGATGTTGCTCTATCTGATCATTCTTGTGTCTTTTTTCTTCTGTCCATAGTTCCACAAGTTGCAGCTGGTCCTACAGTTGTTCAGAAGAGACACATTAATGATAACACCAGGACACAGTTTATGGAAGAAGTCAGGTTTGAAAATGCCTCATCAGGTCAAGTTGATCATTTGTTGAATTGTTATACTTCAGGTGTTTTAAATGTTATGAACGCCATTGCTCCTGTTAAGGTTAAAGTGATCAGGACGAGGCAAAAGGCCTCTTGAAGCAATGCTAATTTTTTCAGGGCACAGAAAAAGGAATGCCGAAAAGCCAAAAGAAAATGGCGTAAATTATCTCCAGCAGGTTAGATTACTGTAACGGCCTGCTCACTGGTCTCTCAAAACGAGGGTTAAGACAGCTGCAGCTTATTCAGAACGCAGCTGCTCGGGTTCTAACCAAAACCAGGAAGTACAACCACATCAGTCCAGTTTTAAAATCTCTGCACTGGCTTCCTGTTGCTCAGAGAATAGACTTTAAAACAGCACTTCTGGTTTACAAGTCTCTAAATGGTTTAGCACCAGAATATATCTCTGACATGCTAGTTACTTATGAACCTTCTTAAACTCTGAGAACATCTGGGACTGGCCTTCTACTCGTGCCCAGAGTTGGAACTAAACAAGGTGAAGCAGCGTTTAAGTTTCATGCAGCAAAAATCTGGAACAGCCTCAACTTTAACAAAGTTCAAGGTGAAGTTAAAAACTTTCCTCTTTACCTCTGCTTACATTTACATATACACTTACAGTGTTTTTATCAAATTATTCTAATGTTTTTCTATTCTAAATCTTGTAAATTGTCTTTTATTCCTGTAAAGCACTTTGAGTTACCCAGTGTATGAATTGTGCTATATAAATATAATTGCCTTGCCTAGAGAAGTAGCCCATTCTGCTGTTTGGTGTTTTGTGGATTTAATGGTGCAATTGTAGATTTGGTGTAAATAATATGGTGCTGGTTGCTTCACAGTAAGAACATCCTGACAGGACCTTAGCAAATTAGCTTCTCACAACAGTTTGATCTTGTTGCTGCTAGACTGTCTACATGATACATTTTGTGTGAGTGGTTAGCACTCCCGCCTCACAGCAAGAAGGTCCTGGGTTCGATTCGGTTCTCCCTGTGTCTGGAAGTTTCCTCCGGGTGCTCCGGTTTCCCTCACCACCAAAAACATGTACAATATAGGACTACAGATGGAAATTAGCTGTTAAGCTATAGTCTGGCACAAGCATCTCTGCATTGGCTTAATGTACATTGTATGCTGTCCTAAAAAGAAAAAAAGAAAAAGAAAAATAAGGCTTTTAAGATTTCACACATATCTGCAGCATGTAGCCTGACCAAATTTTTTTTGAATGAATCAAAAAACATCACTACATGATTATACAGAGTTAATTTAAAAAGGGCAAGCCTGTTGTAGGGTCAGACTAAATAGCTAATAAATAAAAAGTCTAGTCACATACTGTGCAGCTATACAGTGTAATGTACAGTGATGTTACACAAAGCCCAGGACAAAATATGTGACAGCACTCAGTGTGCAGCTCTCAGAACCAAACAGTTCCTCATTGTAATAGCTCACATTCATTCACTTTGAGCCTCATATCGACCGCTCCGGGGGCTATAGTGTCCACCCCGGGTGCTGCCACAGGTTTATTTAGAGCTCGAGGCATGTCCACACTGCACAGCTTGTCCTGAATGGGGTCTCACAACATGTGGTGGCCCCCTTCCCACCCTCCGTCCCAAAATGCACCATCTGGCCTGTTCCTATTTGCACAACGAGACCCACGCATCGGACTGCACAGATGTGTGATCAAAAAATTCCCATGGCCATTCTTCCATCCCTATTAGCATTTGTTGAACATGGGCAGACTTTGTTCATTTGTAATAAGAAAAAACATATAGCCTAGGCCTTGCAATATCATGTTTCTCTCAATCTCATAATTGAAGTGACAAAATCAAAGAGCTCAGTGTGGACAGACTGTTCCTTCAACAAGAGCTGAATGCCCATAAGCAGGCTGACCTTTTGGGGTCAGAAATCATTGTGTCCTCTCCCACCACTGTGTGGTCTCTGGTGTATAACTGACATTTAATGAAGGCCTCCGTTAGTGCAGGGCCATAATGGTACTGGGGAGAAGAATAGAGGAATGGGGTGAAACAGGACACTGTGGATATATGGAGGAGTTTTGATTAAACCTAAAAAGTTATATCTGGTTTTAGGAAGAAATTTGGTTGAGAGTATGATGTTAAGGCAATACATGGAAAAGGGTGAAAGGGTGCGTTCTTGAAAACAAGAGTGCATCATGGGATATGCCAGCGTGAGTAACAGACGTTGCAGTCTGTTGTCTGGCTGCCAACTCCATCTGTCTACTTTCACATCACTTCCATCGAACATTTTGGTCAAACAAAACATGTAAATTCACACTGGTGCACCATGTGCGACATAACGCCCTGATGTCATTGTGAATGTGTGTTAAAAAAACAAAACAAACAAACAAAAGTCACCAATGGAATTTGCTAAATATTTGTGGACTGATTTGTTCAACTTTGTACATCTTTCTCTAGAAGAAATGGACCACGGGATCAGTTGCTGACCAGGTGAGGGCTGGTTCCATAAGACTTGGCTCTCATACAAAAATACTTTTCAAAATAAAGTAATTTTTACAGTTAAACCTCTGGGTTTTTTTTTATTGAGAATGCTCTTTCATTATTATAGGTGTCCATTTTATTCCATTCCTCAATGTTAGACCAACAGTTTGTTCTAATCCTAATGCTAAAGTTAATTGTACTTTTTCATAACCCATGTCGTTTCAACCAACTTGGCAAACATGACGCTTTGTGCATGCCAAAACCGTGGCGCCATTAACAACTGTTTTTTACAAGCATGACTTGCCAAACAATCCTTGTTATAAATATTTTTTTTAGCATGCCACCTCATATAAGACAAATATAAATCTTCTGTAATTAAGTTTTTCATTGAATATTTCCCCTTTCAACAGAGTTCTCAATGATTGCTTCTTTCCATTCACATCAAAGTCTTCACAACAGCATCCACTGTAATAAATAATTGTACGTTCATTTTCCAGATCTCATTTGCCTACTGCTGAGCAATGGAGTCAGTGTTTTTAAGGAGTGGCTGGGTTTTATCTACTTCAAACTAACTGAAGTTGGCCCTGTATCAAAGTCTGGGGGAAAACCGAGCTGAATGACAAAGGTCCACGAAACGTGAAAAGTAAACAACTGTGCAGCCAGAGGTTAGCCATTGTGGTGTGTGACTTCATAATGGTGCAATAAAAAAGGTTTTGCCCCAGGTCAGACAACTCCGGTCACACCAACACTACTTAAAAATACAACACAAGAAAAAGCTTGACAAAAGAGAAAATGGGTTTGTTAGTTTCCCTGATTAATGCTAAAGCAGTGGGGCTTTTTTAAAAAAAAGAACAGAAGTCTATGATGTTAAAAATTGACTAAATGCTACCTGTTGTTTATTGCACAAGACTCAACTTTAATGATCAACAAACAAATTCTATTAACATTCATAAAAAAATGCTGGTTTGTTTTTACAGTGAGCTGGAAAATATTTTAAACTGGGAAATTTTTGTGTTTTTGCAGATATCACTCTGGACACAAAAGGGGGCTTAAAAACAGTGTTTGTCTATAATATAAATTATTTTTTATGTTAAAAGACAATGCAACTCTAACTTTCCCCCGAGTCCCACAGTGCACTCATTTACCAGATCCTGCGTTATAAAATTCCAAAGGCACACTTCCACTAGAGCGGTACCGTAAAGGTCGGGTTGGAACAGCACAGTTACTTCCAAAATGGAAAACATTATATATTACTTGTTCCGGTGATTTAAAAGTAATATATTTATACTGCAATTACTGTTCCTTACCAAAATAACATTTTACATTTACATTTAGATACATTTAGCAGACGCGTTTATCCAAAGCGACTGAAGAGAGGAGTTACATGTGCTCTCTTTGGTTCATTAAAGACCACTCTTGCCGCTGCATTCTGGATCAGCTGCAGAGGTTTGGTTGTGCAGGCAGGGAGTCAAATCATGTAACCTATAGCCTAATGGCCAAACAAGACACGTCTCACCTAAAAAGAAAAATCAGACGTCTTGATTTATATTTCTTTTTTAAGCTGAGAGAGTTGGCTCGAGTCAACTCTCCCATCAGGAGTCACACTGCCCTTTCATGGTCACAACTATGAGACCAGAACAGCCTTGTCCAATCAGAATAAGTTTCAGAGCAAACCCTTCCCTCTAGAGATATAAGCTCCGCTCACATATCAGTTGAACTCAAAATTTAAAAAGTCTCATGGAATTAAGAGTTGAAACGTCTTCACCTTGAAAACTGAGTCCAGATGCCTTTGCTTTAACCTTTTATTCAAGAATACTTGTATAACTGAAAACTTTCAGACATCCACTTACAGTAAGCTATTTATATATATTGTATATTGTGTATATATATATATATATATATATATATATATATATATATATATACACACTATATATATATATATATATATATATATATATATATATATATATATATATATATATATATATATATATCCTCTTCACAGTATGAACCAGACTCTATAGGCACGTCATTGTTGCTGACAATCTTTCTCAAAGCTGTTTCATTATAGAGATACATTTGTAACGTGTATTTTTGTATTATTAATGCAAAAATGCATAGTAATTATAACAATTAGTAATTATATTACTATGTTACATCATAGATAGTATAATTATGGATGATATGCGCCCATTGGTCCCCTATTCACCAATATTGTCATTACGAATGGGCAATAAAATGGCCGTTACATCCGGGCTTTTCGGGTTTTACTCCATAGTAAAACAATACTTTTTAGATAGCATAAACCAACGTAATCTTCAAAAATTCACCCCCCCCAGAGTTGTCACGTAGTAAAAACTTAGCTCTAGAGACCGGAGCCATCTTTTGTACCAGGCTGTGAACATGATTTTTACTCTTGTAAAGTCGCCATTGGGTTTCTCTTTATATTTCCGCTTTTGGAGCCTGCCTTCTGGTGGACGGAGGTATATCGCTGTATTTCACTGTAAAATCACCGTATGGCGGCGCCCTTACACAACGACCATTTAAGAGGTACCATAGGAGAGGCTTGTGTTACATCAAAAACAATTAAACTACTGTAACGTCATTACTTTTGATACTTGTTACTCCCAACACTGGTTCCAACAAAGTTACGTGCGCTCTATTCGGTTCATTAAAGACCACTCTTGCCGCTGCATTCTGGATCAGCTGCAGAGGTTTGGTTGTGCAGGCAGGGAGTCCAGCCAGTAGAGCATTGCAATAATCCAGTTTGGACAAGACAAGAGCCTGGACTAGAATTTGCGTAGAGTGCTCTGATAGGAAAGGTCTAATTTTCTAATGTTGTAGAGGATGAATCTACAGGACCGGGTGGTGCTGGCGACATGACTTGTGAAGTTTAGTTGATCATCAATTACCACTCCCAGATTTCTGGCAGTGCTGGACGGTGTAATGGTTGATGGGCCTAGTTGAATGGAGAGGTTGTGGTGGGTTTTTGGATTGGCCGGAATCACAAGCAGTTCTGTTTTTGCAAGGTTCAGCTGCAGGTGATGGTCCTTCATCCAAAGTGAGATGTCACTCAGACATGCCGAGATGCGAGCAGAGACCGTCGGATCGTCAGGTTGAAATGACAGGTGGAGTTGAGTGTCATCTGCAGCAGTGATAGGAAAAGCCATGCTTCTGGATGACAGAGCCAAGGGATGTCATGTATATGGAAAAGAGTAGCGGTCACCAAGCACATAGACAGGATAAATCACAAAAAAAAATTTTTGATTTTTTTTGGGGGCATTTTTGTTTTTATTTGAGCGGAAACAGCAGAAAGACAGGAAACAGGATGGGAGAGAGGGGAGTGAAACTGGGCAAATGACCCGAGCAGGAATCAAACCTGTGTCTCCCTTATATATGGTATGTGCTCTGCCAGGTGAGCTACTGGGAGGCCACCTCCATAAAAAAATGAAATTGAAGTCTATCTTGTTATTGTGGTAAAGTTCTATTTGGAAAAAGCACGCTAAATGAATACATTTCTTATCAGCAACTGTTTCTGGTTTTGGCGCCAGCATTTAACAACTCTTGGCTGCTGTCCATCTTTTAACTGGAATCAAACCCACCCCCTCCCTTTTTTGGGCTCCCTGCACTAGCTTCCTGTCCATTTTAAAATTGTTTTTAAGATTGTCTTGTTTGTCTTTAAACTGTTACAGATCTCATACAATTGTACACTCCAACAAGATCATCAAGGTCCACGGGTCCTTTCCAGCTAGTGGTCTCTAAGACGAGACTTAAAACCAGGCAACTTGATCCTTCCTCTGTAGAACACTCTGGACTGACTTGTAAAATAAACCAGAAACAATCATTTTCTAAAGTTTATTGCTTTAATTAGTTGCAAAGCACTTAGTTTGCTTGGCGTGTTATTATATCCTGTGTTACTCCAGCTGAAAATAGCATGTAGTACACACATTCTGCTGTTGTTAGAAAAACATCTCAAAGAACAAATGTTTTTGTGTCTTGTCTCGATAGAAACAAACCCCGTAAAGTGCAAGGCTGGCAGAAAACTATTAAATCGTGCTTCTCTGGGGTTTAAGGCACTTGAAAATAGAGAGCAGAGCGTCACAGGAGCCCTCTGGGAAGAGTCTGGAGATAGCCGTCACAATCCAAACTTGGGAACTGGGAATAAGAAATGTGAGATATGTTTTTGTTATGTATTAGTTACCAGCAAGATCTTGGGGACTTTCTGGGTCAAGCCATTTCTGTTTAATTCCAACTGTCTTTACTTGTACAAACACATATGACACCCAAAGAGTAATGCCAACTTCCTTTTATCATTTGCTGTGTTCCCGCATTGTGTCTGCCTTTCATTCCTTTACTCGCTGTAACAATACACTTGAAGCAGTTAACGGTCGCAGCGCGGGGTGTGTGTAATATAAACAGACTTAAGGAGGTCTTTTGCCATCAACGCATGCAAGCAAACCTCAAACACACCTTGCTTCTCTTGTCTACTTCTCTGAGATTGGCACGTGAGAGTTTGTGGCATGTAAGTAGTGTGTAAAACATTAGAAGCCCACCCCTATCAGCACGCAATGAAAAAAACGTTAAAGACACACTAAAGTCTAATAACTTCCCTCCATTCCATCACATACACAGGTGGAGAAATCAAGGAGACAATGTTGTATTTTATTTTATGTCCACAGAAGTTTGTCGGCTGTCAGTAGAGATCAGATGTTTACACATGTGCAGGGGAGAGTTGTGTGAATACCTGGATGTCTCCCCTGAAGGTGAGCTGTCAATCACAATGCAGCACAGTAGCCAGGCTTAAGTGTTCACTGCAACCATAATATCACCTACTCAAAAATGTTGACAGTAATCTTTTGGAGCAGAGTGATAAAATTAAACTCATATAAACAGTTCTTATTTCAGAAAAAAAAATAAAAAGAATTGATCATCAATCGTATGCAGTGCAAATTTGTTTCTTGTTTTTGTGTAAATTTGTTTCATCTAAAAGCATACTGTAGACTATTATATATGAACATAAACAAGTGCTTTTTCTTTCTTTCTGCACTGTGTCCTAAAAATAAATCCTATGTTTTATTTGAGATTTCAAGAATAACTGAATTGTGCAAGTATAGAAAACAGTGTGACCTTTAGTAAGCGCACAAGATTGTCAATGATTAATGTCTTGTATAATGTAACAGAAAAGTAAGTGTATTAGCTTATCAAAGGCTTAACAAAAGAAGCTATGTTATTCATTATTGTCCGTAAAAGAAACCTACTTCTTAACTTAACTTTTAACTTAAGTCCATGAGTATAAAGTTGACAGATACCTGATACTGATACATGTCATGTTTATAGCTCGAGAGTCCACCGTCCTTCTTCTGAATAAACACTTGTTTTGGTGCCCCACAGGTCTTTTGATCAATTGCTTTTATTACACCATCTTGTACTTCCCGAACATGCTCATCTGGCCTGTGACGTAGTTCCTCAGCGGAGCAGTGTAATTTGGGGGAATAAGCTTTAAATCAATCAGCATACACATCTACTGTAATGACCACTGTCTCTTAGACTTAAATTGTTTCTGCCAGCGATTTTCAGTCAAGAGTTCATACAAGTCCTGAGGGAAAGTTGAAAGGTCAGAGGCAACACTATTATCTGTAATTTTTTCACCCTCAGCATTCATACTTCACCTTAAGATATGTTTGGTGGGAGAATGAAGGAAAGCGTGCCCAGAGGGACGCACTTCCACCTTTCCTTCTTCTTGTAACCAACACCAAAAGTTTTCTACCAATACAATTTTTCATGGCAACTTCCTGGTTTATTTCTTATTTATGCTCACAGAGCATGTGGATTTAGCAACTTTGCATAATTATGCTATCTCTTGTTTCACCATTGGCACTAAAATCCAAACACAGACATTGGGGAAACATTTGGAAGCGGTTGCATGTATCTGGATGTATGAGTCCTAGCCTGCACATTGAAGCATTTTACATCAGAAAGTCATAACATTCATAACATAGAAAATTGTACCGCAAACTTGTTGAAATGCTGAATGTTGAATGCTTTGTAATATATAAGAGGAAGCAAAGTTTTTGCAGCGCATTGGAACAGCACAAGTGGATTAAAGTAAACAGACAAAAAGTGTTTTTTTATCAAAAGCCAGAGTAGTAGCAAAAAAGTGGGAACTGGTCTAAGACACATGTATTGAAAAGTGTTGAACTAGATGCATAAGTCCAGTACAGAAAAGGAGATAATGCAAGGTCTAATGGAGGACTATATCACAAAAAATAATGCTAGTGATGAGTTAAACTGTGTCTAAATGAGACCTGTGACAAGAGAAAATACAGAAAGTAATACAAAAGTGTCTATTCCAGCACAGGTTTCTTCTACTTACACGGAGAAGTAGTGCAAAAAAACATAAACTGGGAAAAATGGTAAGCAGGTGAAGTGTGGATTAATAATGCAATGCATTGACAAAACAACCAAGATAATTGCTGGATTACAGCAGTCTAAAAAAATAAATTAAAAAAAGATTCAGCCTTAATACAGTTAAAAGCTGATTCCATTTCCTTATGTGACTCTGGTCTGTTTTTTTTCAGATGAAGAATGACTTTGGACTTTTTCTACAAAAAAGGTAGAAAAAGGTTTCCCAGCCTGTTCTATTTAATTAACTCATCCAAATGTGCCAGTTTCTTTTAATACACCTCTGTAGAACAGTGGCTATGGGCAACTGAACTCAACATTTTATTTCTTGGCTTCACATGAAATTGTGTTTTTGCCTGTCTACTGGGCTCATAAAAACACAAGAACAAGGAAAGAGTGAGTAAAGTTTGAACATTTGGGCTGGAGATTACACACATGTGCATGAGTGCATGCATGTACATGGTTTGGGGTGTATGAAAGAGACATGGTGCCCAGCAGTATCAGGGGACAGCCAGCAGCCTTTTCTTGCTTGACAGAGCTGTCAGAATGGATTGGCTTACTCCCATTCTCTTTCAGCAGCTCAGGGCATGCATTCTTCCATCGGAGAGTGAAAAAGATGAGACCTGGGAGGTGTCTTTGTCCACGAGGACAGAGAGACACAAGAAGAGGTAGTGACTTGTAAACATACAGAATGTGACAGTCCAAAACCGCATAGATAGGCACAGAGTGAGGAAGTCACACTGATGCACCTAAGCACTATGTGCTTAAATTATTGTACTGTTTCCATCTGAAAGTACAGTGCAACAGGGATAAAACTGCTGTAATATTAATTTGTGTGTTTACAAAGCTCACAGAATTCCATCTTGAACTGCTTCAAGCAAAGTTATCACAGCCGAACCATTGTGACCAATGATGTAGCAGCACTGACAGGTCTGGGCGTTCTTTAGGTTTGAAGATGTAGTGACATGGCATTGCTCTGTTTGGATAAAACAGCAGTTACTCACAGATGATAAATCCAATCAATCACTGACTACGTAGTCATTTTAAGAACCTGCCCTTGGCAAACACTTTCTATGGGCGCCCTCCCAGATGGTATTATGGAACAGACTAATCGGGCTAGTCAGGTTACAAATGCATGACAGTAATAAGAAATTCAGCCAACAGTGAATATTTTTGTGCATGTACAAGTTATTTTAATTTAATATTATAAATATTATTCTTGCTCATTCTCTCTCCTCTACTTAGTGCTGAGACTGAAATGCTCACAGAGTCAAAACCATGCTTTCATTCTGAGCACAGACAAGTCCGTTCTTGTCTGTGCTGTCACATCCCACGCCAAATTATAGAACACTGCATGTGCCTCTAACGGCCAAATAAACTCACAACATATAACATATGGTACACCACCACAGCTACTGTATGTACATGAGATCAGCTCATGTAATTAGGACATTGTAAGACATCTAAAGACTTTTACAGAATATAACTATCTATTCTAGTGACAGACATATGGCATAACCTATGCATAAACCACTTTATGAATGGATATAAATCATGCCCACATCATAACACATTCCTTAAAGTTTTCCACAGCTGTAACATAGAACTCATAACTCATCTGTATTTGGTTGCATGCCAGCTTCAGAGAATAAATTATTTTCTCCTTATCAGTGAGCAAAATGAAAATACAAAGGCATTCAAACCAGTATCAGACTTGTTCTTGATATGCTTGATGTAAATAATGGATGAATCGTTTGGCCTACAAACGTCTGGCTGTCCGTTGCCAGGCCCTTGTCGGCTGTTGACTGTACAGTGAGATAAGCTGAACCCAAAACATTGTAGAAAACTGAGCAAGTTCTAACGCTCCTAATTTTTCTTGGAATTGATTCCAACTTTGAGAGAGCTCTAACTGTGCACTAATGGGAGGAGGCCCCCGCGAGGGAGAACTGGAAATGTCTTAGTGTTTCTCTGGAGAAAGAAAGAAGTCCAAACATAGCATCTCTATCTTTTGCCGCACAACCTAGAAATTGTAATAAAAAAGTAATTTTTAAACTTTTCTCAATGAGTATCATCACTTAAAACATTTGGCTCTCCATGTACTACCGACTCTTATTATAAGCTGCAAAGCAAAATTGTGAGGAATTTCCTTTTATGTAAAAAGTCTTGCACTTTTCTACGTTAATCATATTGAAAAAAAATCTACACCAGTGTGTAAAAAAACAATTGCTTTCCTGATAATATGCTTTTTAACTTAGCAAATCTAACCTATTGCCTGAGTATCACTCAAAAAAGCCAAAGTGGTACTCGTGCCGCAGTTCGAGAACCACTGGAATAGTATAATGTACATACATATAATGTAGTATTATGTATGTGCTATATACAGGCTTAGAGACAACCAGCTAATATGTAATGGGATTATGAAATCAGAATATAAAATAAAGTAACCATATGGCATTACTAATGTCTAATGTGATACGCATTAAGGGACCATTTTGGCTGGTAAGCTTTAATTTTACCAGCCAATTAAGCTACAAATCAAGCCAGCCAAAAGCCTACACCGGCATACAGAAACTCTGACGGTCTGAGGTATTTTGAGAAATAATATAAAGTCTTATAATCCAAATAAAACTGAATAGCAAAATAGTATAGGCTATTAAACCCCACTGCTATTGCAATTGTTATGAATTTCACAAGTATATAAAATATAACAAAACTTAGTATTTTGTATTTGTCTTAGAGTGAAGCTGCCCATTCTTCTTGGCAAAAAGCCTCCAGTTCCTGTAAATACTTGGGCTGTCTTGCATGAACTGCAAGTTTGAGATCTCCCCAGAGTGGCTCAATGATATTGAGGTCAGGACACTTAGATGGCCAGTCCAGAACCTTCACTTTATGCTGCTGTAGCCAATGACAGGTCGACTTGGCCTTGTGCTTTGGATCGTTGTCATGTTGGAATGTCCAAGTACATCCCATGAGCAGCTTCCGGGCTGATACATTTTCCTCCAGTATTTTCTAATAACATGGCACATTTTTCTTTTCCTGTGCCTTTGTTGCTTACACATCAGCAATCCACCTCCATGTTTCATAGCAGGAATGGTGTACCTTTCATCATTGGCCTTGTTGACTCCTCTCCAAATGTAACATTTATGGTTGTAGCCAAAAAGTTTAATTTTGTTCTCATAATTTCAAAGGACTTTGTTCCAGAAGTTTTGAGGCTTGTCTCTGTGCTGTTTGGTGTATTGTAAGCGTGATGCTTTGTGGCATTTGTGTATTAATGGTCTTATTCTGGTAACTCAACCATGCAGCCCATTTTTCTTCAAGTGCCTCCTTATTGTGCATCTTAAAACAACCACACCATTTTTTTCATAGAGTCCTGTATTTCAGCTGAAGTTATTTCTGGATTTTTCTTTGCATCCCAAACAATTCTTCTAGGATTTGTGGCTTTGCACATTACTCAAAATACAGAAACGTCAGTGCAGCACTGGATAAAAGAGGGTTTGTCAGAAGCCCAGAAACTTCCTGACCTTTTATACACAGACACAGATCACAGGTGAGGATGTTTACCTTTAGTAGCCATTTGAATCTGTTTGTGTCAACATCTGCATGTTATCAGGCCAAAATCACTTTTTGATCAGGGTCATTTGGGTAGTTTCTGTCGTCATTAGGATTTAAGAAGAGTAAAAACAATTGTTTGACAATAATTGGCTTCACCCAACCACTAACTATGAGTGATAAAAAAAATGTTTTTGTGTTATCATCTAAATTATGACCATGACAGCCTCGGTCTACATTTTTCCAATTGTACGTCATTACTATGTGAATTGTTGGATATGGTCTACATGGTCACGCCTTCCCATGTATTATGTAAACCACTCTTAATAGAATGACTATATACTATATATACTATTTAGAATGACTCTTTAAGTAATTTAACTATTTAAAACAAAGTAAATATGATACAAAGTCAATACATTTTAATTCAAAGTGCAAATTTAGTAATTAAAATATTGTAAAAAATGTAATAATTATAAATTATTCTTTTGTTGTGTACCAGTACACTTAAAATTACCTTTTTGTTTAACAAAAAAAATCACATGGAAATAGTTTCCGTTCAGTAATTTCAATAGCATCCTAATACAACATATTTAATTATGGAATACAGTTTTGTGACTTAATTCTGTAATCACCAAAAGAACAATATGACTGGAGCTCTCTAGGGCCACTGCACATTATACTGATCCGCTCAGGAGCACTCCTCCTGGGCTACATCTCCTTCACCAGCACTCCCTGGTTCATGGCTCAGGCTTTTAAAAAATATCACCAGAGCACTGGCCCTGGCACCAGCTCCACAGCTCTCTATCATCCAGGCCCAGGCCCAGTGCTCCTCATCTTCACCCTTTTCCATGTCTTTAAAACCAAAAATAAAACCACTGCAGTCCTGTTTCGTTGCTCGGGGGCGTTGTATGTAATAAGCATGTAATAAAACAAAATAACTAGGGCTGGGACTTGATTAAAAAAATTATCAAATTAATTAGAGGCTTTGTAATTAATTAATCGAAATTAATCGCATTTTAATTGCATATAAATATTTGACCTGAGAACAGTAAGAAGTAATTTTTCACATGGATTTTTAGTATACCATTGAATAATGACTGAATACATAAGCTTAATCAACAAAATATTGTTTATTAATTTCAGTCCAGCAGACCAGTGCAATGTTTGCCATTAACTGTAGCAGTGTAGTTACCCTGGTCCTTGTAACTTTACTCGGAGTCGGGCTAACGTCCTCACTAACTCCTATGTGTTTTGCGTTGAGGTGATATTCGAGGCTCGATGTGCTGCGGTGATACGCAAATTCCTTGTTGCATAGCTTGCACACAACCATGCTCTTGTCGACGCTTCCATCCTTTCGTTTTTAAACAAAATTTCCCATCCAAGGGGCCAAGCAAAGCGTTCTCGTCAACTTCTTCATTCATGTTGACTGTGGTCGGAAGTCAAGAGCGCTAGTGCTCCAATATAATCAGTCCGTCGAAACTCATTAATTGAAAAACGTTCCATGGTCAAAAATAAGTGTGGTTAAAATTATGTTATTTATTTTTTGCGTTTGCGTTTAACGCGTTAATCCTAATTAACGGAGTTAAAGTCCCGTAATTAATTAATCTTAATTAACGTGTTAAAGTCCCGGCCCTAAAAATAACCCAAATACACTGGTTAGATAGTACTTACATCCTTCAGCTCAGACAGCGGAAGACAAAGTTAAGACAACCAACGTTAGTGAGCATGTGTCCATGAATGGGTGGAATGGAGAAGGATAGAGACCAACAGAATCTTAACAGCAGATGGTGAATGCTAGTCATTCACCAGATCGTCCACAGATATCCCACTGGTCCACTGTATGGATTAAAATTCACATTTTAGTGTCCTTTAATTATGTAAAGCTCATATACTTGTTCAGAGAGAGAAAGTACTGAGATTAGCATTAGCACATAAAAACATTAAATCAGGGGTCTCAAAATCAAATTGCTTGGGGGCCGCAGGAGGCAGAGTCTGGGTGAGGCTGGGCCGGATCAGGTATTCCACAAAAAAAGCTTTGTTAAATCCTCTCAAACGTCATAAACTTCGGGGGTTCTTCTGAACCTGAGCTATCCTGAACTTAAATGGAATATTGAAGAACATGAATGAGCTGGCTGAGTGGCCCCATTGGATGTCCACTCCCCTCGGTGATATTGTCAACATAAAATCGGCGTTAATTTGCAGATTCGTCATGATAACAAATCCGCATGGATAGTGGCGATCAAATTGCCATCAACTTTCAAACAAATCAGCCCATTTCAAATGATCTAATGCCGGTAACATTGACTTTGTCCAGCTCAAGGTCAAACATGCTCATTTCAAACACAGTAAGAAGCAGTAATTTTATGACGGTTATGTGATTTTACACGGGCTCCTCCATAGTTGTGAAATGTTTCTCTGCCTGCATCAAGCCCCGCCGATGGCCCGCCCCCAGGAGCCATATACTCCACTGTGATGGTAGGTTGGTTCAGTTCCAGCTTGCACACGAAGGAACCTTCCACAGATAACGTGGTAACGTGCCATTCATATAAAACTCGTAGGGCGCACTAACATTAAACTTTTATATCGTCCTGCGGGCCACAAAATATTGTCTTGCAGGCCGCAGTTGGGCCCCGGGCCGCGAGTTTGAGACCCCTGCATTAGATGCTACTCCAGTTTAAGTCAATACAAAGTCTGCTAGCATTAGGGTTGCCACCTATGTCTGATAAAAAACCTGGACATATCGATGACCGGACCAACCGCTTTGCTCACAAGTAAAAATGTCCATTAGACATTAGACCCACAACACAAAATTGGCCTTTGTGCAGTAAGATTGTGCTTAGTCATGACTCATGAATATTTTAAACATTTCAAGTATTCTCACTTATCTTACTTAACTTATAGCTTACCTGATTGCTTAGATACTGGTACTTGTGCTTGCTTTTGCTTCCTCTTTGCTAAAGAAATAAGTAGAGGGATGGCATTATTAGTTTTGCATTTACCATACCTTAGCCACATATATAGCCACTTTTATTTAGTATGTCTCAATCTGACATTGGAAAAACAAAATCATACATAAATAGGCCTTAGCTTACCTAGTCTTCCATCTATACTTGGAGTTTCCCTTTGCTGCAGCTATCAGTGGTTTCTGTTCTTCAATGAATGTCTTGAATTCAGTGCATGACAATTTGAAATTCAATCTGACCTGAAGCTCAGACTTCACCATTGCAACTGACAGTCTGTTTCTTTTATCGGACCAAACATCCTCCATATGACTGAACACTCTTTCTGCATAGGCATTACTGACTGGTATGGAAAAAACAAAAGCAACTACTTTCAACAGCTCGGTGGATTCAGTTGCCTTGCTAAAAAAATAGGCCCACTTTCTGTCTGGGGTAAGGTCTGTTGGAATGGTGTGTAAGACCTCATTCAGAATGACTACATCACCATACAGCTTGTCTTCTTCAACATCCAGGGCCAGTTTTTCCACTAAAACTTCCAACTCTGACCACTGCAGTGATTGTCCTTCATGAAGGCTGAGACAGCCAATGTGTGCAAGAACCTGGTCATTGAAGTCAAATTTATCCTCAAGATACAGCACTGCCTTCTCAAAAAATCTGTCCACCAGGCTCCTGAACTGTTCCTGTCGCTGGGGTAAAAGGCTCCTCAGTATTTGTTTTGCTTTGCTGCCATAGAATTTGTCTGTGCGCCTTGCGATCAGCTGACTATCGGTTCATCACAGAGTAAACGTCAATCACAGTAGCACTGTCACTCTCGAGCACTCTAATAGATGAATCAAATTCTTGCATCACATTGTGCATGAATGCAAGAATACATTCAGCTACAGTACAGTCTACATTTTCTGCATCACTTGCACCACACACAAATGTCCAGATGATACTTGGACAGTCCTCCTTTCCCAGGGATACAAAATAAGACTTTAAAGCTGGCCAACACTCTAAAATCCTCTGTATAGCAGGTAGCAAAGACAGCCAGCGTGTGGGGACATGCCTCAGAATCTCCCTGTATTTTGTATTAGTAAATTCACAGAAGTCCTTAAGCAATTCCACTTTTTTTGCAGAACAACTGAATTCACTATACACCTTCAGCACAAAGGCCTCCACATCACACCCTCCAGCACTAAAGACACGATTAGCTGCTTTGACAGTGTTGTTTATGATGTGACACTTGCAATTTCCCTTCACAATTTGTGGGTTAGTTTCTCTGAGTTTCTGAAAAACTGAGTTGTGCCGACCAAAATTAACTGATGCGTTATCTGCACCATATGCACTGATCTGGCTGACTGAAAGTCCATTGTTCTCAGTAATAGACACTATTTGTTTGAATATGGCTTCACTAGATTCGTTGGAGTCGTCGTAAAAGTCTAACAATCCAAACTTCACACCCTCGGATGCACAAAAATACTGGACTGTGTAGGGAAACAATTTTGTGTGCCCAGAATTGGATGCATCAGAACATACTGCAAAATAGTGCGCTTTCTGCAACTCTGCTGCTAATCTTTGCTGGCTAAAGGGTGCCAACACATTTTCCACTAAGGCCTCACTTTTAGTTCTGCCACAAGACATTTTAGTTGCAATATCAGAGTCACTGAATATTTTTGCACTGACCTTGTTCCCACAGTCAGTTGACAGATAGCTATGGCCATGTCGCACACCGTGATAGGTAGCTGTTAATTCGCGACAGTAATTTTGTCCTCTGAGTTTTTTGTAATCATGAATGATGAAATTGCCTTTGTTTGTCTGGTTACTTGAACGCGACTCTGATGTTTCTTCGTTTTAGCATGGTCATCCAATGCAGTTTTGCCTTCATGTTTAACAAGAATTTTAACTGAGCATACGGAGCAGGTAGCATATAGTGGATCGCCTGGTGTTTGCTTTAGCCATGTGGAGTAATTGTCATTTTTCAACCAGTCATTATTAAAGTAGGTCGCGTTTCATTTTTTTTTACTGGCCTGTCAGTCTTTGTTGACACACTGTCATCTTCATCCTCCGTCTCCCCACCCATGTTAACACTAACAACAAACGATGTTGAGGACGTACAATCTTCTCACTGCTTCAATTTACCGCCTGTAGTTACTGGCTAGCTGCCAAGACAGACGCTAGATGAAGTAGCCTACGTCACGTCACACGACACACCCTTCCCAGAGCCAATTTTAGCGCATTCTACACACAAGAGACACCCTGAGACACCGACCACTTTGTGCACAATGCATAGGCTGTTTCAAGTGAGAAAATAGTAAATTGAACATACATATTCACGTAGCCTTTCGAAAACCGGGACATTCAGTGTCCCGGGAGAGTGGATACATTTCCCGGGACAGGTTATTAAAAAGAAGGACAATCCCGGTAAAACCGGGACAGGTGGCAACCCTAGCTAGCATGCTAATTAGCTAACGCTTAGCATTTCACATTTTTCACATTGCGAGGCAGCACAAAAATTAAACACAGCATTTTTACCTTAAAGGTTTTGCCTATATGTTTTACCTTACAGGATTCATGCAGTCCAAGTCCAGTTAGTAGATTCATCCACAGTGGTGTATCACTCAACGCCTTTTCAACTTGCCTCACTGCCTTGTGTGTGCTGCTGGTGTGAGCTTTGGGGTTTCCCTTCAAGGTCAAGTTTACATCAACCAGTGCAATTACAAGAAACAACTTGATAACTTAACACAATACAAGTTAGTATGTGCTGATCCAACCATAGCCTGGTATACCAGACCGTTTTATTTTTTTCAAAAACATAATGGTCCGGTTCCTTTCTCTCACGCAGCTATTCCAAAACATTCAACATGGCAGACGCTGCTACCGAGAAGCAGTTTATTTCTGCTCTTCCCTTCGATTTTAGATAACCATCAAAGTATAAAAACAATGAAACCGCTCTGGTGTCTGCTCTACTGCTGGTCATGTTAACTAGCGGCGCTAACAGGGCTTCCTTGTTGACAAACAGCTGTGTGGTTTTGCCTTTTTCCGTGTCACATTGTTTCTCTGATTGGTTAACATTGTGCCCGTAAACCCCGCCCTTGAAATCGAATGCAAGCAACTGTGTACCAGACTAACTTCTTTGTATAGTATAAGAAAAGAGTTTAGTTGCGGCTGGCCAGGCTAATCAGACCATGCTGCTCACTTGTACATTTGCATGAACATTATAACAAAAATTACAAAAACATTAGTTGGCCTATGGCTCTCTTTAGTATTAATAGTTTATTAAACTATGTTAAACTGTAAATAATATATATAGCAAGGTATTTAATACATATATTGTATTTGTAATTATTTTTTTTCTTCTTTCTAATTATTTATTTTAGCATATAAAGTCTCAAATTATGAACTTTAGACTAGGCTACATATTTAACTGACTTTAAAGTAAGCGTAAGTAAAAGTTAACAAGTTTGCAAAAACTGTGCTTACAGAGCCATGCTTTAGATATTTCACAAAACTGTCAAAGACTCTTAAGTAAAATCTAACTTTTAACAATACAGATACTACAGTGTTTTGTGAGGTATCCTTTGATTTCCTCCAAGATGGAAGAAAAACTTTCTGGAACTTACCCTGGCATGTTCTACCATATCCTATCTTTTAATTTTGATATTGGCTGAAAATTTCAGTTTTGTTGTTTGTTATTTTTAAGGTAAAGTTTAGTGAAATCAGTTTTGCAATAGAATATTGATTTAAAACCTTAAAAATAGTAACCCATGGTCACAGTTCTTACTTTTGGTCACAGTTCTTACTTTCAGGCAAAATAACAAGAAAACAAAATAACAAAATTCTATTTATTAGTCTAGGTATATGTATAAAAATAATGAATACTGCACCACTGAAGGACATTCTGTATAGTATCTTGAAAAATAAGTACTCAGTGGTCATTCTGTAGATTACAGACACTATTGACTGAATCTCAATATTATAAAAAGATAATATTATTACATCAATTTTATATAGCGCTTTTCTGGGGACACAAAGACACCTTACATGTCAATTATTCATTCACTCCACAGTCACACACTGGTGGTAGTAAGCTACATCTGTAACCACAGCTGCCCTGGAGCAGACTGACAGAGACGTGGAAGCCATTCCGCGCCTACGGCCTCTCCGACCATCACCACATACATTCACATTCTTATACATTCATACAAGGCAGGTTAAGTGACTTGCCCAAGGACACAACGACAGTATGAACTGTGGGGAGAGCAGGAATCGAACTTACTACCTTCCGGTTGAAGGACGGCTACTCTACCAGTTTCTAACTTTTTTTAAATTAAGGAGTGAGAGGGCAGGGGCAGGGAAAGCAGGGAAATGTTTTGTTGATCACAGCTCCTGCTCCCTCCCTTTCGGAGTTTCTCCAAGCCACGTCCCCTTCCCAGCGTGCGTGTGAGTCTGGGATGTTTACACCTGTACCATCATAACTTGTCAGGTAGTGCACCTAACTGAGGTAAAGTCGTCTTTTAAAACTGTGTTTTACCTGTTACTGTCGCCACTCCCACTGTTATAATGTTAGTTTTACCAGTTTTAAGTATAAACAGTAAAGTTTTTATGGTTTATTTGTGAAAATCACTCCTTACAGCCAAAGTTACTTAACAGTGGGACATGCTAACTTCTGCTAGCGCTGAATTTCAGCTCATTCTTACCATTTTCTTATGGATCCTCTTCTGGTATAAATCTGAGCGAGTAGCATGATATATTTTGTTTTGTCTCAACATAAAAATCAGAATAGTTCATAAATGCCCTAAACCTTTAAAAAAGAAATTTGAGTGTGCTTGAAAAACTATAAACTGGTAACAAAATCAGTATTTCAAAATAAGGACTAATTACCTGTCATTTTGACTAACTTAACTTATTTCTAAATCTATATTTTTAACTCAGAGAGAACAAATATGTTCATGCACTGCATTACATAAAAATGTTTTATGATTCAAGCTTATAATGTTCAGTAATCTGCCCCTAAAAATCCTTGAATATATAAACAGCTGATTTGTATTTCTTCCTTTTATTGTCCAATTTGTTGAATTAGTTGTTATGACTGCCTGGAGGCTAAAGATTAGGAGCTTTTACATCTTCAACCGTCTTTTCTGTTGTGACGACTGATGCCAAAGACCTTATCTAAATCACTCCACACAAGGCTGCATACTTTCACAGAAATCCACAACACAATCCGCTTTTTTTGGCTCAAGTCTTTTTAATTGTACATTGCTTGCATCTCGGCTGGTGTATTTACAGAAAGCGTAACAAGCCCATTGGAGGCAATTATACAAAAAAACAAAAAAACAACCCGGCCTCCGAACCCCTCAGTCCGGGCGGAGGAATCACAGAAATATTTATCCTGTTTAAAAGTTTAGGGACAAGAGAAAGGGCCTTGGCACTAAACCCTTTAGTGAGGCAAGAGGAATGAAAACCTCCAGTGTAAAAGGACCTATTAGTCTCAGGACATGGGCATTAGCATGATAGTAGACTTATCCTCCAGGCTTGAAGGAGAGGGACGCTGTCTTTGCGCTTTCAGCCCAACGGGGTAGAAGAAAGAGGGGGTACTTTCTATACCACGGGCTCACTGATAGGCAGAGAAATGCAAAGTGGGCCCCTATACACTGCACACCAGCAAACCCTGTAAATACGAAGGAGGGCGGGCCCAGAAAGGGGAAGGAGGGCGATAGGGAGAAGAATTCAGCCTCCACAACAGCCGCAGAGATGCAAGAGCCATTAAAAAGAGGCAATTTGTAAAACTGCAAGGACAACAATGACTTTATAACTTCTTTTTTGTGCAGGGAAAGACTCTGTAAAAGTGCAAATGTGCCATTCTGTTCCGGATTGTGATACTAAACCGCTGAATAGTTCGCAATCTTTTGTCGCAATAAAACCTGCCGTATGTTTGAATTCTTCACATTGTACTCAAACATAATAAGGCATAAGGTGCAGGATTTCCAGTAAAAATATAACTAATCCCCAAGCAGTAGAAATAACTTTTTTTCCACATCTATGGATCTGTAGAAGAATGTGAACCAACGGCACTCGTACTTTACCATAAAATGTTTTGGTTTACACGGGTGTTTTTGAGTTGGGCAGCTCTCGGCCAATCACAATGCACAGAAATGACTGACGGCTAGAGTTCATTCAAAGGGTAGAGTAAACCTGGATTTAACTTTCTTTGACTTTTATGAACATTAAAAAGCCACTTTATGGTTCTTTCAATGATATTGGTGGACATTTGTTCCACTAATATCACACTAATGTGAAAACACAGCAAGAGGCTGAGCCAGTGCCTTCTTTTTTGTGTAAAAAAAATAAATATATAAAAAACAATTACCTTGTGTGATGTTCAATTTTATGGAAGAGGAGAGTCCTGAGATTAAAGTCAGAATTCTGAGATTAAAGTCAGAATTCTGAGATTAAAGTCAGAAGTATGGGTGTGTCTACTTTGTGATAGAAATAAAGCTGGAAAATCCATACAATAAACTACTGTATATAAATGCATTTAAACACTTATTGATGAGGTTGTAACATTGCATTTGTTTATTTCGCTCACTTTAGGTTTCAGAAAATACATTTTAATGTAATCTTGCGGACTTTCTCTTGCGCCGTTGCCACAGCGACAGTTTATCTTAGAAAATGAATGAATGAATATTAATGATGACATAAACTAAACACCCACATTAGGGTCTAAATATCTAATATTTGATGTTTTGATGTTTTTGTATATCCCGACAAGATCTTTTCTTTGGACCTCGGTATAATCTTGCGTATGACAATTGTTGTCCCATTTATGCTTAGGCCATCATGTTCTGTCTTACATCTGTCATGATTGTGACAGCCTGTTTGCCGGAAAACGGGACCACCTCACAGCCCCCAGTGCACCTTATAGGGTGCACTTCTTTTTGACAAAATAAAAAGGATGGAAAAATTGACCAGGTTTACAAACATTCTCCTTAAAATCCTGCATAGTATTCCTTTGAAATGTAGATGTAGGATCTCCCTTGAGGAGAAAGATGCACACCCAGACATCACTATTCTGGACACACAACAAACTAACTTGAAAGTGGCACTGATACAAGCACAGTCATGTGTAGTCATGTCAATATGCAAATGCATGTTTATATGTGAGGAAGCGATTGGGGGAGGAGGAATCAGTTGGCCCAGTCTGGGGTCACAGAGGGCAGTCATGTACAAAGCAAGTGTTGATATAGTGTAAAGATAGAGGACACACAAACAACTCATGCAGAGAGAGGGCAACAAGTGGAGAGAATGACCGTCATTGTGCGTCCGTTAGGGAGATGCAGCGTGGCAGCAGCGAAAAGGCAAGAGGGAGGGGTGCCTGTTCAAAAACAAAACATGAAATAGAAGGTCCTGGCATTGAACTGTGCCCTGACAAAAAAATCAGATCGGCCAAAAAGGGAGGCAAATGAGATGCTGCCAAAGTGTCCCTGAAAATATGATGTATGACCTGTTTAATGTTAGCATTCAGAGTTCTGAGACAACGCAAGACATTGAGGGATTAGGTGGTAAGAGTCAATATTAGTGCTGGTGGCTTGAGGAAAGCCCTGTCTGGTCAAACAAAGCGGTGAATAAAGCGCTTCCAGCTGATGTTTGAACAATGTTTTTAATCATTTGCACAAAGATGAAGTCTGGTTTATCTAACAGATCAGGTGCAGGCGTGGGAATGATGGATAGATTGATAGACGGAGCAGGCAGATGGTTTTACTGTACAAACTAATAGTGACTAATACAATCGCTATTAACAGTATTTCAAAAAATTATCATTTTTTATAATTCATTATAATTCATTCATTCATTCACCCAAACTGTCAATGGGGAGAAAAAAAAGTATTTCAAGCCTTTAGCAACATTTAAATACAAAATAAATGCTTTCATGAGATGGCTCTAATTTAAAACACACAATACATTTAAAGATAGGAGTGCTTTATTTCTGCTGCTGTTCATGTCGTTGCTTTTTCAACATTTTTTTACATGCAATTTAGTATAGTTTTATAAAGTTAGTTATATAAAAAGTTTTCACAATGAGGTGTTGGGGGATTAATCAATTAATTGTATTATGTGAACTTTAAATGTCCATCACTAATTGCAATAGGAGCATAAATGGTATTTTGTTATTGATAGAGAGAACTCATTCTATGTACAGAGATATTTTAGAGACTCTAGAAGCCACAGGCAGAAAGTACCTAAGGGCCTTGAACACATACTCGACTTTGTGAGTATAATCTTTGCAAATCCTTGCAAAGTCTTTGCTCCATCATTGCTTATTGTGAATATTTGTAGCCACATAATAGATGGTTTATTAAACCAGTCAAGTATACTAACTAATGGCTGCTGTTGATTTTAATGGATGTTGCTCATTGGTGCATACTTTTTAACATACTGTATATTTCACTGTTACGCAGCCCATATAGAACACTGTCTTGTGCACGTGGGCAATTTCCCAGTGTGCCTACCCCATTGCATTGGCACTGCTTTTACATTTCGATCAGTACAAGACCTGATACCTGAATTTAAGACAAGTGGCTAAATGTATTTACATTGCAGCAAGCCTTATTTGTGAGCCTTTAAATTAAAAAACGTATCATATAATGTCAGCCAAATCAAAGTTGTATGGAAAAACATTTGAAAGAAACTCACAATTGACATTGGGGATGGGTGTTTTTCATCTGATGTTTTACCTGTTTGTTTTGTCTTAACAGTGTACTGAGACTTCACATTAAAACTTCTTCACAGTCAGGCAAATAACACATTTGCCAGATATACAAATGTCAGTGCAGTCCAGATCCAGTGATAAGGTTTTAGTGGTGGAGGATTTCCATGAATCAACATGTTGTAGTATTATGTCACAGGGAATAACTGCCAACCATGTTTTTTGCATACACACGGCAGTTATGTGTATGTGTTTGTAAAATTTTGCTCATTTGTAACCCTGGCAAAATTTGTGATTTTCTTTTTTTTTTGGGGTCATTTGGGTAGTTTCTATTGTCATTATGATTTAAAAAAGAGTAAACACAATTGGTCACATGGTCCCTGTCAAATAAATAAACTAAACTAAACTTATGAGCACAACTATATGTTGAGGAATACGTTGAATAGACTAGGAGAATATGTACGTGTTATTATTATTATTATTATAACAAATTACAAAATGTGTGTCTCATAAGTTGGTGGTGCTTTGTTTACTTCTCCGATCGATTTCAAACAAAGACTAACTGGTCCATTGGGTCTTGTCAAACCTGAATTTAACCAATCACAACCACCAAAAGCTCTGAGAGGATTTTGCATGGTTAAGCGCATGGTTACGCCATTTGGTAGATCGTTCTCTTGGAATAAGTGTTGGTCTTCAGTATTATCAGAGTTAATGGTGACCTCAGGGGGTTAAAGTCACAGTCGTTACTAGATTATGACTAATCTACCCCCCACTGCTTTTAACTCCACAGTAAGGCTAAAGTTATACTTAAGTTAGGGCCACTCTCCATGACATTAATGTAAGTCAATGGCCTGTCCTTAAAAACATGGAAGCATAGCATATGTGCGTGTGTGTAGAGGTATCCCTATAAGACGGGGAGAATATTCTTAGCCTGCCCACCACGGTGATGAATGGGTCTGAGGCTTTGTTCCACAATGCCCCTCACTTCATTACTGTCACACGGAACAGATGGCGCCTTTCACCGCGGAATCACACTCTCTTTCCGGGGATGCCGTCGCTATGTGATGTGCGCAGGGGACAAGCTGCCTTAATGAATTCTCCACCACATGCCGCATCTGCACTCAGCTGAGCTATTAATTTACAGATCTGAAGAGCAACCAAACACAAAATTAGATCATGAGTACAAAGTGCTAAACAAACCAACCAGGGCTAATTGAACAAAACGGGGGATAAACAAAGTGCTGTGTTCCATGTTCCAAGAGGAAAATAGTTTGGGGATTCTTATTTGCCAGCACAGCAAATGAAAAAAATCACAAGGAAAACAACTAAACATGTGGTTATCCTTCTTCTAACCCAAATGGCTTTCTGCTTTCATGACAAACACAGTGCAGAATGAGAGCAATTCTTTTAAAAAAACAGCTGTAAACACATTTCCTAAACTAAACATGAGGTATGCCAAAAAGGAAATCAGATGCACATATATTAACCTAAATCAAAACCTGAAAAAAATCCCTTGGGATAGCCATGTGGTAAGAGCCCATATTAAAAAGATGCTATTGAGATTCCTTATTTGCTGTAATCTCCTACTTTTACTGTCTGCAATTAAGGCACATAAATTGGCACAATTATATTTCATGTATATCTTTTCTAAATGCCGTGACAGGAGTGTTACCTTCGGATTTCCCTCATGTGTGTCAAATGCCTCACTGATCCCAGGGCTCTAAAATGCCTCCAATAAACTCTTTTATGATTGAACAGGAAGTAAAGTAGATATTCAAATCCTATTGACTGTAGAATGTCACCTAGAGACTGAAACTTGTTTTTGCTTAATTTACTACATTTCTTTAAGATATGATTTGACAAGAAATAAAATTATTCATACTTAATTTATAGTAAATATATATATATATATATATATATATATATATATATATATATATATATATATATATATATATATATATATACACATGTGATTTTTAGTTAAAACTTATAATTAAATAAGTAAATTGTTTGCCTGTAATTGTCCTTAGCACAAAAATCTACTTTAGTAATGGGTTTTGCACAAATAATAACAACAGTATTGATTTATGCTAAGTAACCATGAGCTATTTGGTGTAAATTTAAATTCATGAACTGACTCTTTTAAAAACCAGAAACCGCTGTTGCTAGCTGCTAGTTAGCTTTGTTGTTGGGTAAAAGTACAACATTTTGCATGTGTTCATGTTGGAATATGATTGTTTCTCACAATTAAGTTTAATGGGTTTTTTCACTTCTAGTTTTTGCTCGAGTGAGGATATTTCTGTCGTCTAATCGGCTGGCTTCAGTGTTGGATTACACTCTTCCCAAAATGTACCACAAAGCCGTATACGTAGTGGAAACATGCCAGAACCGACCCAAACAGCACCTTTCCTAGTGGAAACGTAGCAAATTTCCCTATGACATTTCATTTATTCCATAGACTGTAGAAATTAATTAGTTAGTATGTCCATAATACAGCTCACTAGTTGCCAGTTGACTATTATATTATTGTAGACACAGATTGCTGAAAATAATCTCAAGATCTTTTTGCCCTGTATTTCCTTCTGTTTAAATGGGAGACAGACAAAGGGGTATTAGTTGACACTTGACTAAGAATTTAATGGAAACCGTGTGAAAACCTGCAATATGTACATTCAGATATTTTTAATACTACAGATTGTTCAACATTTTCTTCCACAGCTATAAACGATCACCTGTCCCATAAAAATAAAAACTTGTGGTCTGTTGAGCAAAGTTCAGATGGTCTGCTATACAGTCCACCTGCCAATAAGTGAGCACTGTAAACACTATTTGAAACTTAACGCGTGCACATGGCTAACTAAATTATCTAACCGAACATCAGAGCTCAGCCCGAGCCATATCGGCGGATGGAGCGAGCCTAGACTGTATTATCTTATTGGTTTAACACTGTGCAAACTGTGGCAGCACATAGGACCACCCCGACTATTGGTTCCTCTTTGCTTTATCATATTTTTGTTTACCTTGCTTTGCTCCTGCTATCTCAAAGGGAGCCATTAAAGATGCATCTCTATTTACAAACGAGTGTACATTGCTGCATCTTAAGGCGCTCGAGCAAGGTCAAGAAGATGAAGTAAATAAAAGGAAGAATTACGTTTACGGGACAAGAGTATAGTTGATAAAGGCAAAAGGATCCATTGTAGGTAGACATCCATTGTAGATAGGCTGTCAGTAGTCTATAACGTCAAAATTAGCTCGGTACACCCTTCCACATGCAAAAGATACACACCCACAGCAACATCAAAAGCATGTGGGTAGCATTGTCCTATGTTTGACTCCGAGTTAAGGTACAGTGGAGAAGATAAAAGTAGTAGTTGAAGCAGTAGTAATGTCTCGGTATGTGTTTTTTATGTTGGCGTATAGAGTGTACAACTGCGCTTAAAATAAGATGATAGTAATATCCATTAAATACCTCAATTACTGGCAAAAAAACAGTCAGAAATTTCATGTTGGTTACTGCATGATAATAAAAGTTGTGTATCAAGTCTGATGTACACAATGTTAAAACACATTGACATGAAATGGTGCTGAGACAAATTCAAGCAGAAAAATCTCACTGAATCAAATTACTTTTTTCTATATTCATATGTTAACACATTGGTGTATCTTATTGTCCAAACAATGGCTGGATGAATTGAGTATTTTGTTGAAGTAATGGCCCCAGTGGGCAACAGATGCAAAGCAACCTCACGACCGTGTAACAATAGCTCCCAGTCAGCACTGCCCATCCATCTCTATTTGGTCCAATACAGTAAAGCATCCCTGCAGGAAAACCAACTGGCTTTCTTCTGGGCTCCATTGTCATGAAACTATATCAGCCAACACAATCCAACCTAATTGATCTGATCCCAAAGCAAAAAGGAAGGACAGGACTGGACTTTGATTGATTGCAGAACAAATGGGTGCAGGTTCCCCCCGGCGTGCTGCCTTTTGCAGCGGACTAGTATGCGAATGGCTAACTTGGTTAATTTCAGCCGCCTGTGGCTTCATCCCTGATGGGGTATGATGGAGTGGCTGGTTCCAGGAGGTCGCTGCCATAACAAGCTGTGTGGTTCAGCCAGGCTACTGTCTTACTGCAGGTGGTCTCTGAGGTGGGTGAAAGCAGACCCCCAGAGAAGGTGAAAGCATGTTGCACATTCCTACGCCACTGTAAGTGGGTTAGTTATCACTGCAGAGACCCAGGGGGTCTTGAGGCCAGACGTAGATGAACACTACTGTTATAGTACAGGACTCATAGCATCAGGTAGATTAAACAGTACTGTATTTGGCTTTAGTAAAACAATATCTTAAACAATGCAATTACAAGTTTAAGTTATGTTACAGTTGTGTAAATGTTGAGTCTAAGCAATAAAACAATTTTGTTCAAGGTTAGGTATAGGAAATGTATTTTAAATATTACTACTACTAATAATAATACTAAGAGTTTTTTCTAATATGTTAGCTTGCATTAGTGGCTAATGTACAATGTTCAACTCCACAATAGATGTGTTACCCATTCTGGAATGGTCACTACGCACACAGGTATTATTCAACTCCATTCTTCCATCCATCCATCTTCTACCGCTTATCCAGGGCCGGGTCGCGGGGGCAGCAGTCTAAGCAGAGACGCCCAGACCCCCTCTCCCCAGACACTTCCTCCAGCTCTTCCGAGGGGATACCGAGGCGTTCCCAGGCTAGCCGAGAGACATAGTCCCTCCAGCGTGTCCTAGGTCTTCCCCGGGGTCTCCTCCCGGTGGGACATGCCCGAACACCTCCCTAGGGAGGCGTCCAGGAGGCATCCGAAACAGATGCCCGAGCCACCTCAGCTGGCTCCTCTCGATGTGGAGGAGCAGCGGCTCTACTTTGAGCTCCTCCCGAGTGACCGAGCTCCTCACCTTATCTCTAAGGGAGCGCCCCGCCACCCTGCGGAGAAAGCTCATTTCGGCCGCTTGTATCCGGGATCTTGTTCTTTCGGTCATGACCCAAAGCTCATGACCATAGGTGAGAGTAGGAACGATTGACCGGTAAATTGAGAGCTTTGCCTTACAGCTCAGCTCCTTCTTCACCACGACAGACCGGTACATCGACCGCATCACTGCAGAAGCTGCACCGATCCGTCTGTCAATCTCACGCCCTCCTTCCTCACTCGTGAACAAGACCCCAAGATACTTGAACTCCTCCACTTGAGGCAGGAGCTCTCCACCAACCTGAAGGGGACAAGCCACCCTTTTCCGACTGAGAACCATGGTCTCAGACTTGGAGGTGCTGATCCTCATCCCAGCCGCTTCACACTCGGCTGCAAACCGTCCCAGTGCACATCGAAGGTCCTGGCTTGATGGAGCCAACAGGACAACATCATCTGCAAAAAGCAGAGACGAGATCCTGTGGTCCCCAAACCAGACTCCCTCCGACCCTTGGCTGCGCCTAGAAATCCTGACCATTAAGATAATGAACAGGACCGGTGACAAAGGGCAGCCCTGCCGGAGTCCAACATGCACTGGGAACAGGTCCGACTTACTGCCGGCAATGCGAACCAAGCTCCTGCTCTGGTCGTACAGGGACCGGACAGCCCTTAGCAAAGGGCCCCAGAGCACCCCCCACAGGGCGCCACGAGGGACACAGTCGAATGCCTTCTCCAGATCCACAAAACACATGTGGACTGGTTGGGCAAACTCCCATAAACCCTCCAGCACCCTGGAGAGGGTATAGAGCTGGTCCAGTGTTCCACAACCGGGGCGAAAACCGCATTGTTCCTCCTGAATCTGAGGTACAACTATCGGCCGCATTCTCCTCTCCAGTACCCTGGCATAGACTTTCCCGGGGAGGCTGAGGAGTGTGATCCCTCTGTAGTTGGAACACACCCTCCGGTCCCCCCTCTTGAAAAGAGGGACCACCACCCCGGTCTGCCAGTCCAGAGGTACTGTCCCCGATCACACGCGATGTTGTAGAGGCGTGTCAACCAAGACAGCCCCACAACATCCAGAGACTTGAGGTACTCAGGGCGTATCTCATCCACCCCCGGTGCCTTGCCACCGAGGAGCTTCCCAACTACCTCAGTGACTTCGGCCCGGGCGATGGACGACTCCACCTCCGAGCCCTCGGCCTCTGCTTCCTCAGTGGAAGACGTGTCGGTGGGGTTGAGGAGATCCTCGAAGTATTCCTTCCACCGTCCAACAGTATCCCCAGTTGAAGTCAGCAGGTTCCCACCTCCACTGTAAACAGTGTTGGCAGGGCACTGCTTCCCCCTCCTGAGGCGCCGGACGGTTTGCCAGAATTTCTTCAAGGCCGACCGATAGTCCTTTTCCATGGCCTCACCGAATGGCCTCACCGAGTGGTCGCATCGACAATGGAGGTGACATACGGCCGGAGGTCAGATGATCGAACTCCATTCTTCCGGATCCCAAATGAAGATTGAAAAGGCTTATTTTGCAACGCTCTTCCTTCAACTTCTTACATCTGTCACTTTTGTGGACAACTATTTTGGGAACTTAATTTACCAGCAGCTTCAGAAGAAGAATCACTGCTTGCATCTAAAATTTGTACCACAGGATCTCCAGGAAATGACATCATGACATCATCTGTTGGAGAGGAGAATGTAAACTGTGATCAGTGTTGGTCATCTTACTTCAAAAAAAGTAATTAGTTACAGTTACAAATTACTTCTCCCAAAAAGTAATTGAGTTAGTAACTCAGTTACCACATTGTAAAAGTAACTCAGTTACTCAGCAAAGTAACTGAAGTTATTTTTTATGTTCTATAACGGTATTACGTTCTATAACAGCCTCAATATCAAAGATGTTTAAATTATCTGATTGAAGAATTAAACACTATATATAGTATTTTAGAACATTTGGTATTTATTTCAACTCAATAGATTGCAGTCTGCTATATCAGGGGTTCCCAAACTTTTCAGACCGCGAATGCCTACCTGCAAATTATTATTATTTAGCCTATTGTATTTATTTTTGGAATGTATTTATTTATCTATTATTATTTAATTTATGATTATAAAGGGGTGCACTTAAGACAGTATGTTTATCATAAAATAATTAATCAATGTTTTATTTAAAAAAAAAAGAAAGAAAGACAGTTTTTACAGTTTTAGAAATGTTTATGTACTATTCATTCTTAACATGAAGACTTGTTTTGGTGATTTTATTATACTATGCTTTTTGCCCAAAATGGACTTTAAAAGTATTTACAAAGTTTTACTTTCAGTTTATTTTAATTATCCTAAATTTATACTCGCATCATTACAACCTTTTTAAAATATATATAAAAATAATAATCAAACATAAAAAACAAAAACAAATTCATATCATAATCATAAAAATAAAAAAAAAAATCATCTTGCGACCCCCTGCCCACCAGGGTCGCAACCCCCACTTTGGGAACCAGTGTGCTATATGATATACATAGAAATAAAAACATATAAAAAATAAATATTGAAAATAAAATTCAATGGAAAAATTAAGTCACACAAATGTAAACTTGTGTGAAAAGGAACAAAGGGAGACCTGGCCATTAAGTAGTGCAAATCTCTGTACCTGTAAATTATTGCACAATAAACAAAACACAACCCAACTCTCTCTGTAGATTAACATGTTGTTCATTCTCAAAGAAAATGAATAATACATTAATCTATTCTAAAATACTCCTCATCTAACAACTAAACCAGTGGTTGTTGCTGACACGTAAAATCGAGCAGTGCTTGTTTTAACAGTGGCTTTGTCTCCTTCACTGGAACTCACGCAGCTGCCTTTGGGGTTAGCAGCAGCAACAAGTGTCGTGTTAGCATGTCTTGATGTGAGGTGCTTCAAAAGATTTGAGTTTCTTAATGCAGATGTGGATAAAGTATTTTTCCTGGACATAGCATGTTAAAACATTCTTGCCTTTAATTTCAATTAACGAGAAGTAGTGCCGGTACTTCCAGTTCAAGAACGCCACCATTGAATTTCATCATCCCCACCCCTGCTCTAGCCAAAGCATGACACCTCGCGCTTTATTCAACCAAATTAAGTAACTTTACATTCTCAGTAACGATAACGGCGTTACAACTATGGGAAAAGTAATTAATTAGATTACTCTGTTACTGAAAAATGAACGCCGTTAGTAACGCCGTTATACTCTAACGCCGTTATACTCTAACGCCGTTACTTCCAACACAGTCTGTGATGTATACAGTATTACCATTCTGTAGTTGAAAGCAGTTAAAATGGACAGGTTGTTTGTTGATGGTCATCTGGGCACCTGTGGAGTTTGCGGACAAATGAGTGGCATGTGCCCCAGCTCACAATTTTGAGAACTTTACAGGTAGCTGCATAAAGTTATGACTAATCTTCTTATACCTCTACGCACATTTTATCATTTGAGTTAGTATGTAAAAACCTGTTAGTATACACCATGCTTCTGGGCTTTTAATGCCTGCACAAGTTTTATAAGGTCAAAAATTCACAAAACATTTCTTAAATACTTCAATAACATAGCCCACATTTCAAAATATTAAAGGATTATACAAGTTGGATGGTCTAATTTGCAAATTTCATGCACATATGAAAGCCATGTCTGGACTCTGGACAAGCAGTGGACAGAGCAAAGAAGCTGCACTGTAGCTTGATCCTTTATTGGCCATAAAGACCTCCAAGTGGAGACACTGGTGTGCAGTAAAAAGCGCCCGACACCTGCCGGCATGTTGACTTTATCTTTTATCACCAATATCTAATCGCCGGCCTTCTTCCCCCTGATAAATGGGCTCACGTCGGAATTTACCCCTGTCCAACTACAAGCCCAAGACGTATGACACACAGGTGTTTGTTGGGAGATAGAGAGGATATATGTGCATTTATTCACTTATAGCTGACGTGGTTAATGCTTAAACTGCTGTAGGTGTGTGGGTTAACACCTGTGAATCTTATATACCTGAGTGGGACATAAAACAGATCAGAAGGCCAAAAGTGTTATCTGCATTGTTGCAACCGAGCAACATGTCAGCCACGCGCCACTACATGTTTTTTTTTACACAATGACATTGTTTTTTTCCATTAGTCCCTCACTCACTATATAGGGCTTAATTGAATTTACAGTATTTTTCTTGTATTTGAGGAAAACTGTTGAATTACCTAATTTCATATTGCAATAGGAATGATGTTTGACATGAAAGACAGATCAACAGATAAGAATATAGTCTGTACCAATAAGCTTTGGCTCACATGCTTGTATACAATGGGCTCTCTAAATAACACTCCCATTCTACACTAGTCAAACATCGAATCTGTGGAAGCAGAACATACTACATAAATTAAAAGAGAAGGGACTCAGTGAAACAAATACAATATTTGCAATGCATTTACATATGCAGTGATTAAGAAGATGGACATAATTGCTGGATGGCTTCAGTCTACTGAAGAAAGCTCAATGGCAAAATGGCAGGGTCTTTTTGGGTAGAGTTTGCATGTTCTCCCTGTCCTCCAGTGGGTTTTCTCCAGGTATTCAGGTTTTCCCCGCCAACACTGAAAAACATGCTCACTCTAGGCTAATCCTCCAGTTTTATCACAGCTCTGAAATCTGTAATAGACTATATGTCATGTATCACAAAATCAAGCTAATGTGTTAACTTAGGTTCGGGAGCAAGGCCTCAACTACAGAGACAGACACACACAGCGCTCACAGCCTTCTCCAACCACCACCAAACTCACCCCTACTGTCTCACATTCATACAACAAGAGCTGTGGCATTGGAGGCAAGTTGGGTTAAGTGTTTTGCCCAAGGACACAACAAAAGTATAAACCAGGAATGGAGCGGGAATCAAACCACCAACCTTCTGGTTATGGGATGACCACTCTACCACTGCGGCACTAGTTGTGACGTGGTCCTTGCTAGTGAAACTGACAAATGTCTGGATTTGCAGTAATAAACTACATATTGTAATAACAAAATATAAATGTGAACGAGATTAAATTAAAACATTACAATAGATAAAAGAAGACATTCGTCCACTTCACATGAAAGACAATTTAGAATAGATGTGGAAATGAGACAATGATATTTATTGTATACAGTACATTCTGGACATAACAAAGAAAAAAGGGAGGAGCTAGAAGACCAACATAGACACAGGCTTTACAGAGGCATTGGCATCAGGACAGGTATGAAGAGGAACTAATTCAAAATGAATGCAAATTAACTATATTTTTTTGTAATCATAGTAACTGTACAGATGAACCGGTAACACAACCCAGTAGGTTGTGCAGATACTAAGTTCTAAGTTTCTGCT
Source organism: Perccottus glenii (assembly GCA_024416835.2). NCBI lineage: Eukaryota > Metazoa > Chordata > Actinopteri > Gobiiformes > Odontobutidae > Perccottus > Perccottus glenii. The sequence goes on along the minus strand of CM044563.2, from coordinate 17,618,081 downwards.
GTTAAAAGGTTTCTGCTGTTATAAACAAAGCTACAGTTGTGCTCATAAGTTTACACCCTGGCAGAATTTGTGATTGTTTGGCCATTTTTCAGAGAATATAAATGGTAACACAAAAAACTTTTTTCACTCATAGGTGAATTGTCAAATTCAACAGTGTTTACTCTTTTTAAATCATAATGACAACAGAAACTACCCAAATTACCCTGATCAAAAGTTTCCATACCCTGGTGATTTTGGCCTGATAACATGCAGTTGACACCAACAGGTTTGAATGGTAACTAAAGATAACCATCCTCACCTGTGATCTGTTTGCTTGTAATTAGTGTGTGTGTACCCTGACAGACCCTTGCATCTCTCATCCAGTAATACACTGACATTTTTGTATTCGGAGTCATGGGGAAAACAAAAAAAGTATCAAAGGATCTGTGGGAAAGGGTAATTGAACTGTATAAAACAGGAAAGGGATATAAAATATATCTAAGGAATTGAGAAGGCCAATTAGCAGTGTTTAAACTCTAATTAAGAAGTGGAAATTGAGGGATTCTGTTGTCTGTGAAGGTTCTCAGTCATCCAGGACATCTTGAAGAAAATGTTAAAGGCATCTGGACTTAGTTTTCAACGTGAAGACATTTCCTCTTCTCCAAGAGACTTTTTCAATTCTTAAGTCAACTGGTAAGAGAGCTGAACTTATATCTCTAGAGGGAGGGGTTTGAACGGAATCTGACTCTGATAGGACCTGGCTGTCCCTGATAGGAGATTCATTAGGCTCAGGTGAGTCATTAGTGACCCTGTTCCATTCAGGTCTCAAACCATCTGGCCTTTGTGGCCAAATGGTCTATATGACCAAACTAAGGTCACGTAGACCAACACATAGGGATGCAAAGAAAACCACACAAATAACTTCAGCTAAAATACTGGACTCTCTGAAATAATTGAAGAAAGGTTAAAAGCATCTGGACTTAGTTTTCAACGTGAAGACATTTGTCTCTTCTCCAAGAGACTTTTCAATCAAACAAAATTTTTGGTACAACCATAAACATTACATTTGAAGAGGAGTCAACAAGGCATATGATGAAAGGTACACCCTTCCTTCCTACTGTGAAACATGGAGGTGAATCACTGATGTTTTGGGAATGCAAAGAAAACCACACAAATAACTTCAGCTAAAATACAGGACTCTCTGAAATTAAATAGTGTTGTTGTTTAAAGATGCACAAGGAGGCACTTGAAGAAAAATGGGCCATTACTACACAAATGCAACAAAGCATACCGCTTACAATACATAAACAGCACAAAGACAAGCTTCTAAATACTCTGGAACAAAGTCATTTGATATGTCAAACCAAAAATTTGGGTAGTTTTTGTTGTCATTATGATTTTAAAAAAGAGTAAACACAATTGTTTGACAATAAATGGCTATGAGTAACTATAAGTGAAAGTTAATTTTTTTTTTATGTGTGTTATCATTCATATTCTTTGAAAATGGCCAAACAAAATTCTGAAATTCTGCAGGGTATGTAAACATATTTTTTTTCTTGCCCTAAAGTTGCTACCTATTGGTTTGATGTATTTGGAGCATTGTCAAGAATCCTCAAGATAACATTGTCACCAGAACCACTGTTGATTATCCTTGGTACATCACAGTCATATAGAAAATTGACTTCAGCACAACAGCGGTTCATTTCTTACTCTCTGATTACTGCAAAAAAGCTACTTTTGATGTCATGGAAAGGGCCAGCGATACCAACTGACAAAATGTGGCTTCGGGATCTGTCCAATACTTTACATTTGGAAAAAATACGTTATCTGCTGAATGATAATCTTTCAAGTTTTTATATTACTTGGCAACCCTTCATAGACTTCTTACAATCAGTATCTGTATAAATACTAATTATCACTATTATTATCAGCACTGTCTGCTTTATCTGTACAAATTCTCACTCTATTCCTTACTACAAAAAGGTATTCTATTTCCGCTCTGTCTGTTTTTGTCTTTTTTTTATTTTTTATTTATGTACACCTATATACAAAACACTTGAGCCTCTATGTCATTTATTGAAAAATGTATAAGATGCATATGCTCAATAAAAAACTTTACAAACGATGTAAACATATGAACACAACTGTATATTTTGCAATTGTGTTTTTTTTAGCAGGATATATTATGAAAGCAATGCAATAAATGGAGTGGACGTCATCATTTTATCCACTGTCCGGGTGGTGCTTGCTTTTTCATATTATCTTGTGGCATAAAGGCATGGCCAAAATGTTCTACATGTATCAGCACCTACTTGTTAACAATAATTCAAAGAGACATGCCTTTATTCTTACTATGAGGAGGGTAATTCATTTGATGAAAACGTAAGTTCAGTTTTCTTTGTTCTATCAAAGAAACATGAGTGAAGAAGAAAGTATGGATCAAAGCTAAAAGTAGTTAGTGGTTTTCTTTAGATACGTAACAAAAGGCAGGCACTTTTGTCTATGATGTAAGACGCAGAGATCTTACACATTTAAAAGTGTTTGCATTACACTCTTAATCCCAGGAGTCAAATTACAAGAGCCGTCTGTCCTGTTTGGCTCACAATAACAACCTCAAAACTGTTACTGCAGGCAACAAGAACACATGCAGTGCTTGGAAAGCCTTGGAGCCCTCTACCCGAGTCTAAACACTGACTCATACGCTTTTGACTGGTTGGGAACAAGGTGAGGCCAGATAAAAAAAAAGCTCTTGAGGACAGCAATGATTAGGATGGATGGGACTGAAGCTTTAAGTATACACAATGTTCACTAAAAGGGCGTTACATATCATAAGTATGATTGATCTTTAATTTTAGTGTTTATTATAAATATGGCCAGCATTGTCCCAATATTTATGGACCTGACTGTAAGCAGTTAAAACTACATACTAATTTAACTAGAGAAATATATCTAAGATGAACAACAGAATAGCCCTTTTGCTGTTTTTGCTGATGCCTTTACATTACACCACGTTCAGGTAAAATGTTGGAGCGGTCAGTGCCTAAAAATAATCCATAGAGGGTAACAGAAACTGCTAAAGAATACAGGGTGGATTGCACCTTGCTATTTATGTTTTAAGGACTCACTTTTTAATGTCACAAGTTCTGCTCCTGTTTAATACAGGGGTTGTATGGTACAATGCTTTTAGACTTAGAAAAATGGAAACCTCTACCACACCGCTCCAGTGGAAATACACCTAAAGATTCTTCTGCTGAAATCTTAGTGCCAGATCCCACAGCTATGCCTTGAGGTTTAGTCCAGTCCGATCAACCTTAAAGACACAAGACTGCATTGTACATTTCTGTCATTCTGTCTGACCAGTGTTGGCCCTAGCCTATGTTGCGCCCTGGGCGAAATTCTGTGTGGCGCCCCTTGCATTGGGACCAATACTACTTTATGCTATTTTTGTTTTGAAATCAGTAAAAAAAAAATATTACTATTAAGTACATAGAACAAAGCCAAGATTCATACCCAGGGCATTTGCACACCTTTGTTAAGCTCAACTGTGCTGTGGACCTAAAATAACAGAGGAGAGGGATTGTTCCATTTTCTCTGTTCATATCATGATTTATTTGTGATGTTACCTTCACAGCTCTACCTTAATTTAACAAACTAGGTTTTGGGATCGGCCTTCTATATGCGTTTCATTTTAATGAATACAACTCTACAGTAGTAATACAACACCAGCTTATTATCAAAGCTCACCTAAAATAGATCATATTGGTGAGTAAAGGCCCTTGTCTGGATCTCCATGGTAACACTCAGAGGGAGGAGTTTGTAAAACTTAGATGAACTGTTGCTACATGAAGTTAGCTTTCCTTTGTATCGCTGCTAACAACAGGCGGCTTTCATTTACATTTACATTTAGTCATTTAGCAGTCATTTATCTTTTACTTTTACAATCCAAAACTTACAATTAAGAATAATACTCATTAATTATTCATGAGTGTGTCGTGGAGGCTCAGGGAGTTACATTGTGAATATCCCAGATTAAGGGAGGAAATTGATAAAGATTTCTTTGACCTGTCGCTACATTACAGCTAAATGGATAACAACTGCTTATCAGAGGCAAGTGTATTAAGATGTTTTTTTTCACAATAAACAACCGTCCAACCTAACTTCCGGTTCCTCTAACATGGTTCAGCCAATAGACCAAGCAACCACAGGCTTATGAATAATTAAGTATATTCTTAATCATAACTTTTGGATTGTAAAAGCAAAGGATAGGGTGCGTAAATGTAGTTTATATAACTAAAAACCTTTTTATTTACAAAAATATTTACTTTGTTTACATTTTCAAAGCTACGGTTACAATTCCATTTTTATTTATGTTTCTAAACTTGTGTTTTATGCTTCTAGGTTTACAATTACAATTCCTTTCTTTTGTTTACAATTAATGTGACCCCGTATTGACGTCATAGAGGCTCTGTTTCTGACCATTCAGACTACAGCATTATAAATCTCCATAACTAGGCACTTTTCACAGGGGTTCCCTATTAAGGTAGTGGAATGGTCTTATTCAGAGACTCAGAGACTCAGAGAGTTATTGAGATGTGATGTTACTTATGTTAATTATGGCATTGCATTAAGTTCTGCAGCACAACTACATTGTCTCACACAGAGGTACTTTTGTTCTGTTTGATTGCTAATGTGAACTAAATCTTTCTTTTTATGACTTCAATAAATCACGCTCCCTTTTAGCACTTTTACTGTTACAGTTTTGCAATGTCCAGTTGAAATCTCTTTAGTAGCTTTTACAGCATTCTTTAAAAAAAAGCTAATGTAGCCTAATTACTTTTCTTACCCACATGTGACCCCTCTGCTTTATAGGATGTGTTTGCTTAGTTATCGCCAAGTGCTGCAATTAACTACACCTCACACAAGCTCAGAAGCTGCCCACACAGGCAGATCTTAAAGTGGTGAGCAGATAGGAGTTGTTACCAGAACAATAGAAAACATGTAGGCTGATACTGGGCGACCTGATAAATAAAGATAGAAAGATGAGGAAGACCTCCTACTTAGAAATCCACACATTTCACTGGGGCCCCCTAAAGACATAGCATTTCAATCCGTCTTCTCTCTATCTGGATACAGCTTGTCTTATGTTCACACCTGGTATTTACCATGAGTCTACATTAAATCAACTCTTACCTCTCTGCTTTAGATGCAAACATACACCTAATTTTGATTTTAAATTTTTTTTTTTTAAACTATGTACCAATCTGACCCTGTCCTTGACATAAAACAACAGATCAAGTATCTGTCATTCGGGCTAATACATGTGTCAATCTACTTTATTTTAAAGCCTGCCACTTCTATCTGATAAAGCTCAAAATGAAGTCCCTGTTTGATGACACACATTTTGTGGAAACTATGTCTGTTTCCACAAAATGTAGTGTTGAAAGGACCACCACACAAGTTTATGTTAATGAAAATAACAAGACACTAAATTGCATAAATACATTTGTGTAATCAACACAAATGCTCAGGAGCTCAAGCAGACCCTGCACCAAGACCCTGCTACAGACCGCTACATAAAGTGTATGGGGAACAGCCAATAAATAGTGAAAAATATTGATATTGGATTGTACCACTGTAAAATGTAATAAGTAAGGGCTTGTTTGTTTTAAGTAAGGTTTGCTTAATATTGTTTGCTTGTATTAATCAATAACCAGTACTTTATTTCTGTGAGTTCTACTTATCCTTAAGCTAATTTATCTGTAATGTGATGTAGATGTAAAATATCCCCCACACCAGTTCACCCCCGCCACCAGCCTGAACCAGGCAGGATGGATCCATGCTTTCATGTTCTTTACGCCAAATTCTGACTCTACCTGAATGTCGCAGCAGAAATTGGGAATAATCAGATCAGGCAACGTATTTCCAATCTTCCTTTGTCCCTTTTTTTAAAAAAGAAATTGTGACAATATTTATTTGGTTGTTTAAATAAAAAATATTAATAAAAAAGAATACAAATACATAGACCAAGGATTCAGGCTGAAGTCAAAGACTTATTTTCACACCCTTTTGCCTGTGTGAATTGTAGATTCCGTTTCCTGTTCTTAGCTGATGGGAGCAGTACCCGGTGAACACCCGGTCTTCTGCTGCTGTAGTCCTTCTGCTTCAGGGTTCGATGTGTTGTGTGATGAGTGGTTATTTGAGTCATTGTTGCCTTTCTAACTCTGACATTTACATTTATACCTTTATTTAGCAGACGCTTTTATTCAAAGCATACATTAAGCTTAAATTCACCAGTGTTACAGCTGGAACACCACTGGAGGCAAGGAGGGTTAAGTGTCTTGCCCAAGGACACAGCGACAGTATGAACTGTGGGGAGAGCGGGATTCAAACCACCAACCTTCCGGTTAAGGGACAACTGCTCCACCACTGAGCCACTGCGCCCCCTCTGACATCAACATGGTATTTTTGTCCACACAACTGCCACTCACTGGATATTTTCTCTTTTTCGGACCATTCTCTTTAAGGCAAGGCAATTTTATTTATATAGCACAATTCATACACTGGGTAACTCAAAGTGCTTTACAGGAATAAAAGACAATTTACAAGATTTATATTAAGAAACATAAGAAAAATTAAAAACATTTTAAAAAGAAGAGTGCAGATAAAAGAAAAACACTTTAGGTTGTAGTGTAGGCGGAGCTAAAGAGGAAGGTTTTTAACCTCCCCTTGAACATTGTTAAAGTTGAGGCTGTTCCAGGTTTTTGCTGCATGAAACTTAAACGCTGCTTCACCCTGTTTAGTTCTAACTCTGGGCACGAGCAGAAGCCTGTCCCAGATGTTCTCAGAGTCCGAGGAGGTTCATAAGCAACTAGCATGTCAGAAATATATTCTGGTGCTAAACCATTTAGAGACTTGTAAACCAGCAGTGCTATTTTAAAGTCTATTCTCTGAGCAACAGGAAGCCAGTGCAGAGATTTTAATACTGGCGTAATGTGGTTGTACTTCCTGGTTTTGGTTAGAACCCGAGCTGCAGCGTTCTGAATAAGCTGCAGCTGTCTTAACCCTCGTTTTGAGAGACCAGTGAGCAGGCCGTTACAGTAATCTAACCTGCTGGAGATAAAAGCATGGATAAGTTTCTCTAAGTCTGGTTGAGACATCATCCGTTTGACTCTGGAAATGTTTTTAAGGTGATAAATTTAAACCCTGGAGATGGTTGTGTGTGAAAATTCCAGTAGATCAGCAGTTTTTTAAATACTCAGACCAGCCTGACCACCAACAACTATTCTATGTTCAAAGTCATTTGAATTCCTGTTCTTCCCCATTCTGATGCTCGGTTTGAACTTTAGCAAGTCAACTTCACCACAATTAGATGCCTAAATGCATTGAGTTGCTGCCATGTGATTGGCTGATTGGAAATTTGTGTTACCAAGCAATTGAACTGGTGTACCTAATAAAGTGGCCGGTGAGTGTATATGACCCAGGCCACTTTCAAAAGTGTCCTAAGGTCTGAGATCTCAGAATGCATTTCAGGACCCATACAGTGCATTCACACCTTGCATTAAGACTGGCCATGTTGGATGCAATCACTGTCTGAATTTCAGTGCCAGGTCTACGTAATTCCTCCAACCTCTGACTGGCTTTGGCTCCTGTGTGTTTGTTTTCAGTATGCCAATCCTAACAAATTGTTGTGCGAATTACTGAACATTTATGAATGGGATTATGCTGCAAGTCGATGGTTAATCTGAGTAATTTTTTTCCTCTTCACTCGAGTCGACAAAGCCACGCTGATGAGCCTGACTAGCCCTGGCTCTGAGGGCCAGTAATAATCTCTCTTTAGGAGGTTGAGAGGCTGAAGTGAGCCGTAAGAACCCACTTTGTCAGCTTTAACCAGCCTGCAGAAAGGAAAAGTCATAATTATAGTGCTCTTTCTCTCTCTGGCTGGATTTAAATAAAGCTTCCTGACCAGGCCCCTATATACACGCACTCTATTTTTTTCGCTCACTTTAATAAAGAGGCACAAATCAATCGGGGGACCCTCTAGCCATGGCTTCATTGGAGTCTGCTGTCTGAAAGGAGTGACACCCCTCAACCTCCCCACATTGTCAGACAAGACTGATTAGGCTTCTGACCGGCTACCTCAGCCACCAGCTCCAAAAGCACAAGGGTTAAAGGGTCTCCATTTGAAATTGACAAGCACTAAAAAGTTGCAGACATCTGCTTTTTAAAGTGATGCTTGTCCCTGTGCTCCTATCCTCCCTTTTTTGTTACATGCAATTTCAGGAAGAGGGTTTGAGGGAGTAAAATAAAGGGTGTGTGGCTTAAGTTTTGAAGGGGGAGCTTGGCTATGGGCCCAAGGTTGGAACAAAGAAGGGACACTCTTTACATGCACAGCCAGACAGAGTAAACTGGCCAGCGGCACTGTTAGCAAAATTCAAGGCACAAAAAACACACTTGGAAACAGAACAGAGAGATTGAAGAAGACAAAAAATAATTTATCAACCATTCTGAAATGTTTAAACACCTTGTTGTGTTCAAATGTATTGAAAATGCGAGATATGCTCATAAGCTGCATAGATTTTATTACATTTTTGTGTTTGCACTGAATATGGAGCAGTGCGCCGGGACTAAACGGAAGCTATCCCTCTGCAAACAGCCACAAGATGAACAAATAAAGGTAATTGGCGGCAAGGGGACAGGTGGGCATGGGCAAGGAAAGAGTATTCCATGCGGAGCTCAAGAGGTATACTTAAAAAATGTCAGTTGTGTGTACTTTAAACACCCATATGCACTTAAAGTATAAGGTGACAAGTTTAGAAAATACCCTTTACAGGCATTTTGTACTCAGCTGAAATTGGTACAAGACATTGCATATCTATTTTTTTTATTTGATTTTTTTATATATATATTTTCAGCAGCTAATAACAGAGGTACTAATTTATATCTATGCATCTATTTTACTTAATAGCACCTTGCACCCATTCCTCAGAAGTACTTAAAGGGAAAGTCTAGTCTTTTGTAAATGTGGTTCTATTATGTACTTGCGGATATACAGTAGCTAATGTACAGTTCCTACAGTAGCTTTGGAAAAGCCATATGGACTAAACCCTTTTTAAAAGCCATATTAAGGAGCTTACAGGAGAGTGCTAAGTTCTGGGATTGTATAAGGTTGTATAAATGAGGAACAGGATAATAAGGGTTTGTAACACAGGTTTGCATTGGCGTTTGAAGTTTTTCTTGTTTGTCATAAGTGTGTTTTACTGGTCCTATTAGCAGCCATACATAACACAAACCCTTGCTCCTGGTTGCTTCTCTATACTGGGAGTGGGCTGACAATTACCTCCTGGAATACGTTAAGTAGTCCTGAGTATCTCATACCCCCTTTTACTGAGTACTATCCTATTACGTAATGCTTCCATTAAATAATTTGTTAAATTTACTCAAGTAATTTACTTTAACCTGATTATGTTTTATTATTATTTTAAAGTAACTGTACCAAACTTAGTACAGCGTAAAAACAGATGTGAATTAAGAATTACTCAAAAGACTGAGTAACAAGTGACACAAAATAATTGAGTCAATTTAAAAAACTACAATATACTCAATATACATTTTATGCAGCCTTAATAAATTAAGTACCATATTAAGTAACTAAATTTCTCTAAAGGTATGTGCTACAAATAAGCTACATCTTACATTGTAGTTTCCATAAAAGTAAATCACATCTATTCAATTAAATCCGATAATCTATTTTCAAATTTACCCATTTACCCGTACATTTTATTGCATTATGTTTTAAAGGCCTTATTTCTTAAATGGTCAAAGAATAAATCATGTTTTCAGGAGTGTAAACTATGACAAAAAATATCTTGTTGGTCTATTTTCTTTATAGTCAATGTAAAATTATATAATACCTACCTTTTGTCACTAAACTATTGTTTTTCAGTAACTTCAGTTCCCAACAATGGGGTTGCTAACAACTCTTGAAATGAGCTTTTCCTCTGCTACGTTTCCACCATGCAAAAGGAGGAGCCACTCCATCACTGTGAAACAATTGTATATCCTGACAAAATAAAGAAGAGTGTGAGGGCGGTCCGCCACCCTGCCATCCCAGCGTTTCCTTCTCCACAGCCTCCACCGGTGACTGGTAAATGCCACTTTCAATCTTTCCTCTTTTCTCCCCTTTTTTCCTTTTCACTCCTCCTTTAGCGTGCCCTCAATGGGTGTGTTAAGTATTGTGCCTGTGATGGGGGCGGTGAGTCAGCCAGGATCATTAAAAGCAGACCAAGCCTTTGGCCAGATCAAAATAATTAACTGGAGAGGTCACAAGCTAATCAAATAAAATGGGGGGCCTGAAAGGAGCCCTAAATGGTCCTCACTAATCCTCCCTTTACCTTGTCTTAGGAAGGAGGGGGCGTCGCGCTGGGAGCCAGGGCATTGCTGCTCATAATAGGTTCTGGGGTGATGCTATGGATTAGGTGTGGGTTTATGTATGTGTGACCCTGTGCCTTTGAAATATGCTGTAGAAGCTTGAAATGACATATATTTAATTATTTTATTTTCTGTATGGGGTTATTTTCCAAGAAATTATTTAACAATGCCATAGTAGTCTATAAATTAGGCCAAAGCATTAAACAATTAAATGGAGACAAACTCCTCAAAACAACTCAACTCAAGAAAGAAAGAAAGAAAGAAAGAAAGAAAGAAAGAAAGAAAGAAAGAAAGAAAGAAAGAAAGAAAGAAAGAAAGAAAGAAAGAAAGAAAGAAAGAAAGAAAGAAAGAAAGAAAGAAAGAAAGAAAGAAAGAAAGAAAGAAAGAAAGAAAGTAAGAAAGAAAGAAAGAAATTTGTTAGCTTTGCTTTAGATGCTAATAATATCTGGAAAATAACCCCATACAGAAAATAAAATGGCTGCTGTTGGCTGTATAAATATTATAATATAATTGAATTTATTTTAAGTGATACAACACAAAGGGATAAATGATTATTGAGTGAACATTGAATAATTACAATGTCCTATGACTCAAACTAACATCAAGGTTTTGGAACTATTCAATCGTTAGTTTAACATTGGTGCACCAACAGAGCCTGACTTGTTTTTAGTCTAATCCTACAAGTGCTTTCATGTCTCAATCCTGAGGCCTTCCACACAAGGCTTTCATAACCTCAAGCTAGTGTACACCGTTCTTCAAAAGCATAAAAACAGCATGTCTATTGTGTCAGCCCCAGATATTCACAAGACGTATAAAAGAAAATATCCAAGGGTCCCACTGTCTGTGCACATAAGACAATGAAAGAATAAAGCATGAGGCTGCAGCTGAGGGCGATGCACGTCAAAGACTCATGAATCCATGGTGTGACACTGCGAACAGGTTCCTTCAGGGGCACGCTCCAACCTGCAGAGGACCCTGGGACATGACTCTCTGAATGCCAGTGTGATTGTATAGAGAAGGACAGAATGAAGGAAAAAAAGAGAAAAAAACCTTTGAAGAAGTGACCTTTGACAAATAGATGATGCACACTTGCACACTAAAGGTAATAGGACAGAGTACAAGAGAGTGAAGTGTTAATTTGCTGGCACAACTTAAAAGTAGATGTATTGTTACAGGATAAAATGGTTTGGGAATTGTTCTGTGTGATCTTGGTAATGCATGTTGATATATCAAAGTGGGGTGTGGAGGCTTGTGTGATAAACGCAAAAAAATTACATTAATTTTTAGACAAGAGTTTGCCTTTCATTCATGATTTTAGATTGAAAGTAAAAAATTTATTATCAAAATACCAATGTCCCAATATTGCTACTTATTATTTGAAAATACAGTGATCTAAAAATAGACAAACTCTCTGTGCTGCGTGATGAGATAGTTTAAGAAAAGACCATATAAATAACGTGTCCTGGCCAGGTCAGAAAACTGTAGAAAGCTGAAATGATCATGAAGCTTTGACAAATGCATGAATGAAAAGATGTATGAATGGACAAGCCAAAGAGCATCGAGACAAAGATGCAGACAGCTGCCATAGTAGTCTAAAGAGACAATAAATCAAAACTTCATGATTTATAGAGTTGCTGCAAAAGGAGACTTGAAAGACCAAGTCACAAAAGGCAAGGATATCTCAGGCACTCTGAATAATTTAATGAAAACCAACGTGTTTCAAGTCTAAATCTAAAACTCTTCATTAGGGCACAATGATCATAAATAATAAATGGTGCATCATGTGACCTTAACTATGTTAAAAATGTAGCTAGCGAACCAAACGAGAATAAACTATATTAGAAAAAAAATAGTTTCTAGACAGTTTTGAATGAAAGAAGTCAATTGTTTTTATAAGCTGTCATTTTGTCAAGTTGTAATATTTTCATTGGGTTTTGTTGGACAGGCTGATGCTTGATTGGAATCCAACTTTGAAACAGGTCCAATAACAGAGATCTTCATGGATTCCAATCAAATGACCAATATGGATGTATACATTGAGCCCAGTATGATCATCGCCACAACTTATGATGATACTGTGACACATTTAATTTAATTTAAAGTTTTTTATTATTTCACTACACTTCACTACTTTTTGTATTGTCCTCAAACTTTTGTCACATCTGCTGTGACTGAAAAGTGTTCATCCGACACCACACTTACTGCTTAATTTATTTGAACCCAAAATTACCCATGTCCCAGGCCGTCTTTCTCTTAACAGGACACACATCTCTCCACAACAGTCCACTCCAGGCTGCCGGCTCTGAACCATCATTACAGTCATTAGGCGAGAATAAGCTCTGTATCACAGGAGTCCACCAGCATCCAGTTTAACCCAGCACAATTAGCACATCCGTTGGAGTTGAATTACCCTGTAAAATGAGAATGCTGCGGACAAAAGAGGCAGGAGAGTCGTATTTGAAAAAAAAAGGGTAAGTGTGAGAGAAAGGGGGAGAGAGGAGGAGAGGAGAAATAACAGGACAGCGAGAGATTAAAATTGTTTGAATTGAGTCCACGCTCACCCTATTCATTTGGTATTCTGCTTAAATCAGGGCTTTTGTTCAGCCTGGCGTAAAGTAGTGTCAATCATCTCGACCCGGTTTTGTAGAATGGGAAAATTTATTATGAATTTGCTCCAGCAAATAATGAGGACTACCCCCTGCCTGCTCGCCCTCGCCCACCCCTCCTTCCCTGAATTGCCGCCTCCACCCCCATATCAATGCCGCAGAATAGGCAATAGAGAGTGAAGTTAGCAATCTCAGGGCCACTCGCACTCTGGACCCACATCAAAGTGACAGAGACGTCCAATCAGATTTGTCTTACAGGCATTACATGATGAATATGGTGAGGCCAGAGTACAAAAGCGCCTTTGTGTCTCTTCCGAGCAGAGACTATTCACAGCCCGCCACAGCCAGCCAGAGTGGAAGTAAATGGCCAAAAGGGTCCAGGGTGAAAAAAAAGCACCCAAACTTGTGTGCAGCACAATGGACCATGCAAATGACTGCCCCCGCCGCCTCCACTCTCGCGCTCATGCCTCCACCGCCTCTGCCTCCACACATCAGGCCCGAGTGGGGTCCTCCTCTGCTGGGTCGCCCCAAGTTTAGGCCTTTTCAAACACGCCGAGGTGTCACTTTAAAGTGCTGAGCTGCACACAGTCAAACTGTTTTTTTTTTTTTGTTCTACTCGTTTGAAATGTTAAAGGAAAAACATGAATGACGGAGAGTTTTGTGAGAAGATTAATTCATCTATGTAAGGTCTTTCAGAGCAGGGAGAGAAAACGTAAGTGTTATAATGATAAGCCTGATGCAGCTAACAGGCAGGCACCTATTCCATTGACAGCTCGCTGCAGCAACAGGGTGCAAAACAAGCCAGCATTAGCTTTGCATTCCATTTATGTGTTACACTGTGAACTAAAAATAGGTTGACTTGACATGTTAAATGCTACATAATTAACTTGCATACATGATGAGATGAAATTCTAATTCTTAAAGAAGAGTGTCTTAGAGAATGTGTAATAACTGCATCACACACACAATCAGCAGAGTCAAAAGAGTCGGGTAAGTTTTCCTTGGCCTGCTAAAGATACAGTGCTGTGTTTGAATGTGTCATGTGACCACCTCTGCTTACACATTAACACCTCTGTAAGCATTGCTCAAGGTTGTGCACATCACTTTCTTCGTCTGCACGGCTGCTCTATCTTTGATCCAATCTATATCTATTACACTGAAACACATTTATCTCTGTGTATCTCCAGAGCTGTGACTCTCACTGTGTTTAAACGCTTTAAAAAAAGGTACACTAATGTTGGCTGGCAAAGACATTAAGACATTAAGAAGGGGTTAAAGAATAGATTGGGAATAAAAAAAAACAAAAACACAAGATGCCACAAAAAATACTAAATGTTCTCCTGCTAGAAACCCAAGTTTGGGTGAGGAGCCAAATTACAATGACAGGTAATTTGTTGCAGAATCCAGTTTTAGGATAATCACTACAGTAGAAATGCAATATTTCTCGAAAACTGAACCATTCATAAGTCAACAAAAGCAAGTTTCCAGGTGTAATTACTCGAGCTGTGTCAATCCGGGACAATTCATCAGCAACACAACCTGCATTTTGTGAAGTGAATTCTCTTGGGGTTAAGACCCACTGCCTCATTTCCATGAATCATGTCTGACTTACCTCTATACTGCCAGACTACAAACAACCATAAATTCCAGGAAACATTGTAGCCAGTTCAAGCTGCCTGCAAAAAGGTGAAAATTACCTTTTGTATCTGTAAGTTTTTTTTTCTGTAAAAAGATTATATATAAAAAAAAGTTTACGTAATATTTTTTAAGTAAGTGGTCAAAAAGACACTGTTGCGTCTTACCCAGTGTTACAACATTCCCTGGTCTCACTGTGCGTGAGGATTTCCCAGTCAGGTCACAAGTGTCAGACCCATTAGCTAGCACAGAACTCAAGGTCATGTTTGCACCTGTTGCAGCTGGGTGTATGTGTGAAATTAAAATGTGACACATTTTAACACAATAAAATGACTTTTGATCAATCCAGCATGTCAGATGTATCAAAGTCACCAAATGTCATAATCACAAAAGTTGTCATATTGGACTTTCAACTGTGTATAATATTGCTAAACTTATAATGCAAACCTGGTAACACACATAACCATGGACAGGCAGTTGAGCTGTTATGATATAAATATTTTCTCTGTCTAAAAGAGCTCCTGTTGTGGGTTATACGCTGATTAATGTATTTTGCCAGTGGCGTCAAAACAGAAAAGAGGACTGCTGAACGTTTAGCAGTGTACAAAAATGCATCACAGCCTACCATGAATGACGAGATGCAAAACAGTATTAAGAATCCAAAGTTCACTCTAGTGGCTTTGCTAAGGGCGGCTCATGACCTCTCACTACCACCCTTTTCACTCCACTCGCCAATTTAGCCACATTTGATTCATGCGTAAACGGCGCACTCCAATTACCATACCAAATCCATACATCATGGGGCATGCGTCAGTGAGCAGGATCTGATTGCGTTGGATAACCGAAATTAAAGCTGCCTCCAGCTTTGTCAAAGTGAAAATAGCCCGTGGACATAATGACAAGGGTAAATGTGTTCCCTTATAAAGCTGGAGAGAATGGCGCGTATCCATCTTCGGGACAAGACACAAACGCTTATCCTCGCTGTTGGACCTGGCCTCTGTCTGACTCCAAAGACCTCAGAAACACCATTTAAACTTGACCATAATGGAACAGCAGGGTAGAACTCCACCAACATTGGTTTGTCTTTCTTGGAGATCCCTATGACGCAGGAGGGTATAAAGCAAGCCATAATTAATGTCATTTATCACAGGTTTGATATTGTCACTTGCTCATAGAGTGCTCACATACGCGAGCCTTCAGCCAATGGCAGAGCAGGACGCTTTGTCAAAGAGCACAGGCACGTGGCCTGCTCACACCTGCAGGCTGCAGCAGTGTGTGTCACCGAGACAAATAAAACCCAAAGAAAGAAAGCACTTGTGGCACACTTTCAGCTGCAAGAAACGTGTTGTGATGACGATACAGGTTTTTGTGTCCTCAAATAGAAAAGTATTTGTGCAACCTCAAACCGTATAAAATACATCCAGTAACAACTTTCAACTTTTTCTAACTCGTCTAACTGTGGTAAAATCCACCATTCCTGTCTCTAAGGACTTGAGTGAGTTTTGCCAAGTGTTTATTTACAATAGAGAATCTTCCATAATTCGCATAATGAGGCGCAAAGACTCCCACAATATCTCTCAGTGGGGCGTTGTGCTCCCCATTTCGCAGGAGATGTGCTTTTTTGATTAGCCTGTGAAAAACACAGTCGGGGATACAACCAGTCTACAAGACCCAGCTTTTTATTTAGATTGATCACAATCGACCAATAAGAATTTTGACCCGCTGGTATTGTGTGGCTGACTTTCCCCGGGCCGTATTTCAAAGTGTCTATAGCCTTTGAGAGTAAGTGAATTGCACCCTCCCCCTCCTCCCTCTAGGGCAGAGTACGCAAAAGAAACAATGCGACGCATGAAACGTAATATTAATCTCCCCGTCCCCAGTGCGCACAAAGCGCAGGAGAAGCTGTGCGTCTAGAATGGTTATTGAGTGCTCAACCCAGCTGCGCAATTTTCCCCCGTGCACTCAACCAACTCGGGAAAAGGTCATCCTGGGGCTTTGAATGAAAACGCACAGTTTGCTCAATTAACGCCGCTCACAACCCCTCACTCTTATGTGTGTCACACATTTGAAGAAGCAAACCAGAACAACTGTGTATAATATAAATAGAGTTATTTTATTTATAAAAATGTTTTACACAAAATAGATCTGTTAAAATTGACTGTTTTAGGTTGTAGGCTACAGCAAATGGAGAACAAGTGCATACATTAATGAATATCTCCTTACCACCTATTTAAAAACTACAGTCTGTCACAGGTAGTAGTCTTTATATTGCTGTCCTGTCACTCACTCACTGGCCACTGACAGCCAGCTCTCAGCACAAGCACCAACAGGCAGTGACAACAACATGTCTCAATGTACAAAAATAAGTCTTCATATTTAACAGTTCAGTTATCATACAGGTTTGATGTACTCTTCAAAAAGTCCATCATCTTTGTTTCTGTCTCAGAGGACGCTGAGGAAGGCAGTCCTGCTCTGCGTAAAGTCCAATCGCTGCACCGTCTCTGCAGAGCCCGCTGCTGGAGCCTGATAATTGCACTTTTTGTCAAACGTAACACTGTCACACGTCAACCTGTCCGCTTCTTCCATGAGAAAAAGCTCTGCCGTCTGTTTCTCCTGCAGAAGCTCTACAGACTGTCCCTGCGTCGAGGGACTGCTCTTGCGCACAGTCTTTGAGACTCAAAGCCATCTGAAGCTCAATACCTGTCAAACCAAGTGGTAAAGTCCAACAGCTCCTGCTCCTCTGAGCTCAGTGGCTCGTAGCTGCCTTCATCTGATGAGTACGTGGAGTGAGGTGATTCGGGGTCCGCGGAGTAGCTGTTAGACAGAGTGGGCGAAGGTAGGCCGCACTGGAAAGCGGCGGAAACAGCGTCGTGCTCATCCAGGAGCTGCTGGAGCGCTCTGATGTACTCCACCGCGGACCGCAGCGTCTCTACTTTGCTCATCTTCTTGTTGGCGGCGCCGTTGGGCACGTGCTGGCGCAGCGTCTGGAAGCCCATGTTGACCTGTTTGACCCGGTTTCGCTCGCGCTCGTTGCGGCGCGCCACGGCCACAGGCTGCTGCTGTGGGATGGAATAGCTTAGACCGTTGAAGCTGAGGCGCCTCTTGCAGCGCAGCAGCTCGGGCGAACTAGAGCGCTGTCTCTTCAGCACCTTGGTCTTGCTCTGAAAACCGGGCGCCCCTGCGTTGGAGGCGGTCTCCTGAGCTGCAGCGTGCAGCGTAAGTCCAAAAGTGAAGGCGGTCTGCGTGCTGCTGCTGGTTTCCATGTCTGACAGCAGGACAGAGTGATGGATGCAGTGAATGGACAGAGAAAGAAGAGGCAGAAGCTGGCAGTATACAGCTCTCGTGTCCTTCGCGTGGGGACCGTGTGGCTAACTCTAGTCCAAGTCTCTCTTGACTGCTTACTCCACGAGCCGATCTGACCCAAACTTTGGCAGCACTCCTCTTTTTCAACACGCGCCCCGCACACACCCCACCCACCCCTTTTCTTTTGCACTTTTTGGGACGCACGCTCTGCGTCGAGGCCCCGCCCCAACTGTGTGATTCTTGTGCTCGCCGACTCCCCCGGGCCAGGCGCGTGGCTCCGGTAGCTCAATAAACAATCCCGAGCTTTCACTGCGCCGGGAGCACGCGCTGGGCTCATTTACATTCCAATGTCTCCAACTTGCAGAGCCATTGGTGGATTCAAACGACCTGCCACCGAGCGAGGAGAAAGAAGGGCAAGGAGAGGCAGAAAAAGAACGAAGGAAAAAAGACAGAATGGAAAAGTGAATAGGTTGGTTTTCTGAAATGCCTTTTGAATTTGACAATGTACCCCTGGCATGTCTTCAAATTATCAGTATCCCCCCCTCGGCTATCGCGCTCCTCCAGCTCTTTACACTCACAAATACCAAGGACACTGTGCGCTGTATCCCGGCTACACACCGCAAATACATTGTAAGCGTGTCTCCTGCACAATCGCGACCTATCAGAGCGCGCTGAAGCTAGGGACGCCATTCATTCAAAAGTAAATATGCCGTGTTTGTAACAAGAAGGCGCAGACACTCGCTCACAACTTGTCCGCATTAGATCGGTAGTGGGTGCACAGCAGTTTGCCTACAGTGAACATTTCATCTGCATAGTTAGTTACTATGTATTTTATTATTTTTTGAACGGTCACAATACTTAAACGCCACCTTTTTTCTGGTCACTAACATTTCAGCACCACCTCCCACTGGACAGTGAACACAGGCGTCGTTTGGTGACAGGAGTTTGTTCTACAAAGGTTTTGTTCCAGTCTTTACGATATATACACTTTATAACTTATTGTTTTTGTTTTTTTTTCTCCATACCTAAGAGTTGTGCAGAGACTTTATTTAGAGTGAGAGTTGGAGTGAGTGGAGTCCAGTGTCACACATTAAAAGATGTGACACTTGGGCCATCTGATGGTGAAAGTTAGTCATTACAACATAAGATTTTGGCTGTGGTATAATAAACTAATTTCTTTTACATTTTTATTACACTATTATCAGTTTATTATACTTATATATTTACAACCTATCCATTTGACATATAGGCTATCTTTGTAGAATGAGCTGGCTGTCCACTAATTGTGACATAGTGAGGTCACATGATGTGTTGATGCGTGAGCAGACAGCAGAGGGCGTTTGATCAACTTGATGTCTGTAATCCAACCAACAAACTGAGGTCAATGATTTATACAGACTGCGGAGCACAATGGAATTTCCTTAACTTGAGTGACAGAATCTTGTTGGGGATCTTTTACATTGTAAAATCCCCTGCTGGCAAAGGGTTTCTAAACATAGTTTAGTCATGTTTTGTGTGGAATGCTTTTTTTCCCCCCACTGTTCCTTGTCTTTTGTTAATGCTCCCCAGCCCTTTGTTTAAGCCTGCCAGGTGACTTACCTGTGAAGGTGTGTCTGTTTATGAGAATCAAACAGATTTTCTGGAAACACTTCACATCAACATTCTTAAGTGTGACATGCAGGCCAGAAGCATGGCCATATCCAAATATTTATCAAATGTGACACAGCCCAATAATTTAGAAAATAGTATTGGCTCAAGTATTGTATTAAAGGCATTCTTTGCCAAACACAATCCCAACTGACCTTTGCAAATGCAACCCAACTGACTTTGAACAAACAAAAAAACAAAAACAAATACCAAACTCATTCAATAATCTGTTATGAACAGGTCACTTATGTAGTGCTAAATGTCTATATACACATATTTATTATCGTCAATATTCTCTACGCCAGAGTATCTAACATGATACATAGTGAACAAACACAAAATAAACAGAATGGTAGAAGAGAAGAATATCAAGTCCTAATCACGTAATCAATGTTTTACAATTGTGATTTCATAAAATAAAAAAAAGACTGAGTTCAGGAGATAAATGACTTGCATGTGATTTGTTATTTATGAATGGGAGTGAAAAAGGAAGCGAACTGTCAAACTACATCCATCTCCTGTGGTGCTAATGAAATCTGTTTTTTTCAATAGGACTGAGATTCTTCCATTAAGTGATAAAAGAGAAGTGCTCGAGCAGACTGTGTCTCATTTCCCTATTAGCGATATGCACACAACACGCTTTACTTCAGATGTATTCCTCAAATACATCACTGTTGTTGGTTTGCTCACGCACTCTGTGGTCAAAAAGCTGTTGCTCAGTAAAAAGCTTTGGGTATAGATATTTTCATTCAATGACTTCTAGCACAGAAAGTGTACAACACACTCATTCCGTAATATATGTATGTATGTAGCCTATGTACTGTGTGTGTGTGTGTGTGTGATTTTTAGTGTAGTTCTTTAAATGATTATTATTAGTCACAACTAAAATATTCATTGATATGAGGGCTTCCCCATTGCACTCTCAGGTTATTTTTAATATTGAACAGCTTCCCCAAGTTCCAAGTAGAGAGAGCAGGTGCATCCCTTTTTTATGAATTTAAGCTTTGAGGTTTTGCCTTACAAATGACTGGGCAAATAGTTTTATTAAACAGCTGTGAAACCAACTCAAATGGGTAGTGCAGTATTACATTCAGAAATAGTGTTGAAGCTCAAAAATTTGACAGTGTTTTCTATACAGCATGTTACTTTACACAAAACAGCAACTTACCACAGAAGACTGTAAGATTACTATATTATATCATCACTAATATTGCACAGCCTTTTACAAAGTTCCACAAATGTAGTAGGCATTATCCAGGGTTATATTTCAGTATAACAAAGTAGCCTATAAAGTGTATAACTATGGCCACAATGATTTTGGAAAAGGGCCCACTATTAATAATTGGTCAGCTGGGTATTTGCTCAAAAAGGTAGTAATAAACTAAATCACAATATAGCACCCTATATATCCTCCCTCAAAACTACTTTTCTGGAGCTCTTACACGTTATGTGGCAAGTGTAGTTTAAAGTACCGAGTTTTAAAATGTACTATCAACCTAGGCCTACAAGTAAGGGCGACATTATTACCTTTATTAGCTTACAGAGGAAAGTGATAGTTTCTCAAACGAGGCTTTTTTTTTTTTTTTTTTTTTTTTTTTTTGTGGTGATGAAATGACAAGAAGGTAGTGATGCAAGAAAAGGGGTGTACACTTTCAGTTTCAACTTTCAATTTGATAACCTCTACCGAAACTCCCGTTAACCCACCTACAGTGCGCTTCCGTTAAGCAGGAATGCGCGGCCGGCCCTCGCGCACCTATTAACGAATCAAATCTCTCCAGGCATTGTCACGTGGACACCCCAGCGTCATAGGCCTCAACGACGTCCCTGTTAAAAGAAGCCCGAGCGACAGAAATTGGCGAAGTTATAGGATTACCTGAGCAGAAGTTACAACGACATGCAAAGGTAGGGAAACAGAAATTATAAACATTATACAGCTTTATGTTTGGTCGTGTTTATTAAAGGAAAAGTGTAGATATAGTTATGGTCGAACTGGACAGCAAAGGCTACAGTAGGCTACTGTAAAGGTAACACCGGTGGTATCTCTCTTAAGGTGCTGATGTAGAAAATACAACTTCGCGCACTCAATGTCTCCATAACTTTCTTCAAATCAGGCTAAGGTCGAAACGTCATCATTGAATAAATTACTTGACATATGAAGACATTGAGTGTGCAATGTTACAGTAGCTTACTGTAGCCACCATTATAGAAATTCGTTCTTTTAAGAAAAAAAGAATGTTCATTGATATTGCCCATTGAAGGCTGCACGCATGACAATAACAACTTGTTTCCTCCTTTTAGCCCTCCAAAACCCCAGTTTGCCAACTGGCTTATAGAGCAGGTGGAGACTGGCCAATACCCTGGACTGTGCTTTGTTGGGCACAACAAGTTCAGGGTGCCCTGGAAACACAACTCTAGGAAAGACTGCAACGATGCTGACGGGAAGATATTCAAGGTAGATACATCTGACTAAGAAAACTACTTTCACTTGGCATCTTAGTTACAGCTGATTAAAAAAGAAAGGAGCCTAATAACTGTCTGTGCATATACTTGTGTGGCATGTTCTTAGAATATAATGTATAATAATGCTGTTATTGCACTACAATGTTATTGTTTGAGTGAGTTACAAATCCTGTCTTATTCACAGGCATGGGCAGTGGCTAGTGGTAAAATCAACGAGTTCCCCCATGATAAGGCAAGGTGGAAAACCAACTTCCGCTGTGCTCTTAATAACCTCTCCGTCCGCTTCAAGATGATTGAGGATAACTCCAAGAACACAGATGACCCTCATAAAATCTATGAAATCAATACCCCCAAAAGTAAGTCAGGCACAGTTTAAAGTTTGATTTGAGTAAAATCAATTGAATTGTGCTAATAATTGTCAAAATTCCCAAGAAGAAGATCCTGAATTGACTCCAGAAATCTACTGCTCCCCCACTGAGTACTTCCCCTCAGGGAGTGAGGTACACAGTCACACTTTCACTTCTCTCTGTTATTGTGTTAAGCACTGACATATTTGCAGCTGGGTGTTATAGGGGATTACTTTACTGATGCTTTTCTTTCAACAGAACAATCTACTAAATACCCTCAAGGATTTGGAAATTAGTGATCCAACAGGTAGGTCTACCATTGACAATATACTGTAGGCTGTCTGATCTGTACTTTGCTCTCAATTTATGGCTTAATAAAGTAAATGATTTTATGATTTATTTTAGTGTGGGTAGAGGACATCTCACAGTCAAGCCCTGCTGTGATTAAAAACTACCCTCCTGCTTTATCACCTAACAACATGCAACTTCCACCAGAGCAGCCATGTTATGAGGGTATGTCATTGTTTACGTGTTACTATTACATGACTATTATTAAGTTATAACTGTGTTTTTCCAGTTTTGTTAGCATACATAGTTTTATTTAACTTAATAGGGGTAGGCATACAAAAAAGTCTCTACAACCATTTCAGTCAATGTTGAATGGAGTTGTTGTATTCTTTTCTGCTTGTTTGATTGACCAAAATACACTTAAACTAAAAAAAAAGAAAGTTGAACACCAACCTTTTATTCCTTATGTCATTGTTAAGTGTTTTCCTACAGAAAATCCTCCTCAGTTTAATGAAATGGAGCAGCCAACCATCTACGACCTGGAAATCTCCATTAACTACAGAAAAAAGGAAATGCTGAAAACCGTCCGGAGGTGCAATCGTCTACAGTTGCACTATCCACATGAAGCCCGTGAGCTCCACTTTGAACACATCTGCTTCCCCTCTACCGAAGGCCTCATAGACCACAAACAGGTACTGGACGTGGCATTTCTTTTTTTAGTATTGTTATGTAGCAGCTTACTGATGCTAAATGCCTTTTTCTCCAGATTGAATACACCAATCGCATCCTTAACAGCATCCAGAAGGGTTTACTGCTGGAGGTGCAGGACACTGGTATTTATGCCTACAGACAGGACCGGTGCCACGTGTTCGCCAGCACCAGTGATTCCACTCAGGCCTACCCAGACCCGAGAAAATTACCCCAAAACACTCCGGTGCAGCTTCTGAGCTTTGAAAAATATTAACGGTAGGTGTTGAAAGAATAGTAAAAGAACTTCAAGCTAATTCTCAGTGTTATTTTAGATGAGCTTCTATTCTATATTAAATTTTTGTCTCTTTAGAGTTGAAAAACTTTAAAGAAAATAATGGCCGCTCTCCAGAGTACACTATCGACATGTGCTTTGGGGAGAAGTTTCCCGATGGCAAACCTTTGGAGAAAAAGCTCGTTGTTGTAAAGGTACCACCATTGTTCATTCACCTTCAACTTCACACTAGTCTGCTTTTCTTTTTAACAATCTTTTGCTTCCCTCACAGGTGGTTCCGTTAATCTGCCGGTATTTTCACGAGATGGCTCAGATGGAAGGCGCGTCGTCTCTTCACAGCGCTAATGTCAGCTTGCAGATTTCCCACAACAGTCTGTATGATCTCATTAGCTCCATCTTTAGCCTGCCCACAGTGGAGGACCCGGGCCTCATGATTGAACCTACTCTATATTAGTTCAGAGATCCTGTTTGAATGGACAACAGTACTTCTAGTCATGTAGATGACATTTAACAGATTGTAATTTAACATATTCTCTGGTACTTTTTTGCACTACAATGTATATAAAGTTATTTTAGTACTGCACCGATATCTCAAATAGCTATAAATAATTGCATTATCAAACAACGTATAAACCTATAAATGAAACTGTAAATGTAATAAGTGGATCTTAAATGATAGTGCACATAATTGTTACTCTTACTTTTTCTGTGAAATACTGAATGCATCTGTATTATTTTTATTTTTTAAATGAACTGTTTTTTGAGGCTAAATAAAAAATTAAAATCCATAATAATTTAGTTGATTATTAGCTGAAGTCCTGTTTGAAATATTAGTATCGAGGCAACTTGTGTGTCTAGTGCTAAAGTAAGCTTAAGTAAACTAAAATCAAACTATGGATTAGTTTTAATTGTCTGTGTTTTGTTTGTGAAACAAAATGAAACAAATGGAGAAAAAGTAAATACATTTATGAGCACCAAACGACAAACATGAGCACCTCTTTTATAAATCCTGGAAACCAATAAAATTCTGATATTTCAAGCCCAATAAAACATTACAATACACAATTCAAGTCTTTATCACTCACTCTTTATGGCCATAATCAAAAAAAAAAATATGTACACAAATGACTTAAGTGTTCCAATGACATTTTCTTCAACAAAAGCAATATTAAAGAGTGCGGCTTTAAAGGGTACAAGAGGCCATCTACTGCTTCATGTATGCAATGTTCCCAAATGAAGGAATGAGTTCCCTTATAACAAGAGATAAGTATGTGGTTGACCAGAATATATGCCAAGTGTTTGAAAACAAGCAAATAATATGGACTGCCTTTTCTATATCATCACTCTAATGTTAACTGAAACATTTTTAAAGATAAAATATGGTGTAGATAGATTAAAGATGATATAGAATCACAGCCATAAGAAGATGGTTTCTAATTCATTTCAAGCTAAATGTGCAGCAATAATCTAAGTCTTTTTTTTTTTTCCAAATGTCACTCATTCAGGGTAGTGTTGCATTTCATTTTAACATTTTTTTATTTTTTGGCACAAAGAAAATCATTCCCTCATTTTACAAACCTTTTTTGTACAAAATAGCCACATGGTCTATTTTAACCAGTGTGTGTAGTTACATTAATTGACAAACAGAGCCCAACTTATGTCTAATGTTAGATTAGCTTTACCTTATTATTAGACACATATACGATAAACGTGGAAGACAAACAGAGAATTTCCTAAACAAACAAAAATGAACAAAGCTACTTTTATAAACTAGTAGCACTTTCTGTCACCTGCTGAAAACAATGGACCAGGATGGACCAGAATATCTCAAATCTATATTACAACAAATACAACAAATCTAAAACTGCAACATACATTTTCTACAAAAGTTGCATAACAGTTTCTTTCTTCAATGTGAGAAACAGACTCTGCATACTTTTAAACAACTTCTTATCCAACAAAATCTCTTATGCCACGGATAAATACCCTTCCCTCCCACAAATCAAACAAATCGAATCAGAACAGAGAAACCAAAGCTTGCCGTGCTCCCTTTCAGTCCCAGTCCAACTCAACAGATACATCCTTAAAATGTCTGTCTGTGCCTCTTTAAGACACCATAGACTATCTCAGCCCCAAACACCACCAAAGACTTTTCAAATGAGCAAATAAATGTCCTCAAAATAATGTTACCAAATGGACATGGCTTTCCTCTGACACATGAAGTCTGGATCCGCCCTCCTATGGGCTATCATAAAATCTCATAGACTCTGCTTGTAGCCTCCCTGAATCCTCCCCTTTCCTATGTTTCCTAGCATGTTTGTATTTGTCCACATACGCTTTGACTAGATTGCCCACCTTCACCGGGTTGATCTCTCCACTCTTACTGTGGCACACCTGACAGACATTAGAAGAAATCTTTAGAAAGTTGGTAAATACACTTTTAATATTCATGAACAAATGGTTGCTGTACCTTCTGGACTGCTTTGCGTAGGATCTCTTTGTATTCATCCTTGTTGATATCTCTCTTCTGGTAAAAAGGCTTAATTGCCAGCTTTACCTCCTCAATAGCTCTCTCCTGCATGTGCAGCTTCTTTAAGTACTGCTAAAATGAGATGTAGATGTCTCACATCACTACATTTAGAGACAGCTATGGAGGTAAATTAAGTTCTTTTTACCTTGTCTTTTTTAAATACATCTCCATCATCTGCCTCTGATGTTTCTCGATGCTTACTATCGGACCCTGAGGAGATCTGCGGATCAACACCTGTCTTTGACAGATCACCGACAGTAACTGTTCCGGTAAGGTCCTGTCATAGAAAAAAAAAAAACATAAAACATGTTATGGAAGTATACACAGTACTTACTTCATATAAGTAAAATAAAATGTATAAGTAAAAAATAAATGCTTTTAAAATGTGCATAAGACAGTATATACGAGTATGTAATGACACCGACTTGTTTGATATAAAACATTCAATGAAATAAATTACAAATAAAATTGTTTCTGCACCAGTTTTGATTTCGTTTACTGAGAAAATGCTCCAGTCTAAGTTTCAAGTTCCCCACGTGACTGCCTGTTTGGATGTGTTTCTCTGAACAAACACTGCCACCTTCTGGAGACGGTTTGTTCTTCGGCTACTTCATTGTGACATGTTTTACCTGAGAGGACGAGGGGGCTGCAGAGGACGGTCGGCGAAGTCCTTCTTGTTTCAGCTTCAATTTGTATAGCGCCACCTCTGAAAAGAAAAATAATAGTCATATATAGACAAATTTCCTTCTGCTATAGTACAGAAAAAGAATGCTATGGAATGTCTGTCTGTGAGTATTGTGTTTGGTTTTGTGACTTACTACTTGCTGATTTCTCCGGCTGAGGTCCCTCGGGCTCCTGAATATTCCAAGTGACCCTCTTGACGTGTGTCTTGGATTTAGCCCCAACAGGAGCCTGCTCTCCTTCACTCTTTGTCTCGTTTTCTTCTTTCTCCTGTTTGACCTTTGTTCCCTCTGCGGACTTCAACTTAATACCAAGGCTGTCTAGCATTACGTCTATGTTGAAGTCATCGTCGGAGTCCGAGGGCTGATGAACTTCCTGCTTTGCGGTAACGGTCGAAACCTCGGAGTTCGGTTCTTCTGACGTGTCCTGGGGTTGTGCGGGGGAAGGGGTCGAAACGGCAGGGGGATTGGGACTCATGGTAGAATCTGACAGGACTGGGTTTGAGTGACACCTCTCAGGGGATTTTGCCTCAAATTGATCTGATTCACAAATCTCAGTCTTAATAGCGTCTTGTAGATTTTCTTCCTTAAAACTTTTTTCTTGCTTAAAATCTTTCCCTTCTGTCACTGTAACAGGGATGTCCGTTTCTTCTTTCTTAATTAGTTTATTGATTGTTTTATCTTCAAACATGTCAAGTGACGGGCATATTTCTTTTTTAATTTCTTTATTTGTTTTAATCTTTGTGTCTGCTGCTGTGGTCTGTTCTTCTACCTTCAATTTCTTTCGTTCTTTTTTAATCTGAGAAATAGAAGAGGAAGGAGGCTCAGGTTTATTATTTCTAGAAGGTTTTCCCGCTTTGTGAGAAGAGCTTTCATCTTTTTTCTTGTCCCTTGAGGTTTTTTTGTCTTTTGTAGATAAACTGTTGGAATCAGATGTTTTCTGGGACTTTACTGAGGATGTCGCTTTCCTTTTCTCTCTAGAGCTGGATCGAGACCTGTGTCGTTTCTTCTCTTTTGAATACGATTCTACTTTGTCTCTTGACGAGGGATAGCGTGCATGATCTTTCCTTTTTTCCCTGGATCTAGACCTAGACCGGGACCTGGATTTTGAACATGTTCGACCATGTTTCTTCTCTCGTGACCTAGACCGGGATCTAGACCTGGATTTGGCCCGAGACCAATCACGTTTCTTATCTTTGGAAGTGCGTCTCCTCTCTTCTTTGTCATCATTTCTTTCTGTGGTCTGTTTATGTTTTCTCGATCTTGACCGCTCTCTGCTGGTGGAGCTGGACCTGGACCTAAAGATATGCAGACAAAAAACAGATTAACAAATTGGTGATTTTTGTTTATTCATCAACATACAGTCAGGCCCATAAATATTTGGACAATTCTAATCCTTTTGGCTCTATACATCACCACAATGGATTTTAAATGAAACAAGATGTGCTTTAACTGCAGACTTTTAGCTTTAATTTGAGGGTATTTGCATCCAAATCAGGTGAACAATAAAGGAATTACAACAGTTTGTGTGCCTCCCACCTTTTAAGGAACTAAAAGGAAAGGGACAATTGGCTGCTCAGCTGTTCCATGGACAGGTGTGTTATTCCCTCCTTATCCCATTTACAAGGAGCAGATAAAAGGTCCAGAGTTCATTTCAAGTGTGCTATTGGCATTTGGAAACTGTTGCTGTCAACTCTCAATATGAGATCCAAAGAGCTGTCACTATCAGAGAAGCAAGCCATCATTAGTAAAACAAAACAAACCCATCAGAGAGATAGCTAAAACTTTAGGTGTGGTCAAATCAACTGTTTGAAACATCCTTAAAAAAGAAAGAACACTCCGGTGAGCTCAGCAACACCAAAAGACCACGGAAAACCACTGTGGTGGATGACCAAAGAATTCTTTCCCTGGTGAAGAAAACACCCTTCACAACAGTTGGCCAGATCAAGAACACTCTCCAGGAGGTAGGTGTATGTGTTTTAAAGTCAACAATCAAGAGAAGACTTCACCAGAGTGAATACAGAGGGTTCACCACAAGATGTAAACCATTGGTGAGCCTCAAAAACAGGAAGGCCAGATTAGAGTTTGCAAAACAACATCTAAAAAAGCCTTCACAGTTCTAGAACAACATCCTATAGAGATGAGACCAAGATCAACTTGTACCAGAGTGATGGGAAGAGAAGAGTCTGGAGAAGGAAAGGAACTGCTCATGATCCAAAGCATAGCACCTCATCAGTGAAGCATGTGGTGGTAGTGTCATGGCGTGGGCATGTATGGCTGCCAATGGAACTGGTTCTCTTGTATTTATTGATGATGTGACTGCTGACAAAAACAGAAGGATGAATTCTGAAGTGTTTCGGGGAATATTATCTGCTCATATTCAGCCAAATGCTTCAAAACTCATTGGACAGCGCTTCACAGTGCAGATGGACAATGACCCGAAGCATACTGTGAAAGCAACCAAAGAGTTTTTTAAGGGAAAGAAGTGGAATGTTATGCAATGGCCAAGTCAATCACCTGACCTGAATCCAATTGAACATGCATTTTCACTTGCATTTCAAGACTGAAGGGAAAATGCCCCAAGAACAAGCAGGAACTAAAGACAGTTGCAGTAGAGGGCTGGCAGAGCATCACCAGGGATGAAACCCAGCGTCTGGTGATGTCTATGAGTTCCAGACTTCAGGCTGTAATTGACTGCAAAGGATTTGCAACCAAGTATTAAAAAGTGAAAGTTTGATTTATTATTGTTAATCTGTCCCATTACTTTTGGTCCCTTAAAAAGTGTGAGGCACATATACAAACTGTTGTAATTCCTACACCGTTCATCTGATTTTTATGTAAATACCCTCAAATTAAAGCTAAAAGTCTGCAGTTAAAGCACATCTTGTTCATTTTATTTCAAATCCATTGTGGTGGTGTATAGAGCCAAAAAGATTAGAATTGTGTCGATGTCCCAATTTTTATGGACCTGACTGAATAGAACACAAAATATTTACCTGGATCGCCTCTTTTCCTTGGATTGTGATCGGGAGCGCCGTCTCTTTTTGGACATCTTGTCCGGGGATTTGGACTGTGAACTGTCAGAAACCATGTGTGTTCTTCTCCTTTCTTTTGACCTTGATCGTCTGGACAGCTTTACTCTGTCCTTTTCTTTCTGACAGCCTCCAGCAGGTTTGGCCTCAGGGTGGCCATGTCTTCGATTTCTTTCTGCACTGCTAGACCGGGGCCGTTGCTCTTTAGAAGGTTTCTTGGAGGACTTCTTCTCACTGCTTAAATCTTTTGATGGGGATTTAGTATGGGGTTCAGTCTTAATTTCTGTCTTTTCTTGCTTTTTAGAACAACTAGAGCTGGATGCTGAGGAAGTATGGTTATCCTTGGGAGGATCAGTCATTTCAGGTGCTTCCTCATCTGTTGCAGTCTCCTCTTTGATTTTTAATAGGTCCCATCTCTGCTGAACTGGTTGCCTGTTGTCCTCGTGTTTTACAGTTAGAGTCTCACCTTCATCAGACTCTGGCTCAGTCTTTATTGTACTTTTAAGTGGTACATTTTGCTTCTCAATACAAAAGTCTTTGAATCTTGATTCTTTTTTAACCGTTACATTTTCCTTTGTGTACTTCAGTTCCTGTGTAGACATTTCCTGAGCAGTGGTTGTCCCTGGTTTTTCTTGTGATCGTGGACTCTGTTTTTCAACTTTCTCTTGGCCCTTCTTACTTTGTGAGAAATCCTCTTCTTTTCCTAAACGAGGTGACTTTTCTTTAAATCGAGAACTACATTTTACATTTGTGTTCTCTTCATCACTTGAGCTGCTTAAATCTGATTCGGTGGGATTAAAGGGATCATAAATATTATTACTGGCTATAGAACGTGATGCTAGCAGCTTCTGCTTATCTCTATGCAACTGTCTCTTTCTTTCTTCTTCATCATCGTCGTCTTTTCCTTTACATTGCTCTTGTAAGTTAGCTCCACTTGAAGCCATTGATGTAATGTTTAGTCGCCTTGAGTGCCATGAATTGCCACTGGAGCTAATACGGAAGCTCACTGAAGTTGATGATGAAGAAGAGCATCTCTGATGATTGGCATGTGAAGATGACGAAGAGGAAAAAGAACCTGAGAAGCCTGCAGAAGAGCCTGCCCCTTCAGACCTGCTCCTCTGACTGTCTGTTCTGCCATGTTGCTGGTCCACAGAATGCCGTCGTTCTTTGTCCCCAGCGAGACTGTTTATGCCAGTTTCAAGCACGCCATAACTATTGGTACTAGAGCTAGAGCCACTGCTGCTGGAACTCCCAGTTCTTCTATTATTTGCACTAGTGCCATTTTTACTAGTAGGAGCATCATCAACACTACTTTCCCTTTTTATTTTTGGTATCCTGGGCAGCACGGACACATCCACCCACATGGGTTTTGTGGGTGCCTTGCCAGAATGGGACTGGGATGGCGTTCTGCTCTTAAAGGTGAAGTCTGGGGTGTGTTCTCTTACTCCATTAATTATCTGTTGAGCCATCCTTTGGTTTGGCCTGTTTGGCTCATTTGGAAGGGAGCCTAGTAAACTTGGGCTACCTCTGGGTGGTACATGGGAATGGAAGGTGCTTTCATTATGGCCAAAAGTGGAGGCTATGGGAGATAAGTGAGAAGAGCTTGGAGATAAATGTCCGTTCAGAAGGCTCTCAGAAGATCCCAGTCCGTCTACATGGTCGGGCAATATTCCGGGACTGTCCTGCAAGTCGGCATCTCCTGAACTACTGCTTTTGCTGTAATCTGACTTTAATGTAGTTGTCAAACTCACTGAAAAGGGAAAGTGGGGGAATTTAATTTTTTATTTGAATGTACAACAACAAACTAACATACATATAAAACCTTTTAATGTAAAATGAATACAATTTTTAACTGAGCTCCATATACTTACTTGGTTTTGTAGCCTTAAGGGAACCATCTCGATTGATGACCACATCAGAGCTGTCCATTAAGAGCATGCTCTGTCCCGAAAGTATGCTGCCCAACAGATCAGGTACAGGGGCTGCCTCAACAACACCCCCGACCTGTGGGATACTAACAGACCTCCTGGTAAAGCACAGTTAACACAAATATTCTAATTTAATTAGAAACTGAAACTTAGACCATTTGTTATAATGAACAAAATAAAAAAATACCTTGTTCACTGTCATTCTAAATTATGTTACTTACAATAAGATGTTACCTGGAAAGACTAACTGGTCGAGCCACGGGTTGATGAGAACGAAAGGCAGAGCGTGAGATTCCTCGTCTTTTGGCTTCTAGCAGAGAGGAGTCGTGGCCGTGCTGTATGTCCTCACTAATAATCAGATAAAACATTGAATTTAAGGCATGTTTAATGCTTAGCTTCCAACAAAATAAGCTCTGGCTTAATATTCAGTTTAAGAGTTTAAGTTAACTTCATATGGGTATAAGCCAGGCCACATTTTTTTTACTTTAAACGTTTACTGTAATTTACAAAGCACCTTAATAAAATGGACAAAGACTCATACCGGTCGACAAATGGGTCCAGGTCAAAAGGATCTCCATAGATGGAAAGAGAAGCTGCACCAATGTCAGCACGCATGTTGCTCAGTGTGCTCTCTGAAGGTTGGTATACTGTTGGAAGTGATGAGCTTTTCTTGTCCTTTACAATGCCAAGACTGTTGGCAATGCGACTTCGAGTGGTGGCTGTCTTTTTCATCATCTAGTTTAAAAACAATTGCATAGGGAGGAGGAAATAGACAAAAAAAAAAATATATATATATATATAAATATATATCTGTAGAATACACAGTATATTTAATAAATAAAGAAAAGGGTTTGAATAAACGCACTGGCTTTTTCTAGATTTTGTCCTCCTCACTTTCCGTTTTCGTCGCCTCGTTCCTGAGCTGGCTGCTTTTCCCTTTTTAGTCTTGGAGGAGGTTCTTTTGCCTTTTCTAGCCTTTCCTGTTGAAAAAATAATGAAACAACTTCAGAAAGTAAAGGAAGCATAGATCTTAAACCTCTGACTTACGTCTTATGATTGTGCATCAATTTTATTGTTATTTGTGCATTTTTTAAAACATTTACCATTTTTACGACGGTGTGTGGATGTGGCTCGAGGTGTTAAATCCCGTACATACATAGCAGAGTTTAGACCAGCTACCACAGCATTAATAGTTTCATCCAGCCACGTGGATCGGATCAAATACGTAGGGGCAAACTAGGAGGAGAAAGTTTGTTTTAATTTAGTTTCTTAATCACAGTCCATTGTGTGTTAACAAACAACCTAATATGCATTGCCTCATAAAAGCTACACATTTATTCTACAACCAGTAGTAGTTAAGGCTACTAAAATAATGCAAAGACAACTTTATAGTGGTTATTAATATGCAAAAATACACACTTTGAATACATTTTCTATCTGCAATATACAGCCAAGTGCATGTGAAGGGCATGTTAGAAAGCCAAAACAGAAGCATCATGCTTCATGCCAAACCTCTTGTGTGCGTGCCTGGGTGATGCGATGGCGGTTCACGTTAGCCCGAACTCTCTCACTGTGCTGGGTACGGGCAATAGCTCGAGTGGGACCAGCAACATGGGACCGAGAGCGACTAGCAGCATGTGCAGTGGAAGGTAGGCTCTCCGAGTCACTTATCTCCTCAGCTGAACCCCCTGAACCAGGAAGAGTTAAATCATTCTACTGCAACAATGCTTATGAATCCAAGGCTGAGTAATTAAAGAAAGTGTATAGACTAACTGGACTGGCGGTTATTTGCTCGACATTCAGGGCAGAACCATTCTTCGACTGGTACAGCATCAAGTGGAGGTGTAAGGCATTCCATGTGATACCTATATAAAGAAAAAGATAATTTCAGTCATCTTATATTAATGTGCTCTTCCAACTACGTGGTGAGGGTATTTCTAAACTACACTGTACCCAGCATCACAGCCATCACAGAGTAAGAGGCGATCCTCACGGTCACTGGCTCCACAGACCTCACAGCTCGTCTCCTCCAGGTCTGGATCTATTGTGTCCTGCTGACACTGCTTCACAGGCTTTTGCACAGTGATCTAAATGAGACAGCAACCACTAAAGTCAACAATGACAAACCACACCACAGATGTAGTAATATATATAAGTGTAATGTAAAGAATGAAGACACATACCATTTTCTGCACTTTGCCTCCATAGCAGGTTCGCAGGTATATATACTTGAAGTTAACTCGGTCTATAGGACATGAGTTTGCATTCTGAACAATAACAAACCATTAAAATAAATAATTTAGCTTTCATCACCGATTCATTTTATTTGTTGAGGCTTATCCAATGAAACCACTCACCTTTGACCATTCAAGAATGCAGTCAAGGCAGAAGTAGTGCTCACAGCTCTCCGGTGTTGCCACAGGCTGCCTGTTTATTGAATGCAGGCAGATAGGACACTTCTCCGCCTCCTCATCTGAGCTGAGCTCCACATGGTCAGCGGAGGTCCCTGCACATGCTTCCTCCTCAGGCTTACCATCATCTTCCTCCTCTTCCCCATCTTCATCTAGTAACATGTATAATGGCAGTATATTTGAAACAGCAGAGTATCACTGTTATTAAATAAACTTGCAATCGTAATTACCATCCTCTTCATCCTCATCTTCTTCTCCGTCTAAATGTTCCCCCTCTTCATCCTCTCCACTTTCCGATTCTCCCTCCTCATCAGACCCAGCATCATCGGAGTCATCTGGGAAATATGACGAGAATTTAAAGTAGTTCCCAAAATGATTGGAACACCTGACAAATAAAAAAATATTGACCTTTTTTGCCTCCAAAACATGATTTAATTTTATAATGTTCATGAAGCAAGCTCTGAGCACAACAGAAGAAGTAAACAAATGAACATGGCGTGCAAAAACATCTTTAAAAAAGGAGCGTTCTTAGCGCTGTCTGCTGTTGAGATTTTAAACACATAATGTTGTCTTGATTATTTAAAACTGATTGAAGAGCAGAGGCGAACAAACTCTATGCAGTCCCGAGTGCCATCTTGACCGTTTTGAACAAGGGACTTGGGTTGTCTAAGTGTGACGCAAGGCAACACTCCAGCGGCATTCAAATATGATTGGTCGGTACGGAACCTATTTGAGGAACTAACTGGCTTACGGAGCTTTGCCAGACTGAGGTCCTGTTTATAGAATATACAGAGAGCTCATGTCAGGCTGTGCCAGGCTAAATGTTTTTATCCACTTTTAACAATACATCTCTCTGGCATAATGTCAGTACATTTCCTGAGAACTTCAAGATTAATGTTATCACATGGCTTCTTCTGTGATGTAACATGATTGTGTGAGATTGACAGTGAAATAGACCACACTTATTTTTTGTAAATCTAATGACAGCTCTATTCTATATTTTTGATAGAGCATAATGATGACTGTAGATATATCATTTGTTTTATGGGTATTTTAATAATGGCCAATTCAACAAAAACACCTGAAACCATTTAAATATGCCAAGTGTTCTGATAATTCTGAACGCCACTGTAAGCATGCGAATGTAGGAAGTTAATATACGTCATCTACATGGGCACTAAAATGTGACCCATCCCAATCAGCATTTGAATTATCCTTAAGTTATCCTTAGACCATAGAAATTTTTATTGAAAATTTTAGTTTCAACTTCAAGCATAAAAACAAGAAAGCAAACTTTAACTGTGATTTTGTAGAACAAGTTACGGAAGCCAAGTTGCACAGCATTACTACGGATCAAACCATATAAATAAGATTGTGACTAAAATGAATAGAGGTCTTTCTATAATCAGATTCAGTGCCGCAAAAATACGGAAACTAGTAATTCAATCCTTAGTCTTTTCAATGTCATCTTAACTATTGTCCAGTTGTTTGATCTAGTGCTGCCATAAAAGAGCTGCGGAAACTTCAGGTTACTCAAAACAAGGCTGCAAGATTAGCACTAGGCTATTTGTTGAAAAAATCAAAAAAAGAAAAAAAAACTAAACTAAAAGCATAAACTCAATGCATCAAAGGCTGTCAAAGTCACTGTACTGAGCCATTCCAAACTGGAATGAGTTGCCTCCAACTAATTTCAAACCATGGTAGATGCAAAGAGAAACTGAAGCAAGCAATGTCTGTGAAGGTTCTCAGTCATCCAGGACATCTTGAAATAAAGGTTTAAGTAAAAGCATCTGGACTCAGTTTTCACGGTGAAGACGTTTTGTCTCCAATTCAAGCAATAGTTCAAAATTTAATTATAAATTTCTTGATAAAAGAATTCTACAAAACTAAAGATTGTATTCATAACATATAGTTTAGGCTTATTGTTGTGGCTGTATCTTTTTGAATTGTCAAATTATGAAATAAACAAACTGCAAAATGCTTTAAGCCCCTTTTGAAAAATATTAAACCACTCCAACACACACTTTTTCATCATTATGTTGATTTCACTTAAACTGACTTTACCCCTAGATGCTGCTCAAAAAAGTTGCATTAAAATATCCTGCATTTATAAGATTTGAAAAAGATTTGAATCAGAAAAAGCCATATTCATACCTGAGATGGCCCACATTGCTGCTCTTTTTCCTTTGCTTTGAGAAGCACTGTAGTTCACCAACTCATCTTGGCTGTCATCTTCATCCATGGTTCACCATTAGAAATTCTTTCCACTATCTTTGAATAGTTCTGCAAGACAAATGGATTGTATTAGATCGTACTTGAAAATGTGTAATCACAGTTACATTTTTTGCACAATGACAGGATAATATCATTGTTTTGTCCAATAAACTATAACAAAAAGTAATGGCACATGCTAAACAAAAAATAAATAAAAATAAACCATAAGCCATGGTTTCATAGGTTAGCATGTAGCAGCTTCCTGCAAACTTCGCTGCGGCTACCAGTGTAAACAAAGAGGTTACACGCTTTTAGACAACAGGCTTTCCACGCGTTTTAGGACAAATGCCATCAGCAAAATGCAAGATACAGAAATTATATGTTTGTGATGGTAACTATGGACGAATGACCTATTAAGCTAAACAATCGAGACTAGCAATGTTAGCATTGGCGTGTTAGCTAAAAATAGCTAGAACCACGGTCAGAGCCGTAGTATTAATATACAGCGTGTAGGGACAGTTCTACAAATTCACCGCTTCACTTGTTAAACAAATGCTCTTATGCAAATATTTAAAGTGTTATTTACAACGTACCCTAGGTAGTAGTGAGGCGTAAGAGTGAGTGAAATTTTCACTGTTGTTGAGTGACACCACCGGCTGCTGGATAGAGACAGAAATGGCCGAGTGTTTTCTCTTAAAGAGACAGCGTCTCTCAAAGTCACATGTGTTCATTAACATTTTTAGGACACTACACTGCACAACGACCACTTCTGTACAGGTATGAAAGTATCTGCAAACATGCAACAAACATGAATGATCCAAGCGCTGTTATTATTTTGCTTGGAAAGTTGCAGAAATATATCACAATGAAAGCATTTTAGTGCTCATGTTCAACTCCATATGTCCAGTGCTAAAGTTTTTTTTTTTTTTTTTTGTTTCTTGTTCTTTAAATAAAAGGGTTACAGTGGCCTTAGAAATGTTTTTAAAAAGCATCTATGTTAAAGGTATGTATGCAGAAGGAAAGATTGTAAACAAACTTTGTCTCTTGCCCCTTGTTCTGTTTTAGTGCTTATGAAGGTAAAGTGAAAGTGAAATCCAGGTTTATTTTGCCTTTAGATAATCCAAACTCCAAACTCATGCGTTGGCTGGCTTTTCCATTTTCTGTGCATGATTAGGCCTGATGTCTAAAGGTTTTACCCTAAAACAAATCCACCCCATGTAAATGTAACAGGTTAATAACAACATTTTGTCAAATTCCCCCAAATCAGTTATTCATGACTTATATCTATGAACAAAGTAAAATTGTGGAAGACAGATTGTTGATTGACAAATACATTCAAATACTGCACATTGTTTTAGAGAGCCATAATTTTGAAAAAAAAGGGGATATTTTATTTTAATTCAAATGGTGATAATTCAAATGATGAAAACTTAACCTTGTGTCTAAATTTGACCGTTTGTATTCCTCCTACCTTGTGAAAGCCAACCCTGCTGCAGTGATGATTATTAAAAGCACACAAAGCATATTCATTAGTCAACACACTTGTATCAAAATAAGCTTCCTCAGAGTAAGACCATTCCATTTGTGCCTAACACTGTGGGCTTCAAAGTGCAATTTGAAATGAAAGTAAAACAGAGCCAACAACAGATTTGTGACAACTGTACTGATACCATGATCTCTAGTTACCCACTTTGAATCTCAGTGTTAGAGTAAATAAAAAATAATAATAAATATTTATCAATGGTCTGTTAATTAATTTTTCCAATTTGCTTTTTTTAATTTAAAGACAAAACAAAATGTATTATTTATTACAGTGTTATGTTTGTACACAAATATGGGTCCATAACTCAAATTCTCTTATTTAATGTTCGTTTGAAAAGTTGAACCAACTTCTTCCACCTTTCCCTTATTCACTTAGCCTTTGCTTGACCTCTGTCAGCGGCTAAGAACATACCATCTGCTACCATAGGTTGTCTAGCTTTAAGCAAAAAATAAGTTCTAAGAAATAATGTTACGTGAACCATTAAAATTCAATGTCTGACATTTCCTGCCGGTTTATTTTCATTACGGCTTTTTTGTGTACTGTCAGAGATTAAATAGGTCTTTAGAAAAAAAACGGTGATTACAACACTGGGTTTGGTCTAAAATGTATTGGAACACGTCATGGTGTCATTAATTCCTTTAACGTGGTAAATAATTAAGCTTTATCGTCTTTTTCCTCCCTTCTGTCATCGTCACATCACACTGTCATGCTGCATCCTTCGTACGTGCACATCTACACTCTGCTCATGGCAACACTGTACACAAGTAAGCCGAGTTCAACCACTTCCAAGTGTAGGGGTAGCTAGGCTAGTC
Organism: Perccottus glenii; assembly: GCA_024416835.2. Classification (NCBI taxonomy): domain Eukaryota; kingdom Metazoa; phylum Chordata; class Actinopteri; order Gobiiformes; family Odontobutidae; genus Perccottus; species Perccottus glenii. Next base: position 17,579,256 of record CM044563.2, on the reverse strand, counting down.
TTTTCACAAACCAGCTAAAAAACAAGTATCGCAGCTCCAATTACACATATGGTCCTACACAGCAAATATTTGATTCTAAAATAACTTCTGCTCTATCCGCGGTTGGTTAAATTATTTGTGTGGACAGGAAACTCTTAAAAAGATAATGGTTTGTTCCTAATGTACGACGTGCGAAACTGAACGCACCGCACCCCAACTATAACTCTAAAGATATATCAAACTCACTCGTTGTACTGACCCTACCCTTTCTCGTGTTTGATTGGTCAGTTATCCGTAATGGGCGGGGATTCAAATTGCGTTGCCAGCGTCTATTGGCTACAGATGGTGCCGGTTTGTCTCTCATTAGCATAACCAGGACGGGTTGCAGATGCAGGGGAGTGGGCAGGGTTGGGGTAGTGCAAGTGAACTGAACTTCAGCGTTGGTGTAGGCAATTTGATATTCTTTAAATTCAGCTAACTTCAATCGCGCACTGTGATTTCTATTAAGGGAAAATTAAGACTTGGCTTTGGCTAAAGGGCTGACTTGCTTCCAGCCTCATAACCGAAGAATTCTTTTTTTAAACACATCTAAAAGAAAACTTGACCATGGTAAGTAGCTCTCTTTATCTGATCCAGTTCTTTATTTCCTCAACATTTTGTCAATATATAGGCCACAAATGTTCCTGGTTACAAATTAGATTTCTCCTAATTAATTTAGACTAAAATGAATTATATTTTAGAAAATTAGCACTGATATTTTATATGTTCAAGTCGTTTATGTGTAACCAACAGGAGCGGTGGGATGATTACATTTGTATAGTTTATCCCACTGCTGGAATAGTTTTTGGTACTATAAATGTTGTAGCCTTAGTGATAACATAATTTTCCATGTGTTATAAATGTTTCATCAATAGGTTACAAAGGCTCTCTCCCTCTTTGATGCTTAAGTATTCCTGTTTTTATTACGACGCCTTTGTCTGTCACTCCACAGATTGTTCGCTTATTGTTGTCACATTTATGGGCTGTAATCTAAAAGCAGGTAAGCCACTGACTAACGCACATTGTGCCAATTGCCAGTTCCACTGTGCGTGTGACAGCGGCTAACCTGGTTTTGGGAACACCACGTCCAAAATCCAGCCCGAGCCGGACCAGACACCTACAGTAGCCTATATGAACTCATGTCCCATGCACATTGCTGGGACCTGGCTGATCAAGATGATTACCCTCCCAGTGGTCTACATGTGTACTGTAGCCTATTTCCTCTTATGTGTAATGTTCCTTGTTGAGGGCTTGTTGTTGCCTATAGATTCAGTGTCTGCAATGCCGATGTTTCAGTTTCTGTTTCATTTGCATGATTAACATGTCTAGTTTTACTTTGTTTATTCTTCACTTTCATTCTTCATTTATGTAAAAAGTATATAAAAAGTAAAATCTGTACTCAACTAATCTGTAACTTTATGTATTGCCTAGTCAATTATTGTGTGAAAAAATAAGTCCACCATGTTATACTCATTAAGTTGTAGGTCATTTGTAGTCTCAATGTAAAGGGGCAAATCCACATTGATTTATTTTCCAGTCACCCCAGCTGCTGGTTTTGAATTAGTGTTATGATTTTAAATTAAGTTTTGCTGCCCCTTTTAAACTCCTCCGTCATTCAGAAGGCTGATATTTTGTCGGGGTCATATAGGGTGCCATTGTACGTGCAAAGTAATTCCCTCAGCATGGTGTCCTCCAACATCCTCAATCTGTTAATGTCCTCCTGTTTAGGAGTTTGGACTCACTAGATTGATTTAGGAACAATGGTTGGACACCTCCTGTTTTGTATACAGAATTATTTTTTCACTTATTATAAATTGAATACTGGCATATGGCAATCTAAAAATAAGCAAATGGTTTAGAAGAGTCTGTGGGACATTTGGGGACCTCATTAGTGGTCACATGGCTAAGTGCACGTAGCAGTGAATGAAAGAGCTTAAGTAGTAGCATCACTCTCGTTTTACAGGCAGGTGTCAGTATCGGACCATGCTGTGGTGTTTTCCCAGACACCCAAACAAGGATTTGGTGCTTATCTAACCCCTGCCAAGCTAGACGAGTCTAAATCTGCTGTATTTAATCCAATTTTACATAATTAATCATATCATGAACTCACACGCAAAGCAAGGTTAAAAGTTCATGTTGTGAAATTGAGATGGAAAAATTCTAATTTTTCCTTTGGAATTCTTTGAAATTTATCAAGCGTCATTAGTATTTATAGAAGTCCACAGGGGTTTAGACGAAGAGGAGAGACGTAAGCCAGAGGAAACTCATTCACTTGCCAGGGTGACGGCCAGAGTGTTTACTCAGGAGGATAAACAAACAGGAAAGGAGTGGAGGACGTGCACATTGAGTGGGAGCCGTACTTGTGCCATTGTGTCATTCAGTCCTGCCAGGGTGTTTTTGTGTTTTTACAGTTGACAGACTACAACAAAACAAATCATTATCAGTCATTAGAGGTGAGGTTTGGACTGGCAGTAGTAGTTTTTTTCCATGAATTATCAGATGGGCAGAGGCCAGTAAAAATTAAAGCATTGTCATTGAGTAACATGGAGTAATAAAAAAACGTCTGAGAACATCTTCTAAACAGATTGCTGGACACTTCCAATGCTTCTTGTGCTCTATTAGTCCCATTCTGTAGATGTATTGAGTTTCATTGCCTGTAACAGAAGCAAATGTGATGCCAGGATGTACACCACATTTCTCTTTCACTTTCACCAATGCACCTTTCCCGTCAGCCACCTGTAAATTCCTGCTTTTAAATGGCCAGACATAAGACTGCATCATAGAACACATTGTGACAGGAGGCCATGCATATTTCAAAACCCATAACCTATTTATAATGCATGGAGCCTCATGTTACTGTCATTTTTAGAGAATATACACTATTTTTAGTATATTAATTATTCACTACAGAATGTTTTTTGAAGCTTTTTGTGAAAAACAAAAAGTAATCTATTTTTAGAAGTTGCATATAAAAAAAAAAGAATAGAATCCATTTTTCAATCTAAAACACAATGTACGTTTTATTATATTTAAATACATAGTAATAATTCCTCTAGGTAAAATTCTAAATTATTTTACATTTAATACAGGTACATATCAGTATACAGTAGCAAAACTGTGTAAATATATTTGTCTTATGTACATTTAGCATGTATAATCAGGGTAGATTAATGACAGAAAGTGACAGAGAGTGAGGTTAAATAATAGGTGACGATGACAACAGTGAACAAGTTTCTCTTGGCCAAGTGCTCCATGTTTTATCTCCATGACGTCTCTTGGGATGTGAGGACTGCAAGACACACAGAAATAAGTGGGGATGACGCTCCCTTTTGTTTTTGACAACACCATTTAACAAAGACAGAATATAGTTGCCCGGGGCCAATCAACAATATCCACACCATGCTCGACAAACAAGCTGACACATAACAAAGGTAAAGTCCCTCAGAGGTTTAGGTCTGTGGATGAAGTCAAGCAACAGTTTTGTTTCAGGCAAGTCTCTGTAACTAGCACTGGAATGTCAGTAGAACACCACACGTAAAAGGTAAAGGATAAGATCACACTCAAACACATCAAGTTGACCTGTCAGCGTAAAAAAACGTATGAGGAAATGCTAAGTGCTGTCATACAGTAAAGAGTTGCTTGATATATCAACATGGAAAACAGATTTCCTCATTTTGCAGTTGTGAGAACTTTGGTAAGCAAGTTCATTCTTAAATCGAGAGGCACAATGCAAGTCATGACAGGTCAAATGTTTGGTGTAAAAACAGGAAAAGAACTAAGTGCAGAAGAAAATGAAAATTAGTTGTTTTTACACCATGGTCTTGTTGCATACATCTGAAATGTGTTCATTCTTTTAGTTTGAGGATTCACAAAAATATACTGTCAAATGTTATTCGCTTTTGAATTCGGAGCTGAAATACATTTCAGTGCAGGCAAACAAGGGCCACGGCTTCACACAGTTAAAGACTAGGACAGTGCAACACACTTCAGAGCCCTCAATGATAGGCTCTTGCTCTTTGGAAGTCAAGTGTCAAAGTACAAGGCATTGTATAGATACACCTCTCACATATAAACAGTATCCATACTGAAAAGGCAAAAGGAAATGACATTGGTCTTTTTTTCATATCACAGTATATAAACAGCACTACAATCAGAATGTCTGCTACAGTCATTCCCAAATGCAAATGGTAACATTTATGAATCAATAAAAAGCAAATGCAGCTGAAAGATTGAGAATACAAAAGGTCTCCCTATTATTCAAGTGGGAATGTTGAAATGCATAAAAAGCAGCAGCTGTTAGCCCAGCACATAAAATGGTTAGAGGGTAAGCATAGAGCAATATTTAAAAGAAAATGGGAGAAGGAATGTAGATGTGGCAGATAAAATATGCTCTAAAACATGATACTGCAGGAGTATTAGATGTTAGCTTTGAATGACAGAGCAAAGGAATGGGCCTGAGCAGTAGTAGGGACCTCCACCAAAGAGTCAACCAACACCAAAAACAGCTTTGATAGGAGTAGCAGGGGGCTCTGGGACCAGGGCAGGAGAAGAGCAGAGCGGGGCGAACTCAGGAAGCTGCAGAGTCTCACACATACACACCCTCAGGGTTGAGGCTGGACACCAGAGGGTTTTGGAGATTACGTGGATGGCCCAGGAACTGTTTGGCAGTGGGGCGAGGTGGTGATTCTACAGGGTGTCACTTCTGCCTAGGAGTGAGGAGGAGAGAACCATCAGGACTTGACACGACTCTCTTTAATAGACATTTCTAGTTCTATTACAGCGCTTGGAAAAGCATCAAAAAGCACTTGTGGAGAAATGTTAAATGACATATAAAAATAATGAAAAAAGTGGCTTGTCTGAGTGTGTATCCTTCATTGACTGTAAATCATAAAGACATAATATATTATGTAATAGTAACAGAACCCGTTTATCCATTTTAGAGCCAAGATGAAAATATTTTGCCTATGTGTATGCTGTCAGTGAGTGGGTAGAGAACATTAGTAAGTGGTTTGATAATCAGTGGCTGGATGAATACAAGCTTTTAGGGTATGTCAAGCACAACACAATCAAGAATTATACATGAACTCTGCTAACAATTAGCTTTTTAACGTTCTTGCTCCTCCAGTTTATTGCAAACAATGCAGCAGCAAGCTATGGAGTAAACTATGGAGTAACAGAAAAGTAACTGTGGTAAATAATTAAAAAATGATTTACAATATTAATTTCATGTCTATTGGGTTGTAGCTGTAAAAATAGTCCGTACTTCTGTTCCCGTGGCTGTCCTGTAGAAGATGTGCCATTTCGAGCTGCTCAGCTGCTCCTGGAACTCGCTGCGTGATTGAGTGTGTGCTGGCAGAGCACCTGTCTGCTGGATAAACTGCTGCAGGTTACACTGTCGAAGCTCCTTATTCAGCTCCTCCAGCTCGTCTTGTCTGTCCTGAGGAGGAACGAACATGAAAGCACACCAGAGAAAATAAACATAATTATGAAGCTTATGTTGTGCAAATCAGAATGCTCAATTATCTAGCAGGCTCAATTATCTAAGGAAGTATTATCTACATTGATCAAATATAGTAATATGATGCATACTATTAGTGAGTGAAATTGCTAGTCAACAGCTTCTTTTCACCACACAGGGGCAGTAAAGACTAAACGGAGAGAAGCTAGGAAACTAGTCCCATCAGTTTTTACAGCCCTCACCTTCAGTAAATCACTACAATCTCAGCTTTTTTGCTTCCCCTGATTACAGGAGTAACCGAGCTTCGAAACAGATATACAACCTTGCTCATTTCTTCCTGCACTATTAACTGACTATGTCCCAGAGGATACAAATTTCATCAGCTGTCATTATTGAAAATTTGGACTTTAAAGATCCCCTGTGGAGAAAGAGAGCGTCACCTTCACACCGACAGCTTAAACTAACAAGCCAGTCAATCAGTCTTAACTGCCTATCCATTATTGTTTAATCAATGTGTCTGCCCACAGTAGCCTTGGCGGGCCTACGTGTGTAATTAGTATTGGACTCCCGACAGCCCGCTGAGGTACTTCACACCTGCAAGTCTGCCTCCATTAGCTTAATGACAGGAAAGCTGCGCTCATCACCCCTCACTTAAATACTGTGTCGCCACCTCGACACATCATCTGATAGACGACTGAAACCACAGCTTTTTACCGTTTTAAGGCTTGTCCTTTATTTTCACAGTTTATTGTTGATAGAGATAACATGTAATTTGAGGAAACAAAAGTGTTGTATTTCTTGATAACTGTCTTGGTGGCTAAAGTGTCTGTGGTTACAACTGCTGGGTGATAAATTCTTTACTGTGGCAAGTTGTAGCATGTTGTGAATGACAATCACATCTTTGTTCTGTTTGGAACATCTTAAGACTACTCGCTGTCAATAATGCAGTGAGTCTCTTGTCAATGTGACCATAACATACAGCCTCCCTATGGCCCTCAAATAGCAATAAATCTGTCAGGTTCAATCCAGGAGTCACATGCCTCTCCATGAGAATGACACAGAGCCAGCAAATGAGCTCATTATTTGTGGTTATATTATCTACAGCCAATTGGATTTTAACTTGAAGCTCAATTTAGAAAAAAAAATACACCAAAACACTATAGTGTTTATGAACAACAAAAAAGTTGTCTACTGCACAGTAAAAGATAAAATCAGTCTTCTCAGTGTTTTTGGTTAAAGCTACCCTGAAACAGTTCAAAGGTGGACACAAATTTCACATGGATTACGAGGAAACTAGAGTTTCAACTGGGTTAGGCCTTTATTGATACAGCCACATGACAACCACCAAAGGTAAACAATGACAGCACAAACACTGCCATCTTAAGATTAAAGACTTTGTATATGAAAACTGCGATTTGTAGCAACTGAACAAAGGTAACAGGATTATATACTGTTAAGTGTTAATGTACTATCAGAATTTATACAATATAGGAAGTCAGTAGTCAGGATATATACGAATCATACCAACAGATTGCCTTAAATGTCTGTGTCAAGTTCTTTTGTCATTAGTCTCTAGTGTTGTCTGTCTGCTGCAGGATACACAGTAGGGGTGTAGGTAGAAGAGGGCCAGTGGTGTAAATCTTAAATGAAAACTTGGTCTTTACAGTCCTTTCTCAGTGACCTCTCTCCTTACCTGCAGCAGAGACTCTGCCTTCCCCAGAGCCTTGTCAGTCTGAGAGAGCTGCTCCTCCAGCTCCGAGCTATGCCTGTCCTGGATCTGCATTTCTGCCTTCACAGCATCAAGGGAATCCTCTGGTACACTGCAGTTTGCTACAAGCTGGCTCTCCCGCTGGATTTCCTCCTCCAGTTGAGCAGAACGCACTGAGAACTCATGGAGCCGCCGTCCACAATCGTCCAGTTTGGCGTGGAGCTCCCCCAGCTTCCTCCTCATCCCTTGCTCTCTTTCCAGCTCAGCCTGAAGCTCATCCTCCCAGAACTGTTCATGAGAAAGCTCTGCCTGGTTTCTGCGCACAGCCTGCTCCAGAATGTCCAGTTCCTCCTGAATGATAGTGTCTGATACAGGAGAAGGGCATGGAGAGGGGTAAGGGCGCTCCCATGTATGGGACTCCCTCTCCAGAGTTTCAAGCTGGGCCTCAATGGCCCTGAGTCTCTCCTGCTGCTGCAGAACCTTCCGGAAAACCTCCTCTTTGAATGGGCCCACGGGCGGAGATGGCGAAGGGGGAGTAGGTGAGGGAGAGGCTCTCTGTTCAGGGGAGTCTCTCTTAAGCTGCTTGGTTTTGGTATTGGGAGATGTTGATGGCCCGAGGTTAAACGTAAGAGATTTCTTGGGTATATTGCGTTTTAAAGGCTCTGGTTCCCACTGCCTAGGCAGGGGTGTTTGTCTGTCCTGTTTTGAGTTAGGTCCATCACTGGTGCTGGGCCCAGTGCGCCGTAAGAAAAACTGAACTTCATTTCCATGTTGGCCTAACTTGGCCAAAGACTCCAAAGGCCTCTCTGTGGCCAGCAGCTGCCGCTCTGTGTCCCTCAAACGTTGTATTAAAACATAACGTCCCGTTTGACCTGTGGACAAATAGAAGAATGGGTATAATCAACAAACAAATAATATAAAAAAAAACTAATAAAATAATTAGTTTTTTTAGTTATAGAAGCTGTGTGACTCATTGAAACTGCAGCAGTACAATCAACTCCTCCCTCTAGACTCAAAGCAAGCTATGCAGAAAAAAATATATTACAGCAGAAGCATTATGATGATGCCGATATCCCGGAGTCTGTGCCACTGAGAATAGGAATAAAAGCTAATGCATAAGACACGCACAACATGTAAAAAATGTTCAAATAAACTGAAATTTCCACAAGGACTCCGAAATTAGGACAAACCCTCCCTCATGACTTGGCGAGCAGCTCACTCATGGAAGGAGGAGAGTTCTAAATCTGGAGTGGTGTTGTTCGATGCTGCTGTGGCAAACAGAGAGAGAATAGCCTGACCCCTGACAATGCTGACTTGATTTAGGTCATGGAAGAATAGCAAGGTGTTCTTGGAAAAGGAGCATTTTATTCACCTAAGACAATTTTCATCTAACCTTTTGTCAAATAACCTGAACGGGGCACAAAAGGTGTGCAGCGGGGAAGGGCAAAAAATCCAATTTATCTGCTCAATTTTAAAATAGCTATATTTTATTTAAAAGAAATGGTTAAATTCAGCAGGAAAATTGTTGTGGTGACTGCAGATGCTACAGTCAACTTATAATGACCAGGTCACCAAGTTATATCACCTTGGCAGCAAATTGACATAAACACACATAGCTTAGCATTTGTATGACACGCTGTGGACATTATTATGCTAACTGACCATGCGCTTTAATTTAACAATGCTTTTTGAGCTGTATTGTCCAATCTTACATTTTAGAAGTGAGCAGAAAAACCTACCTATAGCTTGAGCCAGAGCAATGACCACATCCTGACAGGATGTCTCTTCGGACAGGCCGCACACCACTCGCACCACTCCATCCACCCAAACTTTGAGCTCCATCTGTGACCGGGAAGGACAGGCTGAAGGGAAGAGGGTCTTCAATACAAGTCAGTTCTGCTTGGCTCACCTCTGCTTAACGTCGCATTGCACTGATTCTGTAAAAGAAGTGAACAAAGAGAGAATGTTTGTTAGGTTATGTTTACATGATGATTGGTTAAACACATGACACATCTGTTGAAAACATTAACAAAACATTGGATATAAATGGCTCTCCAACCTATTCATGTATAGTTTGAATACCTGTTTTTACACCAAACAACACTGACGTCAGATGTTTAACATTGAGAACGTCACTGAATTGTAAATTTCCAAGACAAGCACCCAAGAACTAGAGAAGAGATGTATTTATTTTGTTTTCTAGTAGTTTGTTAAGAGCCTCTAAGGTGGTGGACGTGAGCCCATAAATGCCAATCTGTAACCCAATTAAATGCACTGCCGCCCTCCTTCAAAGCAGTTATGATAGCTTACAGCCAAGGGGAACGGACAGGAAAAGTGGAACAGCTCAAGTGTGCCCGTATTTGAGAGAACGTGTTTGTGTGGTTACAAATACATCAAAACCTAGTCTGTTATGTACGTGCCACTCATTGGGATCAAAGATCTGAGAGAGTAAATGACAAGGTAGCCTAACTAGGGATGGGTATCGTTAAGGTTTTAACGGTATTACTACTCTTACCGATACTGCTTAACGGTCCGGTACTTTAACGGTATTCTTATCGGTACTTTGTGTTGTGTGTGTTTTTTTTTTTTTAAGTTGAGAACAGAATTAACATTTCTTTATTTTTTTTAAATTAATAAAACAATTATTTGTAGTGCAAGAAACAGCCATGTTTGAACAAATAGCTATTAAACACACACACACATTAATATATATATATATATAGTAAACTAACTTGAAGTGCTGTGCATTTAAGTTAGCCAAATAAATGTTTACATTTACATACTGATTTTTTTTATTTGGAATTTTAAAAACAAAAGAAATCAACAGAATTTCTACATGAGGTTAACAAACCAGGGAGATTTTACATTTTTTTTAAATGACGTGAACAACGTTGATTCAACATGATTTTAGCATACATACCAGACGTAGATGGGGCAACAACCAGAGACGAGCTAGCTAGCCAGTTGAAAACCTAGCATTTCTCTGTCTGCACATAATGCACTTTTGAAAGGTGCTTAGACAGATTGCTTGTGTTTCCGCCCTTACATGCAAACATTTTGTTGCACTTATGACAACGAGCAACTCTAGAGAAGTATAACCAGTACCACACTTTGGAACGTTATGCTCTCTCCGCCATAGTCACTCTTTGTATTAAGCGGAGGTTAAGCGCCGCGCTCGTTGTGTTGTGTGTGTGACAGAGCGCTGTGACAGACAGCCTCCGCGGCGCGCATGAGAGATCTCGCAGATCTCACAGACAAACGTCTTAATATGATCCACATTAGAAATGTTTGGTGAGATAAACTGTGCACGGTAACATATTATTAAGCGAAAATACATAGTACATTCATTTTTTTCTCCTCCAGTACCGAAAGCATAACCGATAGCGTCAGATCTTATTGATACTACGGTCTTTCATAATTTAGCCCCGGGGCCAGTTTAATACCGGGTTTCGGTACCCATCCCTAAGCCTAACACACTTTGGGATAGCTGCAATGAATATAAAGATTTTTAATACAGTCCCAGTCGGTCTCTGCTTTTACAACTAAGCTTCAAAACAAGGTAATAAAATACTGCAGTGCTCATAAAAAGTGAAACGCCTTGGGCAGTGGTTGGATTATGTATAGTTCTTGGCACAGTGAAAAAAAGTGTGTAGCCTAGGTGGGTAAAATAAAACTCTTCACCCAAAGTCAGGCAGATGGTGAGGTCTTTCTGCCTACTTCTCAGCAGGAGATGCCCCACCATTATGTCTCCGCTCATTCACGGCCTGGCTCTGCTCCAGTGACTGCCCAAAGGGGGCTGCTCTGGAAGAATGCACTGACTTCATCTGCCAGCCGAAAGAGCTCCTGCTTTCCTTAACAAAGCGCTGGCCTCATGTCGCCTCTCCCTGCTGCTGACCTGGTCGCCCTAGACCACATACTTCAGGGTTGTTTAGAAGCCAAACACAAGCTCAAGCAAGACAACAACAGCCTGATCTGATGTGGCAACAACATCACACAAGAACACCCCGCTGTGACACGTCATACACGGGGAATGTGGGGCTCAAGAATCCAACTCGTACAATAGGATCATAGAAGAGATTTGGAATTTTTTAGGCAATATCAGTGAGGTGATTTCATATGGAAAAGAAAATTGATATAAAAAAGAAGCACTTTAACCCCAAATCAAACACTAGAATTTTCAATGTGTTACAGATGTCAGATGTTTTTGTTTGGAAGGGCAGAGTGCACAGTGTTGCAATGAATAAATAAGTTCAGCTATTTGAGGAATGAAGCAAGTGGATAATCATTTACTTCAGTTATTTTAAAAGGTGAGAGAAGAAACTTTCAATTGTTCTACCTTTTATTCTGGAATGCTACAATACAGGCCTATAGTAGAGATTCACTATTCATCTTTTTTCACTTTATATGTAAATTAAATACTTGTACGGCTTTACTTGTACGAGTCCACCCTAACAAAATTTGATTATGTAATGCACATGTAAATCTACCTACAAACATCTACCCTGTCATTGCCACCAGAATGCAATCCACCATAGCATTTACTCTAAAAGCCAACAAAGCACAAGCAAAAAAATAAATAAATGTCATTCTCCCATGATGCTTGGTTTCCGTCCCTCCTGGCTGGTGAAATGTGATAATGTGCACTAACAGGAAACAAACAGCCCTGTCTGCAAGTCTCGGGTTGCCGTCTATTCCTCTGTCACAAAACAAAACTGGGAACTAGACATCCGCCTGACCCAGCCCCAGAAAATCTGGTGTTGCTTGTCGTCACACGTAATGAGGGACCTTTAACTTGAAATGAAACGTCATACACTCATGACATACCTTCAGCGTGACTGTCAGCGCAAACAATGAATAATGGTAACTGATACTAGCGACAGATACTGTACCAGACCTGTGCTTGAAGGACCATTTAACATACAATAAATACACAGAGTTTCATATAGAAATAAACATGATTTGCAATATCTCAAACAGCCAAGGACATAGTTTACGTTTTGGTTATTTGTATCTCAGTTTTTAGTGTTAAATGCTAAATAATGAAAGACCATAACTTTCACTCATTTCAATAGTATTTTCTACTTCTTCTAGACAGACTGTCTATCTATTCTATCCAGTTTCCAGAGCTTATCTCCTTTGGCAAGTTAATTGAAAATTTCTTCTAACTTGGTGAATTAGTTTGACTCTTGGTGTTGCAGAGACACGTTTGAGTATCTTGAAAAGCAGTAAGGAAAGAATAAGACATTTCTGGCATCAAATAATAATAAAAAAAACCATGAGGAAGTCTATGGACATTATGTTAGATATTCAGCTTCAGTGTCAACATGCAAATAAAGCTGAGCCATTTGCAAATGTGTAGCCTACGCACAAAGTTTGAACTTGAAGTTCCATCCATATGACAATGCCCAAAACTGTAATAAGACCCATTCACCTCAGGCTACCACCATCCCCTTAAAATAGAAACTCACTTCCTAATTCCCACCTCTACGTATCCCACTCAAGCCAGGGAATTATAGCCGACTAGTTTCAGCTGAAACTGTAAAAATCGGCCAAAGAATTATTACAATCTGAATCATCCCGAGTATCAAATGTGAAGTTTATATTGAAAAAAATAATATGAGGACATTGAGGGAGAAAAAGTAAAACATGAAGTGCGAAATCATTCTTGGAGAGACGAGTAAAGACTGAGTGGAAGTATTCGAGGAAAAAGCCTGGTGTCTCCCCTCTCATCATCCATTCCGCTAACCCGCTTTGCGTCTTTCATCACCCTGTCTTGGTCTCGGTCTGTCTATCCTCAATAACAGGCCATGCCTGGCTCCTCTGTGAATAAGACTTAAGGCAGAAGTGGTTAATGTCACAGTCCCGGAGACACACGGGACATGATACGACTTGTCTCGGTGGCAGTCTGAATGACTCCGAGTGTCAGGCTGTGAATAGATGGAGGTTTTTGGACAGGCCAGTCTGTCCACACTGTATTTCAAACTATAGCTGTTTACAAGATTTTGGTCTTGAATTTGCCATGAAATCGACAGATCCTTTATTAATCCTTTTCAGTAAATTAAAATTTATCAACTATTATTTCAATCCATATTAAAGTAATCCATGGCTCTAGATCAGAGGTGCCCAAAAGTGGCCCACCAAGGGTTTTGACTCGCCAGTGGTTGTCATGTTTTCCTTGAAATTGCCTGTTTGAATCAATTTGCAATAATGGTTGAGCATACTTAACTATTGGTAATGGCCAATTACATTAAAGAGGAGCCATTGGGTTTATATATCCCAGAAACAGCCTGGTGCCCTTACTCATGGCGCTCACATAAACCTTTAAAGATAAAAAGGGTCTTAAATAAATAAGACAATTTAGGTAGGTTTGTGCATGTGTGCACATTTCCACACTTTATAAGTCCACAACTAGTCTTATTTTTGAAAAGACTGGGTGAGCATAAGTTTAAGTCAAGTAAGTTTAAGTTTGCAGGGCTACAATTAGGGGTGTGACTGTTAGTATATAACCATGTGATCGACGGTTATAGTTGAACACCGTCATTAGAACTCTATAACCGCCAAAACCGTGTCATTAAAATATTTTTTACAAACATTTTTTATCAAAAATTATTTTCATTTTTTAGATAGGATCATAAGATGCAATATATCGGAGACATGGTTTTACCACTTAATGAAGTTTGTAAATCGTCAGACATGATATTTACTTGTACAAATTTTATCTTAATTTTAATAAATGTTTCATCAACCAATTGCATGTATTTTAATAAATAAAAAGCAAATATAGCAGACAATGATAACCGTGACATGGAAGCGCCAGCACGCTGCGTTCACTTGCACTGCACTGTGAACTAGAGCGCATCTCATCGTAAATGAAACTCAGCGTAGGCCCATGCTTCATACATTAGCACAAATACAGTGCCAGCCACTCAGGAGCTTTGGCAAAGTCATCTTTCCTTGACCCACGATACAGAGGCAATGGGGGGATGGATTGGGGCAGACAAAAGGTGCACTCCGGGGGGAAACTGTATCAGCTGACGAGGGAAACGGAGGCGGAGTTAGTGGTGCTTCGGAGGCTGCTGGAGATGATTCGGGAGAGGTCTGTGCACAATCTTGTCTGAAATCTCTGCCCCTTTACTATCTCCAAGAACAACCAATTGATCTACGGCAGATCCACTAGCATGGTGGCGAGACAATGAAACACGCTATCCGCTCTTAGCAAAATTGGCACGTAAATACATGTGTATTTGTGCTACAAGCACAGCATCAGAGTGAGTTTTTAGCACTGCGGGAACATAGCCACCCCAGTGAACATGTTGGTGTTCCTGTCACGGAACTTGGTTTTGTTTACTGTGTGTGATTTATTTAAAACAAAGCACGTTCATTGCAAAGTTTTCTTTTTTTTTTTTTTTTGTTAAGGATTTGTTCATTGTGTGTGATTCATTTAATAAGCACATTCACTGCTAGTTGTCTTGCTGTTAATTTTAAATAAACGTAGAGCAAGTAGCTAATCAGTGTCTGCTCGTTTATTCAAACTAATACCCCCCCCGGTTATGTTATGAACCGTCACATTTGACTCACGTCATAACCGTCATCACCAATTCTGAAACCGGCACACCCCTAGCTACAATTAGGCGCTACCTCATCAGAACAAACAGTATTTCTTTAATTACATGCCAAAAAAAAAATTGTGTTTGGCCTTGTGTTTTGCTCTAGACTAAATTCATTATAAACACAGCCTGGATGGCCAATTAATGAGTGATATGTGAGAACATACATTTGATAGAGCAACATATTGGTTAACAGGACTGACAAACTCAAGTCAAACTATTCTCTTGTAAAAGAATAGTTTAACCTGTGGACGATCCAATCAGGGTTGAAATGTTGTCAACAATTAAATTGCAGTTATCTCAATCGTTTGTGACTAAAGATGCTAGCTGTGCAACTGCTGATACAGATAATGTGCTATGGATATTGTGATTATTTTCCTGAAAGTCATGAGAACAGCTTAAACTCTATCAGACATGACATGATATACTAGCTTTCAGCACCCTGAGGCTACATTCAGAAAATAGGGCTAGTGTGTACGTGTCATAGTGGTGTACGATAAATGGCCTGATGTACAAGCTTTTGTTCAGGATTGCAAGCAGATGTTCCATTTAGGCCTATCCTTATAAGAGGTCACTCCAGCTCTGAGCTATTACACTATCTCCACAAAAACACAGCTCAGAGAAACAATAGCCTATGAGCCGATGTGACCCACAGATGTATACACAAATGACCCACAATAAAAGCACTAAGCCAAGTAGATAAAAAAACTACCAATCAGCACAAACACAGACATTGAGACGAGAGTAGAAGATGGTAGATGTCACATTCAGGGAACAATAAACAGTTGTGGTAGAAGCTGTGCCCTCAACAGCACTCGGCTCAAGGTTGGCACAGACAGACAAACGCTGCAAAAAGCCAGTAACACGCTGGCACAGAACAGCCTGGTGTCATCTGCATTGAAGAGACACCATTGTTGCTCTGATTCTACAATCAGCAGACAAGCTTTTGTGGCCTCTGGCATTGCTGGGTCGTTATGCTGCCCAGTCTTTTATAGTCACTCGGCTGCGTCCATGTGTCACTGATAAAACTAATAAAAACGTAGAATTGTCTCTTTTGTCCGCTCAAACGCCTACTCATTTGCCTCTCCCTTTTGCATCTCAGTCTATCTACAATTTATGTGCTTGTAGACAGCTGAAATGTTCACAATGTTCCCCGGGGAAGCTCTCACTTCACTTGTTCCCAATGGTAAAAAATTATCTTTTAGCTTCAAAAATTGAACTTGTCCTTGTGGAAATGAAAATAAATTGTGTTTGTCGGCATGTCAAGTGCCTTCTAGATTAGTGACAGATTTAATTTACCAAGTATAAAGTTTAATTTTATTCCATTAACTCATTAGAATTAATACAGGTTTATTGGTAGAAACTAAACTGACGAACATCTGCTTTACTATGGCTTTGTTTATGTCCTGAGGCATATTTTTTTTTACAACACTGCTTTGTTAAAACAAACAAAAAAAAACAGATGTTCCTTGACAATGTTTCCTCTTTATTTTCTCCAACTCCATATTTCCCATGCAGAAACCATTATGAGCAGGGGTTCAGTGCCTGCGGTCAGAGAGCAGGGAGTGGTCCATCAGGCGCGCGAGGAAACCAGATCCGACATCAGACAGCTTCTGTGGGGCACTATTACAGGCTATTAACTTTCTAGTGTAGTTGCTCCTCTCTAGTGGATTTATTCATTCAAGTCTTTATTGGGTTTGTAAAAAGATACAAAAATAGGAGTGTCAGTTTAAAATTTTTAAATTTTGTCTAATAAAATGTGGTATGTGAACATCTAAAATACTTTTGGAATGAAGTGCTCACTGTAGGAACATGTTTAAAATGGATCCCAACTATTCCAGCTATTATCAACTGTGAAGGCTGCAACACGTACATTTTTCAGCAAACATATTCAAAATAATTGTTCAATCACAGCAAATACAAAGCCCAGAAGTGGCTCTATATGGACTGTAAGGGGCTTAAACGACAAACAGCTCTAAACTTTTAAGATGAACCAACCTAGAACAAAAGAGAGAAAACCGCACAATACAGTTCTATCCATCTATTTCATTGTATTGTAATATGCCCATGTGTAATACTTTTAACATCCAAAGTAAGAGCAATGTTCTTGTTTGCTTATTTCTCCTTCGTCACTGTGGGGGCCATAGATACACTGCCTGTTAATTAGACACCACGGTTGCTTGGTTTCCCTGCTCAAGGAGCTTCACAGATCCCTCACAACTACAGGAATAATGCGCTTTTCCACAGCACATTAATTCAGCAAATGTTTCCTCTGAAGAAAATCCTTGTGCCCAAACCTCAAACTCTTGAGTGAAAAATGTTGCGCAACCATCAGCCTCTCCCTCTTTTGACATGCTAATGACAGCGCAAAAGGAATCAGAAACATTTGTTAATAAGCTTTTGTCTTCAGATTTACATATGGGGTTTGTCAGTGTGCCTTTCTCCTTTATGACTGGCTTGTCCAAGTGTGAAATCTTAATAAGAGGGGATCAGTTGTCATTAATATAGGGGACACCGTTTCATCCAAGTGAAGGACAAATATGTACAGGACTATGAGCAGACTATACTGAACCAATATAGACACTTTTACTGTTTGTAAACAACTGACCGTGTGTGCTGTCAGGGAGTGGGTAGAGAACATTTGCAAGTGGCTCAATATTTGCATCTACGTACATTTAGGCTACACTAATACCTTCATGCTTCAAGACACTTAACATAAGGGTCAATGGTAGCTCTGTGCAATTTATTGAATTTTCAATTTCTAATGACCACAAAACCTATGTAACCGAGAAAAAAAACAATTATTTAGTCACATTCTGTTTTGAACGTTATTTTGGCCTGAACACATTAAAAAACACAGAATGTGCAAGATTAGCAACACTTGTTTTCCACGAGATTGTGGAAGTGCTCTACATTGTTCTCATTCATTAATTTATTCATTTTCTACCGCTTAATCCCGTTAGGGGTCACAGGTGACTGGAGCCTATCCCAGCAGCTTTGGGCCTGAGGCGGGGTACACCCTGGACAGTGGCCAGTTAGTCGCAGGGCTGACATTTAGAGACAGACAGACGACCATTGACTCTCACATTCATTCACTAGGGACACTTTAGAGTTGCCGATTAACGGTGGGAGGAAGCCGGAGTACCCGGAGAGAACCCACGGTAACACGTGGAGGACATGCAGACTCCTCACAGAAAGACCGGAGTCGGCCGAGAATCTACATTGTTAATCTTATTAATTTATCTTGATTATGATTTGTTTATTTTATAAGCTATTTATTTATTTATACATTTGAATATATTATTTATTTTAAGGAGAACACACTGTTTTGTTGAATAAATCCAACATATTTTGATGAGTCAAGGAGTAAAGTAAAATAATTGTGATTTCAGTAATGACCCAAAAAAAATCATGGTTATGATTTTTCCCATAGTTGTGCAGCCCTAGCCAATGGGAAATAGTGAATGATTTGCATAGTGTAATTGTTAAATGTTATTAATAACTGACTGGTTCTGAGCTAGGGGTTATAACTTAACATTGCCACCTATGCCCTGCCCTCACCTGTGGCTGTCACTTCCGCTAGAGTCACACTTTATAAAACCCTTCAGTGTGAAATTCCACAAGTCACTGGGCCAACATGGTAACCTGGGTCAAACCACAGGAGACAAGAAAATCGAGGAAGGTTATTTATTCAATGACACTAAGAAAGCACAGATAAACCAGTCTTGACACACTTTTAACTTTCTTTCAAATAAAGCACACGCCCAAATGAATGAGTCTGCAATTGTTTATACAGCGATGACCTCATTCAAACAAAACCAGGGTTGCCATTCTTTTTAAGATATCATTTCCAGTGCTTTTTGTAAAACGGTTATCAACATATAATTCCATCTCAATTTATTCATCTATTTCTTAATATGCGGGTATTAGAGTAGTTATTACCTGGAAATTTCAACTCTGCTTTGATTTGAACTGCACTCAATTGACAAACTACAGCAACCTCAGAGGGTCAAAACCAGAAATTCCAAACGCACATTTGGAATTCAACGTTTTCAGGACAATATACAATTTATAAAAAACGTTTTGCATTCCCATGACTGGAACAGCAACTTAAAATGTTTAGGTTTGCCAGGACTCGTAGGAAGTCTGGAAACTCCATGATTAACTCCAATGACATGCACATACCTGATTGGGCAGTCATTCACTAGTCCCTTTTAACCACAGAGTGGAGGCAAGATTTTGTTAGCGCTGACTCACAAATCCACCCACAGAGACCAGATTGTACGCTGCAAGAAACAAAGTAGAAGTCCGACTCGGGATGAGCACTTTGGCTTTGACTCCAGGCTTAGCCCTCCGAACACAAAAGTTGGCATTGTTAGGTAAGAAGCTTGTCAGATGGCTGATGGGCACCCATGTGTAATTATATACTCCCAACCTGACTCAGCAAAAACTTGCCAGGGAAGGAGAAGGCTGCTCTGTTCCCAGAAAAATTCAAACGCAGCAAACCTACTAGATAATGCACACCTAATGTAGAATATAGTAGGCAGCCACAGAGTTAGAGTGACAGCGAGATGTACTCGGTTAGGGCATTGCCAAAATAGCATGTGCCACCACTGAAAATACACAGTCAGACTGTCTGACTCAAGTTTAATAGTGATGTTTAGCTAAAGTAACCCGCTAATTTAAAGGAGGCAATTTTCACAGGGTGTGAGTTAAAATGAGTAGGCTAAAAATGGCTAAAGCTTGCTATTTATAGTTAAGTTTGTTGCATCACTCTCACTTGCATTTCAAGAAAAAAAAAAAGGAGTGACAAATGTGATCTCAAAAGTCACAAGAAAGAAGCATTAGTCATTTAAAATGTTACTATGCCTCACTGTGCACTTTGTTTTTTTTTTTATTGCCAATTTACTTTAAAAGCGGTGCAACATGGTACACCCAAAGATCCAATTCATGTCAATTGTTTCCAAGTTCATCTTTATTTATGCTTAAACTGGGATTGACTTATACCCTGAGCCAAAAATAAATAAAAAGAACAATGAACATCAATATGCAAACAAATGTGTTTAAATCCTATGTTAAAAAAATATATTTTGGTGACGGAGACTGGTGCTGGATTTTCATCATTTTTTAATCCTTAAGGAATCCATGATGCAATATGCAACACAGTCCTTGTCCCAACTGCAGGGAATGTTGCTATTAGCGTGCCCAAGGAAAAATGTCTGCACAAGTCTAGAAATAAAATGAATAGAAGAAAACTCAATGCTAATTTAACAAAGCTCGCCACAGTGAAAAACAATAAAGTTCAGTGAAAAGTAATATAGCATATGGGAAAACAGGAAAACGCAGGTGCACATTCTGTAAAGATAAGATGTCTTGCTCTTACCATAAGCCACTCTCATCTGACAAAAATGTTGTTATGAAGGGAGTACTATGGTCTCTGCTGCCTGTTTCATGAGACAGGCTTTGTGGAATGCAAACAATATGTAATGAAAATATAAACAAGGTTTTGACTTTAATCAATAATCAACTGTGGAGTCATCGGCAGTTTAATTAAAAGAAACAATTTTAAGTTATTATAAACCATTATACTCATCTTTGGGCTTATTTGAATAAAAACTTTTATTATAAATCTGCATGGGGCATAATTAAAACTAAATATTACTAAAGCATTGAATCAGCAAAAATCTAATTTTTGTTGTGTTTGGGTTTCTAATGTGGAATAAACAATAACAAATAGTTAGTTGGATTCTTTTTAGGAACAGCTAATGTGGAAAGCATTGACTTTTGGTATTAAAGGTAGGTTAGGCGCAAAAAAATATTTTCCGGTCTTTGATTAGCAATAGACCCCCTACAAAATCAAACGGGCACAAACATGTTCTGGAACTGTTCCCAATGGAATACCTGACTTCCATTTTACATTCCAAAAAAAGGAATAGTTCATCCCTGCCACTGCTGGGGCCTTGGTGCTAAGCAGCAGACATTTTCTCTTTTTCCCCTTTCTAGTTTCCATGGACTGTGCTGAGCTGTGTTTCTTCATTTGTTCTTTGTGTTCTGTTCATTTGTGTTTTTTTATTCAAAAAAAGTAACACAATTTGAATAAAAAAGGTACTTCTGAGAGGAGGTAAAGCTGTATACAAGCAGTCCTTGGAGTCAGGTAAAAGGTGAATAAAAAAATAAATAAGAGCGAAACAACTGAATACTGGTTTCTAAGTATGGTACAAATATCATACATTATTATGACATATTTAAGACAATAAGTGAAGAGTGGGTACACAATCACAGGTGAGAATAAGTGTGTTTGTTGTTGCTGTTTTTGCAGTACTGAAGAACAGCCACCTTGAATACATGGAAAGTTAAAAGTGGAATCTGTTTGTGTTGCATGTGGATCGCCGACAGGGTGGGCCTCTCAATCTGCCTGATTTATAGTTTGACGGTAAAGTGTCTGACACAACCCTCTCCCCCTGTCATTACCTTGAGGAAGCCAGCCTCTTGAAGCTGGGGGAGGACAATGTGTGGACAGTCAGGAAAAAGAGGACAGACTGATTTATAGTTGATTGCCCATATCCAAGGAGCACCTTTGGGACCTTTAGGTCTTGAGTCAGATCACTACGGTGACGCCTGGCGTGGAGACAAACATACACATGAAGCCATTAGCCCACATGTAGATTAGAGGCTTATTGGTTCCATGGCTGCAGTTCAGTTAAATTTTGAGAGATAAGTGAGCCACCCCCATGGAAACAGCAGTCAATGAGCAAGTAAGTGCCGAAGCTGTACAAAGAGTGTTTGTTAAAGGAGGAATATTCCACCGGCAGACGCACATAAACTAATACAAAAACATCTTAATGAGTTTGAGTAGACAGCAGGCATAAAGCTAACTCTGTTTTATTATGCTGTATCAACTTCAAAGGCAACCTTGAATATCTATTGCTCAAGTACATATACTTTATTAAACACCTTCAGAGCAAAAGTCCAAGACTTGTGAAATTTACAACACAGGTGTGAACAAGGGCCCACAAGACTCATGTGATAAGTGTATAACCTGTCTAAAACCTAAAGCAGTCAATGCTCCACATTTAAAAAGGAAGTAAACCAGCCTTTTGTAACCAGGCCACACACACACACACACCTCAAACATCAGTGCACCTCAAACATCAGAGAAGAAGGTAACACAATGCCACAAATATGTCTTATCTGTTCATCTTTATGGATGAAAGAAGTATTGACTTTGGACTCTTTGTTGGTCCAAAAGCAGAGTAACAATGATTATGCAAACATGTTTCAAAGTAAACTGCAACATTAGTCATACTTAGTCTTACACAGTACATACAGTATATCGTATATAAAAATAAAAACTAATAAAACCATTTCAGGTTTTTGATCCTTCCTAAATATGTGTTTAACACCACTAAAAGGCCTTCTACATTTTGCACCATCCAAGAGAAAACCTTTTCCCCTGAATGTGACTTCATCCTCCAGCAGCTTTCAACTCATAGCAACATTTGCCTGCGTTTGATGTGCTTGATCAAACACATCTATATTCAATGACAGGTTGAACATCAAGCATCTCAGGAGAAGGGACAACTCTGTCAAATGCACCTGTCTGCCTCTATAGCCGTCTCTTGATTAAGTATTTCTAAGCCGAGGAGCAGACATTTTTTCATTCTTTATTGGCATCTTGACCCTCCTCTCGGCCCTGTCCGGGGCCCTTGGTTGAGGCACCGTGTTATTTACTGCTCACAGAGCCCTGTGTGCTGAGAGTCAACACAGCATGGCTGGTTGAGCAAGGGAGAAACCTGCTGCTTATTCGCACACCAAGTCACATGACCATCCCAAGGGGTTGGCAGTGATGTTTACTGCACTCCAATCACAACACATGATAAAACTGAGAGCCATGAACAAACATCCAAGAAATGTCAGCAGAGTTAAAGCCACAAAGGAAAAGGTAATGTTTTGATGGCGTGATAGGGAGAAAAAAATAAAAATAAAAAATACACCTATTAGGGCTACAGGAGGTTCACCCTAACAGGACATGACAGCTTTCGCTCAGGTGAACTTTCCAGCCAGCTGGACACACGTGGGAACATGTCCTTAGGTAGACTAGGCTTTATATGGACCTGCACAGAGTAGGTGTTATGATTCAACTCCTGATGTGCGCACAGTGGACGATTCTTCTGGGGTTTAAGCTATAGAGACTGCTCACTGTTCAGTGACCCAGAGCAAACACTTTCAAAATCAAACCCTAAAAGGTTTTATTGAAGACAAAAACAAGTGCAAACGCTTCACTGTTGGCAGTAAAGCGTTCCCTGAAGAATATATACAGATAGATTTACAAATGTCTGCAGCTTAACAAGACAAAAAATGTGAACAGGTTCTTTTAAAAGCAACATCTAAAAGTGGAAGCGCAGTGAAATTCCTTCTCCAAATCCCCTCCTTCCTCTGGGTAATTATAGGCTTTTAGAACACAAACTACAGGTCTGCTGTGTTTTTCTTAGGCTCCGCGGGTACAACAGGTGACTACGGCCCGTGAATGCTGGGCTCCATTTCAGACCGTTTCTTGTTCTGCTGTCCATCTACATTTTACACATTAGAATATATTGAAGATGTTTATTAGAAACTCGGATATTTCTTATTTTCTTGTTTTGTGGTTACTATAGCATTTTATCATTAAAGCTCTTTTGCTATAGAAAACCAAAAATTAGCCGTTTATTTTTGTCTGGTCATGATTGACCAAAAGTGGACAGGATAGCCGAAAATGTATTGTCAGTCTGTTGCAAAGCAGAGTGGCTGGGGTAATAATGTTACCGACTGTAACAATAATAGTAACAGTAATATTTGGATATACAGCTATTTAACCTTTATATTTTATACTTTAGAAATCCACTGACCTCCCCTTTAAAAAGGGAAAAAGTATTTCTACCAAGTTTCATAAGAACTTTCTGAGACCTCTCTGAATAGTTTATTTCATCGAAAATAATGTTCTGCTATATTTTCTCCTGTGGGGGAAATAAGAAGTTTGCCACAAACTTAGCGGCAATGATTTATTGAAAAGAAGATTTGATAAATTGAAAAGTGGGTTGAATTTGGATTGGAAATGGGCTGCGAGGGAAAATGAGGTAGTCGGGTTTGAGGGATGTGAATGAGTTTGCGAAGAGGAGAGGATCAATCTTTTATCACTGCGCGCGTTCATTCCTAATGGATTCTACGTGAACTGAGCGCAGCAGAACATTCCGTCAAATTGCATAACAGGCGCGGAAAAAATGGGGAAACACCACCCTCACCTCCTCCCAAAAAATTATCCAAAACATGCAAACATTATTTCAGACAACAGTATTTTCAATTACCTCCAGGCCTGAGCACATCTGCCAGAGTCTGGAAACACTCCTGATAAGAGAAAATTGGAGAAAACTGGGAAATTAAGTCACTTCACAGTGAGGAGACCGACTTTCCCATCAAGAATCCCGAGAGATATCTGTTCATGCTCAGATGGACTTGCTTCTCTTGTCGTGCGAGTCAAGTGACAGAGACCATGACAGACAGAGAAACGATGGTGTTCTACCGTAGGAGACCATCAGTGTATTCGAGCAGGAAAAGAGCGGTAAAAATAACGCTGGCAAAAACAAGGCTCTCTCAGAGGACATTGTGCTTTCTCCATGCTAAACAGGCTCTGTTATGAGAAAGAAAATAAGGACTATCCGAGCACTGAGTGAGAAGACAATAAGAGAAAAATGAGCAAAAGAGATAACAAAACAAGGCTTGGGAGAAAGTAAAATGTGTTAATGTGCACAGGCTGCTGTTGCAAACCATTATGCCACACTGAATTTGCAATGTTGTCATATCCGTAAAGCTTCAAAAGGCGAAATTATTGTCAAGTTATTTCAATTAAGAAACCTAAGAAGAAACCTTCCTAGAATTCCCGACAAACAACATTTTATTTTCACATTGGTGTTCAATTAAAAAAGAAAATCAGGGCTAGGAAATATCAGGAAAACATATTGCCATAACTCAATATTGCAATTACATTATCAAACTTATCATATGCCAAACAGGGCTTGTTTGACAATGTTGTATACATTTTAACATATACAAAAATCCTAGGCTCTGGAAAGATTTAAACAACATTTGTTTGCACCAAAGTTTGAGTTTAGGCTGTGACTGGACAATTATTTTTACATGCAATATGTGAACATTGTCACATGGAAGGCAATAAGGTCCAAAATCCAAGTGAATGATGTGAACAATTTTTTATGGAGGTGCTTCAGTGTGGAATCTGCACCCCCTTCAAGTCAGACTAGTTTAAAATAGACATGTTGAAAGTTAATAAAATTAAGTGAACTAATAAAGTTTGATATTACATAATTATATCAGTAACCCGTTTTCACCTCTTATATTTTTTATTTATTTAGACAGTTTTTAGCCAATTCTGTTTTGTTTCCATTGCGTTTTGTTCCCGTCTTACCGTCACTGTGATTATTTGTAATGTTTGCATAATCCTCAGATGACTACCAACTACCTTGTTGAAGCGAATGTGGTTGAAAATAAACACAAAAGAATAAAGAGATTGTGATAATACTTTTAAGTTAGTTAAAATATGGATATAGTGCTTGCTAATATTGCATTAACCATCTGTAAGATGTTGTGCAACCTTACTGAAAAACCTACATAGCAAAACAACTATTTAGCTAATTACTAAAGTTGGTGAATAAAGTAAAGTCTTGTTAAAGTGCTGATAAGTTCAAAGGTTGAGTTGTAGTTTAGTCCCCTATATCCATCTATAATGCTATAATTATCTCACTGATAACTAAGTTTATCACGTGCAACACACAAACACTCCCACAGAAAATAACCACCTCGTGAGGGAGGGGGGACTTTCCAATCAATGTTTCTGATACGATAGTCTTGCTAATGAGCTCTTAGTTCTCCCCTCTCCAACATGTACCACACTGAGAAAACCTTAAGTAAGACGCTATCCATGCATAATGATGAGTCAGTGTTTAAATGGGCTTAGAGTGCTGAGGCGCATTAGACATGCACAGCGCCGGCATTGGAGAAGTGTAGCACCACAACTAAATAGAGAGAGAACACACAGAGAAAGAGGCGAACTTTGCCCACGTCCTCCATTAATTAATCTTTAATCCCACAGCGGTAAGAGAGAAGCCTGTGTGACGCAGTGGTAACAGATAGCCTGTACTTGTCCAGTAGTTTTAACTTGATAAATGACCAGCTCAGAGTAACACCAGGTGGTTTGATTAATTTGTTTGATACAGAAATATGAAGCAAAGGATCAACAGGTAGATGTTAAGAGCCACCTAATAAGAGGTGACAATATTCCATTCATCTCTAGGCACATAATTTAAGGAGTGAAATTACAAACAGGCATAAAGCCAAAAGGTGAAAACGATGACTTAAAAGAACACCACAATGCTTACACATAAAAATAAAAAATAAAACACATTTACAACAAAGTCAAATAAGTTGTGAGACTCACCAGTCCTCGTATTCTCCTACTCTGCTGTTTTTATGTCCTCTATGTTGTTCTCTCACTGTCTGACTCAGTGAAACCTTTACTTGTGAGAAAGCTGCCGAGCCGGTTGTGCCGCTACAGCGTTGCGAGGCAGCGAGGTGCGCAAATCAAGTCTGCAAGTAGCGAGAGGGGAGTGCGCCGGTCCTACAGAGGTCAGAGGCAGTTGGACAGCTGTGGTTGAAGCTAAGGGAAGATCTTGAAGGATGTGACCGCTCCGTGTCACGATCCGTCTGGCTGCCTTCTTTGCGCGGCTCGCTGGCTGCCTCAGGAATGCACTTGTGCTGGGTTTCCTCGCCGCAGCCCGAGATCTGACTGAGAGTTCCCTCCCTTGCTCTCCCGCTGTCTACAGCCCTCCTCCCCCCTCCCCCGACGAAAGAAACAGCCTCTCCCAATCTCTTTTCCCCACCCATTCTCTCAGGACTGACAGATCAGGTACCTTCTCTTTTCAGCTCCGAGTATTACTTTTCTTTTTTTATTCCTGCCTTGATACACAATAGCCAATCTGATTATTTTCTGTCAAATTTTTCACTTTGACAATGCGGTAATGTAAAGCAATGGCTCAGCTCAATATCTGTACCGCAAAGAACTGCTTAAACTGCAGAAACTTTATGGCCTTGAGAGTATAAGAGTTACACTGTGCCAATGTCAAATTAATTGTCCAATCAGAGCCATAATGTACACTGTGTTGTGATGAAATAAAAAGTTTAAAAAGTCCATGTTTAGTTGTGTTTTAGCCCGTTTAGTTTTGAATTTAGCCCCAAATTAGTCTTGAGCCTTGTATTTGTTCACAATCTTGAACTTTCACTATATCAAAAGTATCTCAGGTCAGATTGTTATTGCAACAATCCTATTTACTAAACCATTACAATTTTCCATTTCTCATTCTGAATCTAAAACATTTACACCTTATGATAAGAGCATATCACTTGTGTCTTTAAAGTCAGGTGCAAACCAACTTGAAGCATTTTGTTTGCCTTGTACTTCCATGTGTTTGTACTGGCACTAACCTAAGGCAGTCAGCAACAACCTTGTGGCCTGCAGGCATGAACAGCTGATTACACAAATGAGGCTGTCAGGTGATTCTCTTCCTTTTCCTGGGGTGAGGTCATAGTCCAGATAACCAGGTGCAGCAGTGGAGAGTGTGTGTGGATTTGTCTACGTTTGACTTGACAGAACCCCGCCCTGTGGGAAAATGACACAACAGAGCATAAGCCTGACCTCTTATAGCAATATAGGCTTCAGAGCAATGGGTAGAAAACTAGTTGATCAGACACAAATGGCTAAACAATCATCCAGGAAAGAAGGTCAGGATCTGTCCCTAGGCCCCTCCCGTTCAAACCCAGCCAAGGCATGCATGACCAATGGGTAAGGCACAATGTGTGGGAACCCCTCTTTTTAAAAGAGCACACTGCCTCTGTACATCTCCTTAAGCCCAAACTCAAATGTGATTCCCTTTCAAATCTTACCATCCCCCAAATCTTGAAACTACAACCAGGCTACCACACTACTCCCGGTATTAAGTAGATTCTTAATGCAAATGTGAAAGTACAAGTACAAGTCTTTAATTGTAACACTATTGAATGGTATTTAATGTAACCATACCTTCATTTTATTAGCTTCCTATAAAGTCTGTATTCTTGAGTAAATGATAACAAGGCATCAATGTTTAAACATAAGGTATTCTGAAATTCAAGTAGTTCTTTTTTGCAAAATCCTCTTATTTAAATGTCCCCAACTTCCTATTTAATTTTGGGAACTGTTCAATAATTCAGCAACAGCAGTACAGCAACAAAACTCAGTTCATTGCTCTGTTTACTTGGCTGTAATTTGATGTCAGTTTGCATTGTGAACAGCCTAATGAGGACAAGCAGTCACTGCACACAATAACCAGTGTGTATTGTATAATTACATTACAAAAATAGATTTCTTGAATTAATTAATCTGATGAATTAAATCATGCAAACAAAAGTAATAAATGATACGTCTTTCTGCCAAGCTGAGTCACAAGGCCTGTGGTGAGTCAGTTACATCTCTGAACTGTTCAGTTTTCTGTCCATGAAGCAAAGCTTTTGGCACATCCCAGAGATGTGTTGCCTCACAAATCACTGAAACCACGCTAGAATAAAAGGGGGAACGTGGGGGAGACTGGGAGAGCCTCCAGAGGCCGTGCTGAAGTACCCAAGGCCACAGTGAAAAACGATTGAGGTGCCAAATAGAAGTGATAGTTTAAAAGGAGTAGAACAGCGAGTACACTTTAACAGACTAAAAGGCCTGTGGATCAGAGTTGTCACTTGTCAGACCAGCACTGACCAGAGTTTAGGGCTTTTAAGGTGTGGTCCAATTCCTGACTTGGTTGACCTGGTTAAAAGCATTATGTGCTTTTAGCCTAAAAGGAAGGACATGGCAGAAATCAGAGTGTTGGCTGAAGGCATTGTTCTGTTTAGTAAAGGATTATCAGTGGAAAGACTTCACAGATACCTTCCAGGCATTCCTCAGGGCACCTCCCACAGCTCTGTGCCTGTCTCGGCCCACCCTCCCCTGTCAAACCCCACATATCTCATCCGTCTTTTGCTGCGTGACTCAAGCTTTCTTGCGCCCCTCCTTTACATCCCCACCTCACACCCTCCTCTGCATTGACACAAAATAATGCGTGTTGAAAACCTGTTGTTTCAAAAGAAACACAGGCTTTACACATTTAAGACTGGAAATACACACTACAATTCACAAAATAAAATTTTCCACTGATAAAACTCACAATCAGTACTTTTAAGAAGTGGCATTAAGGAGTCATCAGGGTATAACTCAGAGCGGACAGAGGGATGGCTCCCAGGCTTGGCCAAAGACTGCATGTTCAATAGTTTGTGAGAAGGGAAGGCATGCGGATAGTGACTGTTTGCAGTGATGTATTAAAAATTAATAGCATTACGTTGCAGGGGAGGCTCACCCCTTCCCGTATTCCCTCCTCTTTATTTATTCAGGTTTTTACTATAAATACAGACTTCAACAGGTGGACAACACATCAGTCAAGATTTAAGCCTGGACCATCTCAGGAATGAGAGCAGACAAACCAAAGCTATATTTTTAGACTTCCAAACAAGTTTAAAAATCCTGAACTTCTGTTGACATTGGTTTTCATATTCATGGCGAGCAACAAAGTTTAGTAATACCCTGTTTGTCCCAACAAGCCTAAGTATAGGCTGGCTGTTTCATTATGGTCAGGCAGGCGTTGCAGCTCCTGTAGTGAAGCTATGCCTTGTGTGTCATTATGACAGGCAAGATGGTTTATGCCAGGAAAGGTAATTGCACTGTTGAGACATAAATATAGCACATCCTTCACCAAGAACAGACAGAGACTTTTGTTTTCTTCCCAGAAAACCTGGCTCAGAAGATGATTCATGTTTTGGAAGCAAATACTTGCTATCATCATTAAACAAATAACAGCGTAATGAAAATTCACTGGTGAATTGAACGGGAGGACAAGGAGAGGACAGTCAGTCCATAACATAAAGTACAACCGAACATTTAGTATCCTCTGGGGAAGATTGCAAACACCCCAAATACAGATTTTTTTTCTGTACAAGTCATGCATTTGATGAGCCTTTAGCAGCTTCCAACTTGTCAGAATTCTGGCACCCTTTATCCATCTCCTTTTTATCTCCCACCCCCCTCCGGCCCCCCTTTTTTTATATAAAAACAAACAGTACAGACAAATCAGGCCACTTTGTCACCATTCAAAAGTAGATATACTTCAAATACATTTTATCAAAGCTACAGGGCTTTGTTTAAATGTAAAAGGCTAGAACAAAGTTAATAAAAAGTAGTGTAAAAATCACACTATAGGGGCTCTTGAGATAAAGCTGTACCAGTGTCACACTATGCAACTCACTGTTTCTGAAGGCAATAGGAAACCACTACAAATTGCCTGGATGTTTGGAGATGAAACTTACCTGTGGCTAATGGGCTAAGCAGCTCAACCTTTTACAGACTTAAAGAAGAGCACCTAACCCTAGTGAAACCCTAGTGTTTGTGAACATGTATAGAGCAAAAGAAAGAGGAAATGGCCATGATACCTGTCTGTTTGAATGACTAAACTGCTGGTTTGCCGATTACCGGTACGAACAAAGAAAAGCAAATGGACAGGAAATGTGGGATAGCGACAGGCGAGCTATCAGGTAGTTTCAGGTCAGGGGTCAGAGGTCGAACAAAAGCTTTGCAAGCCCCATGCAGAGCAAATGAGAGGCCCCTGGATGTGCTCACTGACGCCTAGATAGCCTGTCTATCTCCATTAGGACCATCTCACAGACTTGGACTAATATCAACAAGTATGTTATTCAAGTGAGGCAAAAAGAAGTGTAAACGAGACTATGGTAAAGCTGTTAGGCGTTTGTTTCTGACATAATGTATCTGACATAATGCTGATAAATAAGCAAAAGCTATTTCTTTACTTTTATTGTGGCTGGGCTCAAGGGAACAGCACACCTTCCATTAGTATGCGTCTCCACATGAGTCTGAAGTGGCTACTTGTGTTCAGATCCTATCTATATGCAAACAGATCTTTTTGTGAAGTGTGCAAATGACCATGTCTGTGCTGTGCTTAAAAAGGTAATTAAATAAAATACACTAAAGATGCTTCATATAAACAACTACGTGCAGTTTTTGAGGATAAAAACATTGGCGTTTTATCTTAAATGCATCATAAAGTGAATGAAGGATAAGTACACAAAATGTAAAAGAATGTAGCTGTATGTCAAGGATTACCTTCAAATGTGCTCCCACCTGTAGTTTAAGCCTGACATTAAATACAGTAAATGCCAGATGTGCCAACCTTTAGTGTCTTCTATGAATGCGTCTTTTCAGAGAGAGTTAAAAGAACCCATCAAGTTTTATCCAGCCAAACTACTCTCCCTAACCCCTTCAGGCAGTGTTATTTTGTCTGACAGCATTAACATCAGACAAGACCTGTCACTCAGAACATCTTTTTTTTACAATTCCCAAAACAATGTGCAAAATAACAGTGTACTCCACTAAAGGCCGATGGGAAAAGCCTCAAGAACACCTGTAGCAACAACAGTATTTAAAAGCTTTCTCTGCACCA
Organism: Perccottus glenii; assembly: GCA_024416835.2. NCBI lineage: Eukaryota > Metazoa > Chordata > Actinopteri > Gobiiformes > Odontobutidae > Perccottus > Perccottus glenii. The sequence goes on along the minus strand of CM044563.2, from coordinate 17,547,849 downwards.
AACCTGTCATCTATTGCCTTTTGTGGCTTCGCTGGATCAAAGGAAAGCTGTGGTACAAATCATTGGCAGCGACAGTCATGCACTGTAAGCACAAGCAAATATGAACGCACGCATGCGTACAATGAACAATGATGAGACAACAGCATAATCGTGGAGACACTTCAACAACAGCCATTTTCGTTTCCAAGCTAGAAAAGGAAATATATGCTTAACACATTCAGGTATGGACTCTTAAAGACTTGTTGAATTTTAAACGAAGCCACTAAGACGGGCCTCTCCGTTCTTATCATCCGGGAGACAGTCCGAGTGTGTGCTTGGAGTGGGCATGAGCCTCAATTAATGACAGACGTGTGTGTGTCCGTGAATATGCCAGATTACTAATAAGCGCTTAGACAAAGGCCATATGTGTGACAGTCTGCGCGTCTCTCCCACATCTCTCCCACATATACTCCCAGTCCAGCAAGAATGTCAGGATTGTCATGTCAGCAGCGGTGACATCATGGCAGCCCGTCGCCGGCAACAACGGGGCCTCGGTACTGCTTTACTCCCGATTACATCATCCTTGTGATAACGGGCCGCCAATCCATGACACCCAGTTCAGCCTTGGTGCCTGCTCACACAAGGAACATATACAAAATGTCATATTCAAAAGCAACGTACAAGCAGAAATTCAATAATTTCCTAGATAAATACTAAGGTTGGGACAATGCTTTGATCTGTATTATTCCTATTATTATTATTTTATTACTACCACCATGACACCATACAGCAATAGTTCAATGTTTTGTAATTAGGATTCTATAAAGCTAATTAGTTATTAGTATACAGTCAGGTCCATAAATATTGGGACATCGACACAATTCTAATCTTTTTGGCTCTTTACTCCACCACAATGGATTTGAAATGAAATAAACAAGATGTGCTTTAACTGCAGACTTTTAGCTTTAATTTGAGGGTATTTACATCCAAATCAGGTGGAATGGGTGTAGGAATTACAACAGTTTGTATATGTGCCTCCCACTTTTTAAAAAGGGACCAAACGTAATGGAACAATTGGCTGCTCAGGTATTCCATGACCAGGTGTGTGTTATTCCCTCATTATCCCATTTACAAGGAGCAGATAAAAGGTTCAGAGTTCATTTTAAGTGTGCTATTTGCATTTGGAAACTGTTGCTGTCAACTCTCAATATGAGATCCAAAGAGCTGTCACTATCAGTGAAGCAAGCCATCATTAGGCTGAAAAAACAAAACAAACCCATCAGAGAGAGAGCAACAACAGTGGTGGATGACCGAGGATTTCTTTCCCTGGTAAAGACCTGGTAAAGAGATTTCTTTATCGATGAGACCAAGATCAACTTGTACCAGAGTGATGGGAAGAGAAGAGTATGGTAAATGGCATGCATTTATATAGCGCTTTTTTGCATCCTTCTCAGGCATCCAAAGCGCTTTACATCGTGCTTCCAATCACCCCATTCACACACATTCACACCTGGGGCAGACAGAGGGTGGCTGCCATACACACAGCGCTCACAGCCTTCTCCAACCACCACCAAACTCACCTCTACAGTCACACACATTCATACACCAGTGCCACAGACACTGGAGGCAAGGCGGGTTAAGTGTCTTGCCCAAGGACACAACGACAGTATGAACAGGGGAGAGCAGGAAATGAACCGCCAACCTTCTGGTTATAGGACGACTGATCTGCCACTGAGCCACTGCGTATGGAAAAGGAAAGGAACTGCTCATGATCCAAAGCATACCACCTCATCAGTGAAGCATGTGGTGGTAGTGTCATGGTGTGGGCATGTATAGCTGCCAATGGAACTGGTTCTCTTGTATTTATTGATGATGTGACTGCTGACAAAAGCAGCAGGATGAATTCTGAAGTGTTTCGGGCAATATTATCTGCTCATATTCAGCCAAATGCTTCAGAACTCATTGGACGGCGCTTCACACTGCAGCTGGACAATGACCTGAAGCATACTGCGATAGCAACCAAAGAGTTTTTTTAAGGGAAAAAAGTGTAATGTTATGCAAAGAGTTTGGAGAAGCAAACAGGAGCAATGAGACAGGGGCTAAAATATACTGACGTAAATAGGGTCAGTAAAAAATTTCTACTTTTAAAAGCAAAAAAAAATTTGATGTTCATGTAAAGAAATGATACAGCAGATATTTACAGAAATCTATCCTGCCAAGCAACTGCCTGGATTTAGTTTCACAATCACATTGAAGTGCTAGGACCTAAAGTCTGAGGTTGTAAAAAATGACAGCCATGACAAAATAAATCTGTGTAAATATCTTGGCCATAACCCAAGTAAAAGCAAAACTGTGTAACTTTTACACTAACATCCTAAAAGTCATTAAAATAATAGCCTCAAATTGCTTTTGACATGAAATATTTATTTTTTTTACGCTAAAGTGCTTCCTCTTTGGCAAATACTTAACTAAGAAACTCTGAATTGCGGAACATGTAGATGTGTCAGAACTTGTCACATCAAGTTTTATTGAACAGTAGCATTCGTCTTCTTTAGTCTTTTCGTAGGTATACAGCCTTTAATCTTTCAAAAGCAGCCTTTACAACCCCCTGGAAGTATTCCTTTATGATGTTGTCAACATGGTTTAGGATACGGTTATATTAGCATTCTCATGGGCAATATAAATTATGTTGTAGAAGTTTATCACCATCGAGACAGTATACCAATACTGTTATGAACTTTTCAAGTCTCTACTGTGTAGTCATGTGTAGTCAATAAGTTTTGAGTGTTAAGGCTTTACTGGTCCTGGCCTGTCAGCTGTCAAGACTAGCTTTATTGTTTACAGACAAGTATGTAGCCTAAGGGGAGCCTACTTTGTGAAGAAACAACTTCCAGAAAGCTATCTTTGTCTTTTTCAACAACAACCATTTGAAGAAAAAACAAAAAACGAATGAGACCAATTTCTAAGGAAATGTTTCTCGCAGCAGCCACTTTTGCCAGACAAGCGCTTCTTTCATGTGTTATTTAAATATTCGTGGGTCAAGTGTCAGTGAGCAGATGCTAGTATGTTTGAACACAAGCAGGGGATCCTCCAGGTCATCTGATAAAGTGCACCTGAGAGAGGGGTGGGAGGCTTTTTTCTTCTGTTACCATGGTAACCAAACAGAGAGAAGACCACCTGGTTCATGGAGCCCAGGACAGAGGCTTGAGAGGGCAGCACTTCAGAACCCAGACAGATAAAAAACAGCCAAAGTGAACTGAGGCTATATTGTGTTGGTGTTGTAACAAGAGAGGAAGTGAACACAACCAACAGCTGTTCAATCTTTCATAGAACATAAAACTAAGTCTACTGTTAGGCTCTAACTCCAGATTTGAAATAATGTGATGCTTTTATTGATACATAAACTAAAGGCTAACTAGACATTTTGAATTCTAAACTATACTGTATAATGGAATATGTTGTGTTGTACTACTCAGAGTATGTCAGTGATAACATCCATAAACCATTATATTATGTTGCTGAGGGCACAATAATCTACAATGATTTAATCTTGTGGCTCAATTCAAATGAAAACACTGATCATTACTTTACAGCTGACTACAAAAATGTGATTTCAACTGAATTCACATAACACTGAAAATACTAAGCTACATTTTTAAGACACAAGTTGAACAAATATTTAGGCTGTGCAAAAATACTATATTTAACTTGTATTTCTCTGTATTTGTATGATATAGTTTCACTGCTGAAGGCAGAGTAGACTGCTTTTAGACCTGTTTATAAGCATCAATATATAACTGTCTCATATAGCTATTGGACAAGGAATTAAACCAAGTTGTATTGAGACACTGGGACATCTGAAATGAAATCATTGACAATTTAATCAGTACAAAAGGGTATTATGAAGTAATATGATAAATATCAGGCTAAAGTCATTGAGATTTGAAATTATGACAATTCTAAAGACATTTCTCCAAATTGTAGCCTACTGCTTGTTTCCAACAATTTGTACAAAAATTTGAAAAGTCTTTAACCCTAGAGGGTAAAACCTTCATTAAGAGCAATCCAAACAGCATCAAAGGCATATTTTGCAGTATTATATCAATATCCTAATGTAGCACAAAGTTGACCAATTTTTTTATATTTTTCAAATACTATATGTCAGCCACTAGTTTGTAATGTTAGTTAGTTAGTGATGAAGGTTAGTATAGTCTGGTCCAGACACAAACTAAACGTATGGTTTATTACAGACTGCAGCAACATTTATTTTTAAAGTTGTACCAAGTTGGCCTGATACCAGAACCAAGTAAAGGCATGTGTTGGACTGGAAAAGGACATGTGCAAACTTAAAATACAAAAGCCAGCAGTTGTACTCACCTCTAATGGATTGTGTGACTGGTTGCCTGACGAAAAAGAAGCAGAGGCGAAAAGGACAAAAGCACCCTGTCAATGTTCTGTCAGCAGCGGGCTACCTGATCCAGCTCGGCCTGTGGAAGAGACAGAGTAACAATCTCGGGCTCAGTGCTATGCAGAAGGGGAGGGGGGCAGCTGCAGAGAGAAGTGAAGTGGTGCCGCCATTCCCCGTTGTCATGGAAACCAACGCGCTTTCAAAGAGAGCAGCCAATGGCAAACACCGGCAATTGTGTTCAGACAAAAAGTCACATGACTGCCCACACACACCACTCCCTACCTTGGAAGTGAGGGGGGGCGCAAAAGTATGGCATTTAAAAAGGGAAGGGGGAAACAGAAGTAGAAAAACAAGTGTTAAGAGTATACAGTATAAGAGTGTACAGCTATTAGCCAATCACAGCTCAGAGAAGAAAGTAAAACAGAGCAATCCAATAGCCAGAGTAAACCTGGATTTCACTTTTAATCAGTGATGAGCACGAAAGGAGAGAGGTGTTGGAGATGCCTCACAAAGTGAACAAACATGACACAGGTCAAGAGTATTGTTTACAAAAATATCATCTCACTTCCTCACTGGAGTTCCCCTGAACAGGTTACCATAGCCTATTTCTGCCCAGAAGAACAATGCTGATGACATAAATGGCACTGCTTTTAGACACCTGGCACACCTAAATACTTTACTAGAAGCTGTTTCACACATAGCTTAGGCCTTGGCATTATCCATATTTATGCAAGTTGGTTTGGCTGCTTTCACCGTTATTGTAATTACAATACTCTATTACATACTATTCTACTCCATAATTGTTTTTTGTACTTAAGTACTCTACCAGCACGTTTGAAATATAATACAGCACATCGGTCTGGACTATGGTTTACTCTGAACACTAGGCATGAGCAGTTAGTCTTTGGCCCTGTCCCAATACCCGATTTTTGTGACCTTCAAAAGTGTGTTCACCGCTGAGGGGCGCAAGAGCGTAGTATGTCCCAATAATCCAGTAACTCAGCTGCACTTCACTGCGCACTTTATCCACACTGGCACAAAGTGTGGATCAGAGTTGACTTTGCTGAAGGATATTACCCACAATCCCTTTTGCTTTTGACACTTTGAACGGAAAGAGCTTTCATTTCTAAACAACAAAATGCAACAAGCAATAATCAGGCAAAATGGAAATACATTCTTGATTAGGACAGTGCATGTTGATAAACATGAGACACAGCCACATAAATGTAAACATGCCAGATTGTAGCCCTAGACTAATTTCCATCTGTTGTCCCACATTCTCACAGATTTATACACCAGAGCAACATTCACACACATACAGTGTGTGCACAATTATTAGGCAAGTAATTATTTTGACCATATCCTTTTATCCAAAATTTCCAACTCCAAGCTGTATAAACTTGAATCCTTATTGGATTTAATGCACATCAGGTGATGTGCATTTGTGTAACGAGGGAGAGTGATCAACACCTAAGGAGATCAACACCCTATATCAAGGTGTGCATAATTATTAGGCAGATTCTTTTCCTCATGAAAAAAAATAAAAAAAATAAAGAGATTTAATTGACTCTGAAAAGTCAAAAATTGTAAAAAGTATTTTATAGGAATGCAGCACTCTTGAAATATCTAAGATGTTTTGTAGCAAATAGTCAACAGGGTCGCGAGAAACGTGTAGAGAAGAAAAGACGCAAATTACCCGCCAAAGATTTGCAAAGAATCAAACGTGAAGCTACCAGGAACCCATTATCCTCCAGTGCTGCCATATTCCACAACTGCAACCTACCTGGAGTGTCAAGAAGTACGAGGTGTTCAGTTCTCAGAGACATGGCCAAGGTAAGAAAGGCTGAAACCCGACCACCTCTGAACAAGACACATAAGTTGAAACGTCCAGAATGGGCCAAGAAATATCTGAAGACAGATTTTTCAAAGGTTTTGTGGACTGATGAGTGACTCTTGACGGACCAGATGGATGGGACCGTGGTTGGATCAGTGACAGACACAGAGCTCCACTTCAACTCAGACGCCATCAAGGTGGAGGTGGGCTACTGGTATGGCCAGGTTTTATTAAAAATGAGCTAGTTGCTAGTAACTCAGACCTACTGCCAATTTTCAGAAGACACTTTCTTCAAGCAGTGGTGCAGGAAAAAGTCTGCATCTTTCAAGAAGACTTTGATTTTTATGTAAGACAATGCTCTTCTTCACCCGACTTAAACCCTATTGAGAACTTTTGGGCCCTTCTTAAGCAGGAAATTTACAGTGAAGGTAAACAGTACACCTCTCTGAACAGTGTCTGGGAGGCTGTGGTTGCGGCTGCACAAAAAGTTGATTCTGACCAGATCAAGAAACTGAGTGACTCCGTGAATGTAAGTCTTGTGATTGTTTCAATTTCAGAAATGTTTATTTGTAAATTGAGTTTGTTTATTATTCTCACTTTAACAGGTGAAAATAAACACGTTTGTTTTTCCATTTAGTTGCATAATAATTCTGCACACTAATAGTTGCCTAATAATGTTAATATTCTCTTAAGAAAGCCAAAACCTTACGTTTCCTCACATCCACAAATTAATGCCTAATAATTGAGCACACAGTGTACATACACACATTCACGCAGACTCATACACCAGAGTAACATTCTCACATTCATACACTAGAGCTGTATCACTGGAGGCAAGGTGGGTTAAGTGTCTTGCCCAAGGACACAATGACAGTATGAACTGGGGACAGTGGGAATCAAATTGCTAACCTTCCGGTTATAGGACAATCGGTCTACCGTGTGTACTTGTTTTTTGGAATTTTTACATATTGACACAAATGTGGAGTAAGCAGATAACAACTGGTAACAAATAATCAGTGGGTAGAGCGGTCGTCTTTCAACCGGAAGGTAGGCGGTTCGATTCCCACTCTCCCCACAGTTAATACTGTCGTTGTGTCCTTGGGCAAGACACTTTAACCCAGTGACTGTGTACACATACTTTCATAATGTAATCAGCTGTCAGAATTTCCTCTTGAACACAATCATCAAAGTATGGTCTTAGTGCTGGTACATGACCTCACTTTGGTTGAAACAGGAAGGTCACCATCTCAGAGAAACAAGTAAAAGGGCCTATTACTGATTCTTTTGCCAATGTTAAATGGACAGTTAGGGAAGGAGAAAGGTGTCAAAGAAAATAGGTAGCATCAAACACATTGACAACACTGACACATCTAAGCTTCTATCATTGATTTGTTTTCAAAAAAGTAATACCGATGAGTACCTGAGGATTAACAATCCTGCATCGGCTTGTCAATAGATAAAGGTGCATTCTGGCTCCGGGCTCACCACACATTCTTCTTGGGAATTCTTATCGATGGAGCACGCAACCTGCACAATTAACCAAATGAGAAATTTACACCAAGATACACTTTTCAACACAACACAGATATACTATAGATAGATATACAGATAGATAGATAGATATTCAATAGAAAGATATACAGAAGGATATACAGATAGATATACAGATAGATATACAGATAGATATACAGATAGATATACAGATAGATATACAGATAGATATAGATAGATATACAAATAGATAGATATACAGACAGACAGACAGACAGACAGACAGACAGACAGACAGACAGACAGACAGACAGACAGACAGACAGACAGACAGACAGATAGACAGACAGACAGACAGACAGACAGACAGACAGACAGACAGACAGACAGACAGACAGACTTATTGGATATGTCAAATTTTTTTAACAAATAAAAAACCAAAAAATTGAGCGTGCAAAATTATTCAGCCCCTATATTTTCAGTGCAGCAAACTCTCTCCAGAAGTTCAGTGAGGATCTCTGAATGATCAAATGTTGACCTAAATGACTAATGAATGAAGAACAAGGAACACACCAGGCAGGTCCGAGATACTGTTGTGGAGAAGTTTAAAGCTGGATTTGGATACAAAAAGATTTCCCAAGCCTCAAACATCCCAAGGAGCACTGTGCAAGCGATAATATTGAAATGGAAGGAGTATCAGACCACTGCAAATCTACCAAGACCTGGCCGTCCTTCTAAACTTTCAGCTCATACAAGGAGAAGACTGATCAGAGATGCAGCCAAGAGGCCCATGATCACTCTGGATGAACTGCAGAGATCTACAGCTGAGGTGAGAGACTCTGTCCATAGGACAACAATCAGTCGTATACTGCACAAATCTGGCCTTTATGGGAGAGTGGCAAGAAGAAAGCCATTTCTTAAAGATATCCATAAAAAGTGTTGTTTAAAGTTTGCCACAAGCCACCTGGAAGACACACCAAACGTGGAAGAAGGTGCTCTGGTCAGATGAAACCAAAAATCAAGCTTTTTGGCAACAATGCAAAAAGAAAACCTGATGGAGTCTGCAAAAGACCTGAGACTGGGACGGAGATTTGTCTTCCAACAGGACAATGATCCAAAACATAAAGCAATATCTACAATGGAATGGTTTACAAATAAACATATCCAGGTGTTAGAATGGCCAAGTCAAAGTCCAGACTTGAATCCAATCGAGAATCTGTGGAAAGAACTGAAAACTGCTGTTCACAAATGCTCTCCATCCAACCTCACTGAGCTCGAGCTGTTTTGCAAGGAGGAATGGGCAAAATTACAGTCTCTCGATGTGCAAAACTGATAGAGACATACCCCAAGCGACTTACAGCTGTAATCGCAGCAAAAGGTGGCGCTACAAAGTATTAGGTTAAGGGGGCTGAATAATTTTGCACGCCCAATTTTTCAGTTTTTTTATTTGTTAAAAAAGTTTGAAATATCCAATAAATTTCTTTCCACTTCATGATTGTGTCCCACTTGTTGTTGATTCTTCACAAAACACAAACAATTACAGTTTCATATCTTTCTGTTTGAAGCCTGAAATGTGGCAAAAGGTCACAAAGTTCAAGGGGGCCAAATACTTTTCGATATAGGCATTGTACCTATATCTATATCTATCTCTTTATCTATATACTTACATTAAGGTTCTATTCACCAGTGTTACAGCTGGAATACAACTGGAGGGAAGGTGGGTTAAGTGTCTTGCCCAAGGACACAACGACAGTATAAACTGTGGGGAAAGCGGGAATCGAACCCCCTACCTTCCGGTTGAAGGACGACCGCTCTAATTTGCTATACTTTTCAAACCAACCTTTGTCAACTTCACACTGATTACTGCTTAAAAGGTAGATGCACATTTAAGAAAATGAAAAAAAAAAAGATGTTTGGTTGTCTGTAACGGTCCATGTCTAAATGTCAGCCCTGCGACTAACTGGCCAGAACCCCACCTCAGGCTCAAAGCTGCTGGGCTCCAGTCACCCACGACCCCTAACGGGACTAAGCAATAGAAAATTAATGAATGAATGAATGCATGACACTCTGGCCAGAAATTTGAGTCCAGATGCTTTTACTTTAAGCTTTTTTATGTCATAACTATCTGAAACTTTTCACGGGAACCCACACATTAACATAATGGGCGGAGAGGCTGAGGGCAGCAAAAGAAACACTGCTGATAACAACAGGAGAGTTTGGGAATTACTACAGAGTTCAGACCACGTGATCTGTTTTTTCAAAGCAGTGAACAGTGAGATTCTCTCTGCAGAGAGATCTGTCGTGAAGGGCGTTCACGTCACAATTTAAGGTCAACCATCTCAGTTTAAGAACCTGTTTTGCCTATTAACATCACAAGTACCTGGAAGCAGGTACAGGTACATCCCAAACAGATGTGGAAAACCAAAAAGCGAGTTTGCTAAGGCGAGTCGTGCTGGAACTGTGTAGTGGAAAAGCGCCATCAATGTCAGCCCTGCGACTAACTGGCCAGAACCCCGCCTCAGGCTCAAAGCTGCTGGGCTCCAGTCACCCACGACCTAAATATACCGAATGAATGAATGCATGACACTCTGGCCAGAAATTTGAGTCCAGATGCTTTTACTTTAAGCTTTTTTATGTCATAACTATCTGAAACTTTTCACGGGAACCCACACATTAACATAATGGGTGACGGTCAGTGGAGGGCCGGGCAAGATATATAGTCTGTGGTAAAGATTTGCTGTGTGGGACTCTCAGCTGTTCCAAATCATTTGTGAGCTCTAGCCTCAAGCAGCTGGACAGATGATTCACTGCAGAGAGATTTTATGAAGGGCGTGGAGTGAAAAGGTCAACCATCTCAGTTTAAGTATGTTTTGCCTATTAACATCACAATACTAAAATAGTTTATTAGTTGCTGCATCCCAAACAGATGTGATACTTTTAGAGTTTGCTAAGGAAAGAACTACTAAGAGGAAAACTTATAAATGATTCAAAAGAATAATGTAAACTGCTGAACCTTAATTATTAGCTAAAAGTAATGAGAGTAATATAAATATACCACAATAAAACACACACAAAAAAAGAAAAAGTAGAAATCTAAAAATTTGTAATAGTATTTTTATTATTATCCTTAAACCAATAATATTATTTGGAAACCTTAAGAAACATAATGCAACCATTTATTCAAAAGACATGTAATTTTAAGGTGTCTTTTATTTCAGTTTACAAGTTATCTACACTTTAAGAAAAAAAAATACTAGTCCTGAATGGAGAGCTAAGCTAGCTTTACCACGTTGCGTGCTAGATTACGTCAAAGAATTTGATTTATTATCCCGGATTGTAAAAACTAGTTTGACTTAATATTCTTAACAATGTTGTTTACAAACCCTAAAGCGCTGAATCCAGCCAAAAAGTTAATAAAATAAAGTCTACTCCTATAACACCATAACTTCTAAAACCGTTGTTGTTAACCAAAGTTCATGTGTGTCCTACAGGTGCAGGGCCCCAGACTAGCGCTTAATGTTCAACACGCAATTTAAATTGCATAACTTACGGGTGTTATTTGAAGAAAATAAATGGACATGCCGGGAGCTCCAATTCCGAGCTTTTGTTAACAGTCCATCACTTTTTAGTCTGAGCATCCCGGAAATCCAAATAACAGGGTTTCCAAGAAGAGTCTTTCAAATTAAGAGCATGATAAAATACCCTTAGCGGTAAGTTTATCGTTACAAAGAAAGACAAAGTATTACGCCAAAGGACTGTTGCTTACTTCTAGTTATAACACAGACACCCGCTCTTAAAAACAATCTACATTTGAGCGCAATAATGTGCATAAGAAATTTTGAGAGGGAACAAACTCTAATGGCATGCAAGTTGCAGTCATTGTCTTACTGCTGTATTCAAAACATGGCATAGAAGTATGTGTGTTTTGTAGATAGACAGTATCTTTCAAGAGTGACGGGTTTGTTACTGTAATCTTTAGAAAAATTAAACTTTCTTCTGTTGCATAAACAAATGCCTAGATATGAGCAATTACCTCACATAACACACAGGCCTATCAAACAAAGAATGTTTTCATGGATGTTCAAGCAAGCCATACAAGCTACTATTAATTTGTATTTTTTTCAGTCATAAACACAGTTATACTTAAATACCAATTTAATTATTTATTTTTATCTACAAGTCATAATTTACATAACACTTTTAACCTTAACCAAATATTCCACAATTACTAAGAAAAAATGCCTCGTGAGTAATTGACCTTGAACCATGATGTCTGCAATATTAATATGCTTGAGAATAAACCAGGATAAAAGCCCATTTCTCTTGCATCTAAACAGGTAATTCCCAGAGCATCTCACTGCATATAGTCAATTAAATACATGACCTTGAAACTGAATTAGCAGGAATTACAGCATTAGCAACAGTATATCAGTCTGGCGTTGCACAACAATGAGTAAGAAGACTGTGGCAAAGCATAGATGGGTCATTTCCTTTGGTCTCTTTTTGAATGCAAAAAAAATAGATATCAAAACTCCTACTACAGAAGCACAGAGAGGAAGCACAGTGTAAATGAATCCTGGTAATGGGTGGTATAAATTGTCATGTCTGTATACATTAAATGTGACATCTATCACAAATAGGATGAGATTCAAGTATGAATGCAATGAAAGCAATAACGATTAATTTTTATTTCTCTTTGTTTGACATTATGGACTACAAGTCTGCACTCACTGGGTTATTAAAATGTCAAGACAGCATGAGTTATGCAGCCTAAACAAGTGAAAGGAATGTTCCTCCCAACAGGATCCTGGAGTCCTATGTACTATACAAACAGCTTCTGCTGGGCTTGTCTGAACTTATAATAAAAGGTATTTCAAGTACAAAAGGCATTAGTAAGAAGGACCCATCTCAAGTCAAAACAAGAAGGAAGTTTTCACTGGCAACTCAATCAAATATGCATTTCAAGACACGTGTAGTTGATCAGAAAGCACCTCCCTATAATGCATTCACACCCTACCTGTTATACAATTATAGGCTTGATATGCAGTTCAGCCAATTTCACTGCAAAACCTGGTAATTAAACTTTGTCCTATCATGTTTTCTAAGTGCAAAGTGAAAAATAGGTAGTATGACAGTGATATCTGTTAGAATGGACTGTTTTAAAAATAATAAAAATTTTAGGGGAGAAAATGTAGACACTGAATCCTCTCCTTTAATTTTCCCTCCACTGTTTTAAGCAGTAATAGCACAGCTCAGGTGGAAATGCGGCTGAAAACACCTGACAAGTAATTACTGGCCATAGCAATGCTTTAAATGAGGAAGCCAAGCGGAAAGAAGAGGAGAAATGGAACGGTACAAAATCATATCAACGTGTTACATAAGAAGTGTCATGTTTGAGGAGTGGTTATTTATCGTTACAATACGTGAATGTACATGCGCACCAGGCTTTGATGCTTTCTAAAGGAACTAAAGATTGGAAAGCAGGAGCAATTGTACCTGAAATTAATTAATAAATAAAAATGTAAAGAAAATATACTATATATGGTATGTATATGTCCTATTGAAGGAAATGGACGACCTCTGGGAATTTAAGAATACACCCATCAAGTGGTAAAATAAGAAGCAATAAATGATGAATACTTTGCTTACAATTAATCTATGAATGAAAAATGTCGAGAATCAAAAAATATTTTGAAGGATGAAACAATATGGAAATTCCATTTTCCAACCTGAGTATTAAAATCATGAGGTATGACTTATTCCTATTCTAACTGTGGTATAATATATATATATATATATATATATATATATATATATATATATATATATATATATATATATATATATAGGTGTGTTCCCAACAATAGTGTTAAAAACACAGGTAAACTTACTTATTACAGTACAATGCATTTACAAGGCCTGAGCAGTGAGGCAATTATGCCAGTTACATAACTCCAGATCTCTAGGGGGGGGGTTTCTGATTATGGGCATATTGGGTTGTCAGTCAGGTTGAGAGCTCCCTCTGCTGGGCTGTGGTAGATGGTGCTGGTAATGTTTTTGTAGAGCTGCCCTGGCTGTGTGAGGACGGGTGATGGTGGCTCGTTGATCTGGGACTTTTGGTAAAAGTTTCTTGCTGCCTGGCATTTTACAGGATAAGTCCTTCTCCACACTGAAATATGAGAAATGTGTTTAGTACAAGAAAACACTGTGCTGTTACTGTTGGTAACTGTCAGTATGCAGATATTGTCACGTTAATCCAGGACAATCTCTGTTAGAACTGTGTGTTCCTGACCACCAAAGCTGTGATTACAGTATCTATATATCTGTAGCTCTGTCCCCATTTAGCACAAACAAGTGCAAGGTTAAACAACATTGTCTAATCAATGACACAATATGTAGCTACGTATGCATACTGTTCCAGAAGCATGTTAGACTTGAACATCCAATACCCGCAGCTTGTATTGAGTCTTCTGTCTCCAGGCCTGTCTTGGTGGTTTAAATAATAATCTTTCCTGCTCCAAGTCATTCAGTTGTATCTTTCAGTCTATCTTTGTCTCAAATTCAATCGGCTGCATAAGACGGTCAACAGTTTTCCACAGCAGTTACAAGTTGCACATTACTGTGTGTTTTCTAAATAAAGACGTAAAAGTACTGAAATTGAAATGAAATATATTTAAAGGGCTGTCCAGATACTAATCACAGTACCAATCACAACCACAACAAATCATCTTCTACCTTACTCAGAATCATTTACATCCTCTTATACTGCAAAAGAAAAATACTTTACTCACTGCAAGTTCCACTTTTTTCCTGTATACCTCTTAGAAACTAAATTTTCAGTCAGCTTTTAACATTGTTCAATCTTGTCTGCAGAATCTTAAATTGTTTTTAATACAGACAAAACCAAACTCATGGTTTTCTTTAATGCCAGGGAGTTACCAGTAAATATCCCATCTAACTTTCAAAGGCAAACCAATTGAAATGGTCTTAAATTATAAGTATCTGGGTATTCTTCTTGACCACAAGCTTTCATTTAAAGCACATATTGTTCAACTGATTTCACTAAAAGTAAAACTTGAATTCTTCTATAAAAATAAAGCTTGTTTCTCCCTTCAGGGCAAAAAACTTTTAGTATCTGCAATGTTTTTGCCTTTACTTGATCAGGGTGATGTATTATATATGTGTGTTTTTTCTAAGTGTCTACAGTCCTTGAATACTGTTTATCATTGTGCCCTGAGGTATGTCACTGGATGTAGTCGCCTCACTCATCACTGTGAACTTTATGTTAAGTCAGGCTGGCCCTCTTTGAGTGTACACGCACTGGCTGTTTTTGGTTTACAAAGCTCTTCTTGGATAAGTTCCATCTGTACTTCCAGAGAACAAAAAGCTGTTACTGTCTTACTTTCCTGTAATGTTCTTTATCTAACTGTACTTCGAGTTAGAATAGAAATAGGGGAAAAAAGCATTAAGCTTTGCTGCCCCCTCTGCGTGGAACTGATCTGAAACTATCAGACATTTCATTTTGAAATAGAGAACATTTTTATTAAAAAATAGAGAACGTGAGACTATTGGTCAGTGCTGGTGTTTATTAAAGATTACTGTGTTCTCAATAATGCACTTTATACTATGCACTTTAACCTGTCTAACCTGTTCTTTCTAAGTGTAAGTTGCTGTAACTTGTTATTTATTATTGTTGTAATGTATTATTCAAAATGTGCTGCAGACCTCTTGGCAGGGTCACCCTCATAAAAGAGATCTTGATCGCAATGGGTTCTTACCTGGTTAATAAAAAAAATAAAAAAAATAAACATGTTTAACTGTAAAGCAGTGACAAGAGACACAAAAACTGGCTCCATTAAGAAGCCACTCTAGATCTGAAAATGGCTCTTAATTCTGCATATGGTTCATAATTATGTAGTACTTGTTGTATCTGTAAATTATCTGCAAATTGTTTTATATACATTCTGAAAAAAGTGGTATCAGGACATCCCTAGTTAAACCAATAAGAAAAATAGTAAAATTACATATATTGCTATAGAAATGGTTACAAACAAAAATACAATAGAGAAAAATACAGGCATACCATGAATGCATCATTCCATCACCCATGCCTTTTGAGGGAGGAGGACGAGGTATGCGATGGAGAAGTGAAGAAAGCTTCACATTTGTCCCTGTGACCCGTTGGATCTCCTCTGATGAAAGGTTCTTCTTATCGGTTATGGTCGTTGCTGCCCCTAGGTGGTGCTTCACACTGTTCAAATCTGGGATAAGCTCTGTTTTGGCCTGCATGAGTCGAAGCCTACGTGTTCGAATCCCTGGTGTTTTCCAATCAGCGTTGGCAGTTGCAACACTGGGAGGGGGAGAAGGTAACAGCGCGTTGTCTAGGGATGAAGATAGCTGAGTCACATCAGGGGATTTTTCTTCCGTGTCTATAACAGAAACAAATCAACAAACAAAGGGTTTGGTCAAAGTCGTTTGTTCTTCTAATTTTATTTAAGGTTTACTCATTAACTGCAATTCATCATCCCTAATTGTTAACCTGGGGAAGGAGACTGGAATAAGGACAGCATGTTTTCACAGCATTTTTCTTTCTTGTCATCTTCATCACTGCTAGCATCTCTCAGCCCATCAAAACGGTCTTCTTCTGCATTGTACTCTTCATCACTATGCCGAATTGCCAAAACTTGTGGAAGCTTTTCTGTCTTTATTGCCAAAAGGCGGCTGAAACAAAATACAATAGAGAAGTAATGCCAATAAACTACATTTTGGGTAGATAAAAAAGAAAAAAAGATTTGTAGTGTTTTTTATTTTGCAGGACTCTATAGTTAAAGTGGCCACATTAATAAGTTACTAATAATAACAAGCACCCACCACTACTACTCAATATAGGTGATGTGAAGTAATATATAATCTAAAATCAGTGTATATGAAATAATCTTATTGTGTTAGAAAGTTTACAGTTTATTGAGGCATTTAGGGGGTTTCAATTATATAAATAAGACATATATGTAGGAAAATATAAAAATGTTGCATGATTGGGTGCATTCCATGAACTGCCAGGAAGTGAATGAACTTGTGGCATCGGGAAATGACGTTACAATAACAGTACAGGTTTCAACAGGCAGCAAAGGTGATCTAACAGTGGCGGGACCAGTATATCTAGGATAGTCTATAAATGCATAGCATCACATTTGAGTTGCCGTTGTTTCAATAATGCTGTTGTATGTCTGTCTCCTATTCATATTCGTTGTATGTCTGTCTCCTGTTCCTATTCTCCTATCTCCTAGTCGGCAGCCACACCAGGGGGCGCCCAACATGTTTGGATGTTGGTGGAGGAAACCATTCAAGGAGAGAACATTCAACCTCCACGCAGAACGTTTGTATGTAAGAGATCATACAGAAATACTGTATGTGGTCTGTATAAAACCTTAATGAAGAGTGACAAAAATTAGAAAAATTATTTACATGTTTATAGTTTAGGTACAACGTGAAGATCAGAAAGAGAGGCGGTGAAGAAAGGTGAGACGTTATGTAAAGGCATTACCTGCTGTGCTCCTTTCTCCAAGCTCGGAGTTCAGCAAATATATCACAGCACGCTCTCGCATCAGGCTCCTCCAGATCATACGTGTGTTCTGGTACATGAATAGGCAGCACCCGCGGCGTTAAGGTACATGTTGGTGCCGTCTATGTGACACATAAAAGTAATTACATGGTGGGAAATGCAGAACAGAACCATTAAAAAAAGCAAGCTACATGTATAATACAAAACTGAATTACAGGGGAATGGACAGCTTCTGTTTGTGTACTGCACTATAACCGGTGACATGGTGTTGGCAGTGAGAGCCTGTGGCACTGCATCTCCATTCTCTGTCCACTCACCACTGTCCTGTGTGGTTTGTGTCCTCCCATTAACAATCAGCTCCTTCAACTTATGCAGACATGATATAAAAGACATGCGCCGCTTGTGCCAAAAAATACATTTAGGCCTATCAAAGACCTTAATGCTTGCTGTTCCGACTATACTCTAAATTAATACTTAGTGTAGGCAGGCTAATGTAATGGGCTGTTAAAAATCAAGTTGTTTTTAACTAGACAAGAAAATTGTGTTTTTTGTTCACCATGTTCTTCCCTACCCTCAATTTTTCTCGCCTTGCTCGAATAGCTTGTGCAGGATTTCCACAGAACAGGATCTTGCCAGCTCCTTGAAAACGCACACAGACAAAAGACACAAAAAAGTCTGTTCAGATGTCATAGTTGGTTAAGGTTTTCATTGGTAAAGAGACACTTTTATACAATGTTCTCCCTAGTTCTTATTAAAAAAGGTAGAAAATTGGAGCGCACCTTCAGTGTAGAAAAACAATAAGCAACAACACAGATTTTAAATATAAAAAGTTACAGTTTACATAGAATATATAATTACTCTGGTTTATTTTATGATTTAAGAGCTATTTTACTATCCCACTTGACTGAATATTCCTTCTAACAAGTTACTATTTCTTACTGCAGAACAATTTGAACAATCTTTTGTTCAAGGTACACACGTGGACAAAATTGTTGGTACCCTTCGGTCAATGAAAGAAAAACTCACAATGGTCACAGAAAAAACTTTATTCTGACAAAAGTAAAAATAAATAAAAATTCTATGAATGTTAACCAATGAAAGTCAGACATTGCTTTTCAACCATGCTTCAACGGAATTATTTAAAAAAATAAACTCATGGAACAGGCCTAGACAAAATTGATGGTACCCCTAGAAAAGACTGTAAATATTGTGACCAAGTGGACATGTTTATTCAAGGTGTGTGCACTAATTAGCATCACAGGTGTGTACAATCTTGTAATCAGTCAGTGGGCCTATTTATAGGGCTTCAGGTAGTCACTGTGTTGTCTGGTGACATGGTGTGTACCACACTCAACATGGACCAGAGGAAGCAAAGGAAAGAGTTGTCGCAGGAGAATAGAAAGAAAATTATAGACAAGCATGATAAAGGTAAAGGCTATAAGACCATCTCCAAGCAGCTAGATGTTCCTGTGACTACAGTTGCACATGTTATTCAGAAATTTAAGATCCATGGGACTGTAGCCAACCTCCTGGACGTGGAGGAGGAAAATTGATGACAAATCAAAGAGACGGATAATCCGAATGGTAACAAAAGAGCCCAGAAAGACTTCTAAAGAGATCCAAGGTGAACTCCATGCTCAAGGAACATCAGTGTCAGATCGCACCATCCGTCGTTGTTTGAGCCAAAGTGGACTACATGGGAGACGACAAAGGAGGACACCATTGTTGAAAACAAATCATAAAAAAGCTAGACTGGAATATGCCAAACTACATGTTGACAAGCTACAAAGCTTCTGGGAGAATGTCCTATGGACAGATGAGACAAAAATGGAACTTTTTGCCAAGGCACATCAGCTCTATGTTCACAGACAGAAAAATGAAGCATATCAAGAAAACAACACTGTCCCTACTGTCAAACATGGAGGAGGCTCTGTTATGTTCTGGGGCTGCTTTGCTGCATCTGGCACAGGGTGTCTTGAATCTGTGCAGAGTACAATGAAATCTGAAGACTATCAAGGGATTCTAGAGAGAAATGTGCTGGCCAGTGTCAGACAGCTTGGTCTCAGTCACAGGTCATGGGTCTTGCAACAGGACAATGACCCAAAACACAGCTAAAAACACCCAAGAATGGTTAAGAGGAAAACATTGGACTATTCTAAAGTGGCCTTCTATGAGCCCTGACCTCCATCCTATTGAGCATCTTTGGAAGGAGCTGAAACATGCCGTCTGGAAAAGACACCCTTCAAACCGGAACCAACTGGAGCAGTTTGCTCATGAGGAGTGGGCCAAAATACCTGCTGAGAGGTGCAGAAGTCTCATTGACAGTTACAGGAATCGTCTGATTGCAGTGATAGCCTCAAAAGGTTGTGCAACAAAATATTAAGTTAGGGGTACCAACAATTTTGTCCAGGCCTGTTCCATGAGTTTATTTTTAAAAATAATTCCGTTGAAGCATGGTTGAAAAGCAATGTCTGACTTTCATTAGTTAACATTCATAGAATTTTTATTTATTACTTTTTTCTGTGACCATTTTGAGTTTTTCTTTCATTGACCGAAGGGTACCAACAATTTTGTCCACGTGTGTAGATATATGCAGCTCTGGAAAAAAATAATAAACCACTTCAAAATGATCAGTTTCTCTGGTTTAACTATTTAAAGGTATGTGTTTGGGTAAAATCAACATTTTTGTTTTATTCTATAAACTACTGCCAACATTTTTCCCAAATTCCAAATAAAAACATTGGAATTTAGAGCATTTATTTGCAAGAGGATAGTGATGACCACATAAGTGTTTTTTTATACTTTTCCTTATTAACTAAGATTTGGTTCAGGTGATCACCTAATTAGCACATTCATTGTGTAGAATGAGGTGTGCCTGTGTTGGGATTCAACAGACATTGGAATGGAATGGTTTCCATACTTGTAGAGATGCTGATTGCTAGCACAAATTGCAGTGGTCTCTTAAAGCTGTAGCTAAAAGATCCTCTTTGTATGTAGGTCTATATTGGTACATTGTACAGTGACATTGGTGCTTAGTCAATCTGTTTTGCAACAAATGGAAAAATGTTCTGGTATACCATTCCAAGGTTTCAGACAATTACAGATCAGGTGAAAACTAGGACCATGTGAGCTGTATTTGTCTCACATGGATTTTGAGTCAGAAACATTAAATTAACTACTGGTTTTATTACTTTGGGTAACAGAGAAATGCAAAATTTGACCAAAAGACATTAGTTTGTGGTTTAACCCCCTGTGTTAATTTTACTAGAAGATTACAGAACCTGTATCAACATGTAAAAATATATTTAAATTTATTATGTATAAAAGCACCAGCATGGGCACATATTTAGATAAACTAAACTTGCTGATTAGTGAGGAAGCAGTGACTAACCATGTGTAAGGGCGCTGGTTTCTGCTTCCACTGCTGATAAGTCAGAATCTGCCGAACCAGGTCTGGACCCAGGAGGGGAGAACAGTCCTGCTGCAGTCATAGGTCTGGAGCCAGTGTGGGGTCTTGGGCTTTGCGATGAAAGTGGTCGGACACAAGAAAGGCTGGTAGCAGGGCGCCCGGCTGTCGAGGGCCGGCTAAGAGGAGACGCCCTGCTGACTGATTCTTCTACAAAGAGAAAAGTAAGTGGGCCATTAAGAAAAGTGATGGGCTGTAAGTAAGCCTGCCCTGATTGCTGTATAAATAAAACATATCAAACACACACTTGGGTCTGAAGCAAGCTGGGGAAAGTTGTGCTCTTTGATGGCGTTTCTGAGAGTTTCCCAGTCTTCTCCCAAGGTGTTGCTGCAGCTCAGATCATCCTCCTCCACGCTTACATTGTCTAGGTAACGCAGCTGAGGGACCAATTCCCGCACGACCGCTCGATAGCTGTAGTCAGCCGTCTGGGTAAAGAGTACAGAAAGGAGAAGAAAGAAGCAAAGTACTCAATGTTAATTGTCTTTTACTTTGTACAAGAGTAACAAAGAGTAATGTTTGATAATGCATTGCAATATGGATTTGTCAAATGTAGGATTTATTTGGCCATGTCTCAATATGTGTTCCTTTACATTGACTCACTAAAGCAGTTACAAAGCTAAAAGGAAGAAAAATAGTAAGAAAAGTAAACAGCTATTACAGGTACATTAATGAGCTCATATATTGTAAATACATGAAGAGAATGCATTTTAGCTTATCTAGCATTATATTGATTGTTCAGTGAGGCTGAACTAAACATAAAGGCATGGCTTATAATGCTGTGCACATAAATAAATAGAACCACTAAGAGCACTTCGCACTGAGTTCTGATCTATTATCTCTATGATCTGCATTGAGAACTGGAGGGAGAGTGTAGAGAGGAAAACCCTGTAAATCACTGAACTACCATGCAATCAAATTAGTTAGGTGCTCATGCCCTGCAGCAACAGATGCAATGAATGAAAGAGAGTGAAGGGCTGGCAAAGAGGAAACCACAAGAAAAGAGGAGTAAAGAAGGGGCCGTGTGACAGGAAGTTACTGGATGTGTGTGTGAGTGAATGAGTTTGGCAGGGAGCAAACCCACTACAAAGCACAGGCCTAATGCATATTCAGCTCAGCATCTCCCTTCATTGCCCTAGTTTCCTAATTAACGCACTGCTGGTGGGTGTAAATAAACACATTCACCGTGGCCCAAAAAAATCTTTCCACTGTGAATAAACAGAAGGATGGAATCTATAGACTCTGTGAATAGGCCACATCAGATTATTTACATTATATGGCTTACATAATGTGTTGAGTGAGTGAATTCAAAAATGCTGTCTCTTTTTAGAAGCGTTTGCTGTTGCTGTGGTAATGCCCTTGGCTCTCCTCTCCTTCTCTGTTGCAGACCCAGATGCTGAGCGGTGAGATCACACACAGATACTTTCATGTCTCACCACATGCTTATTACATTTTGGTCATTATCTGTCAAAGCCATGAGGTCTGACAGCCTTCAAGTACAGAAGAGACTAACAACATACGGACAAGCTGACAAAATTAAGGCTTATTTAACCAGACTGACAAGGATCTAATATTTGGATGTTATTAGAAAGCATTTTGAATGAGAATTAATCAAAATTTTACACTCCTGTTAATGTAAGAGACTGCGAGAAAAGATGTGGCCAAGGCAGTAGTGGCAGAGTTCTCGTACCTGGGGGGCGTTTGGATTTGGGCTCTTGCATAGAGGGTTTCCATCCAAAGTGAGATCGTGGAGTTTGCCGCACAACCCCAGATACTGAACTTGAACTAGATCATCCACATCATTCCCTTCCAGATCTAAGACTTGCAGGTTCTCCAGCATGCCAATCTGACTCAGGTCTGACACCCGGTTATAGGCCAGGTACAACTCCTGAAATGGAGAGAACAGATGTGTATATTTCAGTACATTTACTTGTAAAAGATAACAGATGCAGTGAATAAATAAAACAGGTACTATGCAATGGCAATTGACATTAGTGAGCTATTTCATTTAGAGCTGCACAATACTAGGAACACATGCCTTTTTAATGAATACCGTAATGACAAAATTACTTGTCAACATATTTGTTTCTAAACTTCCTTTTAGATATACTAAAAATAAGACCTTCTGACATTAATGTCTTTCTGCTTTAAGGTTCACTCAATCTAATTTAATTCAATCAAATATGTATTCTATGTACCAGGCAGAAATTCCTGTCATTTGTGAAATGTATATTGCAAATGTTTATATAATGATGAGCCCCAATATCATTTATTGCATTGCATATACAGCTTTTTGATAGGTCTTCTTGATTGCATTAACTAACAACAAACAACTTTTGAGAAGTACTTGTTTTATTATACAGTTTTACCTTGAGAGAGGGAAGTGATGAAATACCATCTAGGTCTTGGAGGCAGCAGCAGGGCATCCATAACACCTGCAAGTGGGAAAGGGTAGTTCCTAGGTCTCTAAGGAAACAGAAAGCACAAACTAAAGAGCATTGCACCATCTATTACAAGAAAGCGGCAGACCACAACACAGTCTAACAGTAGTTTTAATCACAAATTTACTGTCCTCTTTCTGGGGTCTCTGTATTTATAGATGTTAATGTATTCATAGTTAATTAGTTATGAACAGTTATGGATAAAGTCATTGCATCAATGCTCAAGGTTCAAATCATTGCACTACTGCAATTGTTTACCTGGCCGGTCAAATAGAAGAAAAGAACATGACATCATGATACAATACAATCATAGATACAATTATAGATTATGGACATTTTGCTGTTTTGCTGACTCAATGTGATATTTTTATACCATGTCTCTAAAAATACAGTAAAGAGGACATTTATATATTACCCAAATATGGATAAGTGTGCGTAAAGAAACGATTGCTACAGCAGAAAACATAAACCAGAATTACAAAAATCACAAACAGATACCTTACTGACTTAATCACACTGTTGTTCATTTTGAGTTGCACCAGCTTGGGCAAATAGGCACCTAGAATACAATACAGACAAGTTCAAATGGGCATGAAGAGAGCGTAATACTGTGGTAGTGAAGATGTGGTTTGTACACTCAAATACATGTTCTGACAATGCTCTATCCTGACTTATGCAATCCAGGATTTTATGTGGACAAAGGTGAACAACAGATGCTTTTCTCCGCACGCTCATCTGGTTTTGCCAGAAATATACAGTAAAATGCATTCTGTGTGTCATAGCAATGTCTCTTGATTCTTATCATTAGTTGTAGTTTCATGTATGTACGTATGTATATTATGCAAGGCAAAGAAAAATTGTATTTCTATTACCAAAGTTTCCCAGTGTATTCTCTTGCGTGTTTATGCAAATTTCCAGTGAGGTCACGGCAGAAAGTTCCTGCGACCCACACAAGAATTCCTGTACAAGACAGAAAAAAACAGTCAAGTGGATGGGTAGGAGAGCAGAGAGACTATTACATGCACTTCTTTAAACTTACAAGGTTCTCTGGGGTGAGGTAAGGCTCAGCTGGGATCTCTAGTTCCTCACAGGGTTTTGGGGTAGGAGTTGGGTTGATGTGCCCTGACCCACTCAGCTCAGTCACCAGGACATGAGCTGTACCAGGCCGGGCACCCTGAGGCAAAGAGCCTTGGAGGCAATTCATCTCTAAAACTTAAAACACTATACCAAATATAGAGCCATGACATTTTTATTTTAAATACCTATGGCACAGTTGAAATTCTCTGTTAATTGCAAAACAACTTACCTTAGAGTATAAAGTTGTATCATGCCTGTTAAAGTACCATGTTGTGTTGTTGATAACCTAGCTTAATTAGGCTGTTTCTAGGTTACCCGCCAAACTAAATCCAGTTTGTTTTAAACCCATCATAATAAATTAATATGCCAGTTTAAGTGGTTGTTAAAATTAAAATATGGAGATAAAACAGCAACCAATAACGATTACCTAAACATTACAATAACCCAAATCTTACTTAAACGAGACTTTGCAACAGGCAAACGTTTGGTTGACAACCACTGGCCACTTCCTGGATACGGCAAAAAAGACCCCCGAGGTTTTCTGGGACATGTAGTCAAAACGTGTAGTAGAGGTAGTTGTAGTAGTAGCCCCCGCTGTGAACCAATTTTAAGACGGAACAGTAGTTGTTCGTAACATTTTGACTTACTAACTAATAGTTAATAATAGCCACCATAACACAATCACGAGTAAACCCTACATAGTCCCTACATACATTTGCACTCGGTAGTGGTGTACAGCTGAGTATAATGAAACGTTAGAAACCGGTCTATATAATTCACTGTCATCTGCAAAATGAAGTTATGTAAATAATAATACAGATATGATGGCTCTCAAGTGGCGAATGTGGGCATTTTCTGACTGTGCTTGAAAGCGGCAGTAACACGCATGGTAACCGGGGCGGGTCTATGTTTGATAGAACTGGGCGTGGGCTTCCCACTAGCAAACCCTGTCCTCGCCAAAAGCACATTGTTCAATGCGGGCGTTTTTTACACTGAATCACCGAATAGCTGCTTCTATTTTTTCTCTGCTGTAAATGTAAGAGTTGCGGGGGAGAATAGGGTACGGAAAGCTGAAGACCGACTGAAACGAAGCGAGATTATATTGATTTCTTCTTGTTGAAGCCGAGAGGCAACAGACTTGAAAGATTCCCTCTCTGTGTGGCAGACGAAACATCGCTGTGTGGCTAATTAGACCTCGGCTTGTTGTAAGTGTGACTTACATTTTTGTATTAAAAACATAGCTCTTTTACTGTGTTCTGCTCACTGCAGGAGATTGCGGTCAACTGTTGACGATAATACAGTAATAGCTAGGGACAATTACTATTTAAATTTATGTCAATGATCTATTGTGTTTTTCTTTTCTGTTACATCTTTTATCATTCTCTAATATGCTATTAATACACGCTAATGTTTCCTATTATCCTACCCAATACTATTATGTTTTGTCAAACTATTTTCCAGAGTTCAGGGTAGTTTATGGAGGAGAAATGACGCCAAAAAAAAACCCTTTTAATTAATGTCAAATGCATGTAGCTAAAGATGTTTTTATTTTTTCTCACTTCTGTTGTCTTTTGAAGCCAAACTCAAAGCTGCTGGCCTCACAGACAGTAGGGTGACGCCCCGTCACACTCGGTACAAACTGAATATATCACTGCGGAAGTTAGATTCCATTACAAGGCGTCTGTGAAGATGACTTGGAACTGCCTTTCTCCTGGATGCTCCTGTAACTGTTTTATAAAGTTAGCCTTTTTTTTAGGGTGGAGGATGTAACAGTTGTGTTTCTTGTTTAACTGTGCCGATTTGTTATATAAAATTTCTTAGGACTTTGCAGGGTAACAGTGCAGCCTGTTTTGTATTTTTTTCATAATTTATCATTGGCAGTTGGTTTACACATCTGCCATAAACCACAGATTACCATAGCTATCATAGCACATCTAAATACAGTGATATATTTAATTTTTGTGGTCACTGTGGAGAATACAGACACTTCATTGAGAACACTCTCAATGTTGTTTTGGGTTTATATTCATGGTATTGGGAACAATTGTAGTGTGCTATAACTACAGTGGATATTACAAGAACAATATGACTTACAATATTTGAATGTCCATTTTTTTGCATAGTAAATGTTAATCTGATATCAGGATGAATTTACACTGAATTTACTGGGTCCACTTGCTTTGTTTTTTGGTTGCACCATAGTTTGATTTAAAGCTCTTATCGGCCAATAGTTAGTTTTGGATGTTGTTTTACTTGCGATGGGTGAATGTCTGATGCATGTGTTATTCCAAGTCAAGCAGTTCTTTGCCATATAGATAATGCAGCAGTTGATATAGTGATGTCCACACACAGGTATTTTTTAAAACTAATATTCTCCCAGAAGGATTTAATTTTTTTAAATCTCTATCCACACATTCTGCTTGGTACTACGGCTGCCATTGTTGTTTATATCATTACCATGGATATGCGCATGCTCATTACACAAAACTAGAATGAGCATAATTAAATTAACATGAGATCTCACCATGCTCACTTAGACCAGTCTACACAGTAAACGGGGAATGTGAAAGTCTTTGCCCAGGCAGGAGTTTTTAGAAGGGTGTGTTTTCTGTGTTTAGTGTGTTTGCAGCTGAGAAACAGTTGGTAATAGTCCAGCTTTCTCAGTGATGTATTTGCCTGAGGAGCTTTTGGTTGGACGTGATCATCATATCAGAATAATTATGACAGTTATGTGTGTGTAATGAATAGATTGCTGTACAACTCAAACATTTAGCCTTGAAAACAAGGACACTGACGAGTTCAGGGGTATTTGGTGTCCAATGATAAGCTTGGTGGCTCCTTTCGCAGGCAGGCTTTTGTGTGGAGGTCAGCTGGGCCTTTTCATCTACTGCTGCTGCCTTCACCGTCTCGCCCTGCGCCACAAGCTAAAAGGATGACCCAGTAAAGAAAAGGTCACCTGCGCTCTCTCTACTGTATTCAGCACATTCAAGCTAGTACATACTCTTATGACGCATACAGGAACTCTATCATGCATGTTTTGTCAAGTGATAATGTGAGAACAAAGTTTTAACATACTTTTGACACAAGATTCTCCTTAAGATAACTTCTGGTATTCCCTGTGCTTCCCTGGAATTTGATCCTTTTTTTAGTCTGGTTTTCAAAGGTGTTATAGCTGCCAGTCTGTTTGGATGCACTTTGGGGGAATGATGTCATTGGGCAGCAGAGGGAGGGTGCGGTGGGCTATCCAGGCACTATGATGGGTCTTGGAGTCGCAGTTTTCGACTGTGATACCTCCCAAGAGAGGATCTCTTTACCATCATCTCTCCATTAAAAATCTATTATCTCTGCAGTGGGGTTGTGGCTCTACCAATATAGATTCTTTAACCATTTAGGGACTATAATGGAGAGCAGAATGCATGTTAAAAAAGATTCCCCCCTTCTTTGTATCCTTTTATGCTTCACTTGTATTCAGATTCAGAATGAAAGCTGATCCAAGTTGTCACTTTCTTTTTAGGGGCCACTATACATTCATTCTATATTTGAAGTAACCATCTCCTCTGCCTGCCCATAGCTGTTTTCTCACACCGGTGCCCTACTCCCATCACCCCTTTCGCTACTCAGAGCCTACACCCTCCGTAAGCTGTCATGTAAGATTATCCTTTCAGTCCAGGCGGGGTTCTAGGGTTTCAAAAGAACTGTTAATTTCCCAGGCTTAAGGTGCCAAGCTATAAATAACTTTAAAAGGAGGCACTCGGCAATGGCGCTTGATGATTCCAAAAGGTAGCAGCTTTGTATAAGGCTGTTTTTGACATCATACATATATTCTGGTTTGGTGTAGTGTATGATTACATGGTTGCTTTTTTGCAGCCAATATGGCTAGACACCTCATCAAAGTTCTCTCAGTGTATGGCAGTGAGTGCATCGTTAATTGCAGTTGTGGTAGGTGGAAGGAGGATGGTAGACAAAATTGGTATCATCCTCGACAATCTCAGTCACCCACTAGACAGTAAACTTTGGCATATTGAGCCAAAAAGAACATACAAAAATTGCAGGTGATATTGTTGTCACTATATTTAAAATAATAAAATATAGCATATCTTGTGTTTTTCCAAAATCATGCAGCCCTAATTACAACACCTTAGTGGATTTCGTCTATGTTATGCAAGTCTGTTATTTAGTACTTTTGTGGTCTTGTCTCATCAGCTCGTATTACAAAAACAGTATGATGTCTAATTTGACGGATGTTACAACCACAGTATACTACCAGTAATTACACCATGCATATGTTCCAGGTAGTCAAACTTTAGAAATAAAACTAAAGTTCTACATCAGATGATACTTATATGCTGATGGTTGTGCCATCGCGACGATCCTCTTTTGTCATCCACAGACAGCAGCTCCAAAGACCAGTTCAGGACCGGCCGTGCAGACAGCAAGCAGCTCTGAGAGTGTGACAGCATCTCAATCAATGATTTATTCTGCTATTCATCTCCATATGTATGTGTGGATTATTAATCAGATGGTGACATGGCCTACTATTGAAAGGAGAAGACAAGGCTGTCTCCCAGTAACAGGTCAAACTGTGTTGGATTAGCATTTCACGCTATGCATTTCAAACATTTGTCAGATGTACAGTATTGTTCAAAATAATAGCAGTACAATGTGACTAACCAGAATAATCCAGGTTTTAGTATATTTTTATTGCTAAGTGCTTTTATTGCTAACAAGTTACCAGTAGGTGCAGTAGATTCTCAGAAAACAAACAAGACCCAGCATTCATGATATGCACGCTCTTAAGGCTGTGCAATTGCGAAATTAATTGAAAGGGGTGTGTTTAAAAAAAATAGCAGTGTGGCATTCAATCACTGAGGTCATCAATTTTTGTGAAAAAACAGGTGTGAATCAGATGGCCCCTATTTAAGGATGAAGCCACCAGCACTTGTTGAACATGCATTTGAAAGTCTTAGAAAATGGGTTGTTCAAGACATTGTTCAGAAGAACAGCGTACTTTGATTAAAAAGTTGATTGGAGTAGGGAAAACCTATAAAGAGGTGCAAAAAAGTATAGGCTGTTCAGCTAAAATGTCTTAAAATGGAGAGCAAAACCAGAGAGACGTGGAAGAAAACGGAAGACAACCATCCAAATGGATCGAAGAATAACCAGAATGGCAAAGGCTCAGCCAATGATCAGCTCCAGGATGTTCAAAGACAGTCTGGAGTTACCTGTAAGGACTGTGACAGTTAGAAGAGGTCTGTGTGAAGCTAATCTATTTTCAAGAATCCCCCACAAAGTCCCTCTGTTTAAAAAAAAAAAAAAAAACTGGCCTAGGAATGGAGAAAAGAGAGAAAAGAGAAATGGAGGAACATTTTGCGGACTGATGAAAGTAAATTTTTTCTGTAACTGTCCAAGGACCACAGAAAGTTTGTGAGATGACCCCCAAACTATGAATTCAAGCCACATTCTACCGTTTAGCAATAAAAAAATATATTAAAAACCTGGATTTTTCTGGTTAGTCACACTATTGTACTGCTATTAATTTGAACAATACTGTACCCTGGTGATGCTGTAGAGGAGGGAAAAACAGTCCCTGTGTGAAATAGGCATAGAACAATTGCCGGTTTCAAGCTATTCTGTGATTTCAAAACGTTTTCCATGATGACATTTTTGGAATATGGGCTAATAAGACAAGACCAGAAAGTACAGAATGAACTTCCCTGTTTGCTCAATGATCTAATCAAATTGCATGGTAGTAACTTGCTGTAATCACAAGCTGTGGCAGCCAATCAGGGCAGCTTTGGGGAAAACCAGAACTATGCAGACATAAACATTGGGAAAGTGTTGTAATGACTTTTGGTTAGGTTTGGAAGAAGACAAAGAAGGACTGTTTAGACAGAGTTGGTACAGTCAAAATAAATGGAGTGAGAACTGCTGGCACTGTTTTGTGAATTTGAAGCTCTCAGTCACAGTTTCTTTTTTGTCAGAACTTGAATAAAAGGAAGTAACACCTATTGGAAATACTGCAAAGGTTAGTTTAAAGTAGGGCTGCAACAACTAATCAGATTAATTGATTATAATCAATTATTAAAAGAATTGTTATCTAATTTAAGAATCGATTGATCTCTATCTGGGGTATTTATAGACTTTGAAACATGCCATTTGCTCAGAGAAGAGGGTTTTATTACCAAGACAAACACCAAGGTTTTGACCACTTGTCTTTGTCAGTCTTTGTCATTTACAGGCACTTCACTAGCTGATTATTAATCAATTATTCAAAAAAATAATCGTCAGATTATTTGATTTATAGAAATAATGGTTTGTTGTGGCCCTAGTTTGAAGCCTTCAATTAAAAAGTTTGGAATTGCAAAACTTTTATAGTCATACGTTAATATTTTCCTTCAAGGTTTTTATGGCTAGTACCAAACTCTTATTTGTTTTGTGTGTTTGACTTTTTATATAATATTCTTGTCTTGCAAGAATATTATATAAAATATTCTGGGTGCTGGGTACGCCTCAGTTGTTGGCAATGCTGGGTACGCCTCAGTTGTTGTGGGGAACACAGACAATGAATCATTGTCATTTAGTCTTCCCAATATGATACTACGACTAAATCAAGGCTGTACAGAGTTCAGGGTGGACTGATAAAGGTTTTGTTAGAGATGGGCATGCCAAAATTAATCAGCATATCGTAAGACTTGTCAAAGTTTTAACCCTTCAATTATAACCCTTTTGATTCATATGAGTGAACTAGAATCTATCTATAAAGTTTATTTGATTAATATTCAATTTATAGTCTGTAAGGTAAGGTTACTGTAAATTTGATAGAGGTATTTACTTTTATGATTGTGTTTTACAGCACTAATCTCCAAACTCCTTAAAGAATTTAACTATATACAGTCAGGTCCATAAATATTTGCACATGGACACAATTCTAATTTTTTTGGCTCTATACACCACCACAGTTGAAATGAAACAAACAAGATGTGCTTTAACTGCAGACTTTTAGCTTTAATTTGAGGGTATTTACATCCAAATCAGGTGAACGGTGTAGGAATTACAACAGTTTGTAAATGTGCCTCCCACTTTTTAAGGGACCAAAAGTAATGGGACAGATTAACAATCATAAATCAAACTTTCACTTTTTAATACTTAGTTGCAAATCCTTTGCAGTCAATTACAGCCTGAAGTCTGGAACTCATAGACATCACCAGACGCTGGGTTTCATCCCTGGTGATGCTCTGCCAGCCCTCTACTGCAACTGTCTTCAGTTCCTGCTTGTTCTTGGGGCATTTTCCCTTCAGTCTTGTCTTCAGCAAGTGAAATGCATGTTCAATCAGATTCAGGTCAGGTGATTGACTTGGCCATTGCATAACATTCCACTTCTTTCCCTTAAAAAACTCTTTGGTTGCTTTCACAGTATTGTGGGTCATTGTCCATCTGCACTGTGAATCGCTGTCCAATGAGTTTTGAAGCATTTGGCTGAATATGAGCAGATAATATTGCCCGAAACACTTCAGAAATCATCCTTCTGTTTTTGTCAGCAGTCACATCATCAATAAATACAAGAGAACCAGATCCATTGGCAGCCATACATGCCCACGCCATGACACTACCACCACATGCTTCACTGATGAGGTGCTATGCTTTGGATCATGAGCAGTTCCTTTCCTTCTCCAGACTCTTCTCTTCCCATCACTCTGGTACAAGTTGATCTTGGTCTCATCGGTCCACAGGATGTTGTTCCAGAACTGTGAAGGCTTTTTTAGATGTTGTTTCGCAAACTCTAATCTGGCCTCTCAGGCTATGTCCACACGAAGCCAGTGCATCCCCTATCCGATCTTGAGACGGCGTCGTCTCAAGAAAATATCTGCGTACACACGGCCGGCTGAAAACGATGTAGTATATATGCCCGACCAGTATGGGGCGCTGTAATTCTGCCACAGATATACACTATACACGGAGAAGAAGACTTTGAGCATGCGCATAACCTTGCGCGCTGCAGAAGAAGACGAAGACCTAAATATTTATTTTCTAATAAAAACAAGTTCTCAAATTGTTGCAGTCATATATTTAGAGTGTAGTAATTGGTGCCCTCATGTTTGTTGTTTGCTCTTCAATATACAGACTGAGTTCTGAGTGCTTTGGACATGCGGAAATTCTCTCTCCATTCATTTTCTCCAGGTTGATCTCCTGGTTCTCTTTCGCGGTGGATCTAAGAGCATGTGGCGTATGGTGTTGTCCATTATCGCTTGTTGCTCACCACAACTGCATAGAAGCAATAGATTTTGCTGTAATAAAGCTAGTAGGCTTAGTAGCTTCTGCAGCACGAACTCAATCATGTAGTCCGCCATTATTGTTGTTGCTGTTACGTGTGACGAGGCCGACACGTGATGCGATGACATCATCGTTTTCACAAAATATACGGATTGGCTGTACACACGACACCGCAAGGGTGTCGCAAAGGTGTTGCCGAAAGATTTATCCACTTTAGAACCCTGTTTCAAAAAATAGCGGATTCAGTCTCCCAAAACACCGGATCCGTGTGGACGAAAGGCCAATACGATACAAAATGTATATGGATACAGTGATTTTTGTCTCCGTGTGGACAGCCCCTCAGTTTTTGAGGCTCACCCATGGTTTACGTCTTGTGGTGAACCCTCTGTATTCACTCTGGTGAAGTCTTCTCTTGATTGTTGACTTTGACACACATACACCTACCTCCTGGAGAGTGTTCTTGATCTGGCCAACTGTTGTGAAGGGTGTTTTCTTTACCAGGGAAAGAATTCTTCCACAATTGTTTTCCGTGGTCTTCAGGGTCTTTTGGTGTTGCTGAGCTCACCGGTTGGTTCTTTCTTTTTAAGGATGTTTCAAACAGTTGATTTGGCCACACCTAAAGTTTTGGCTATCTCTCTGATGTTTGTTTTGTTTTTCCAGCCTAATGATGACTTGCTTCTCTGATAGTGACAGCTCTTTGGATCTCATATTGAGAGTTGACAGCAACAGTTTGCAAATGGCTCACTTGAAATGAACCTTTTATCTGCTCCTTGTAAATGGGATAATGAGGAAATAACACACACCTGGCCATGGAACAGCTGAGTAGCCAATTGTCCCATTACTTTCGGTCAAACTGTTGTAATTCCCACACCGTTCACCTGATTTGGATGTAAATACCCTCAAATTAAAGCTAAAAGTCTGCAGTTAAAGCACATCTTGTTCGTTTCATTTCAAATCCAATTTGGTGGTGTATAGAGCCAAAAAGATTAGAATTGTGTCGATGTCCCAATATTTATGGACCTGACTGTATGCTTGGGTGGGTTTTCTCTGGGTACTCCGGTTTCTCCCACCAACATAAAAACACGCTATAGCCTCCATTTAGTGACATGACTGGGGTACCCGGTACAAAGGTGCCTTTTAGAAATGCACAGACTGTTCTAAAATGTTGTTTTCAATGCCCAAATTACACACTGATTTACACTGTTTATCTTGTAATTAAGAAATTATTTACTTTATTCTTTAAAATGGGGTGTGCCCTGAATGGCTTGAACCTGTTGCCGTCCCAAACCCAGTACTCAATGCTCCGTTGTATCAGATTGTTGTTGTTTGACCTCTTCTGATATTGCCATAGTAATACTTATTCACATGTGACTTTCCGTTCCCCTTTTCACTACATAACATTAAGCTGTTTTGCTGTTTAAAAATAGAGCACACTGCACTTTAAATACTGCTCCGCTATAGAGGCATGGATTCCTTTAAAACAAATACTCAATTTTGGTTCAACAAAAGGTGGGATTTGGACATCCGTCTTTAAACTGTGTACATACAGGTTGCTCTTTTTGGCACATCTGTTGTTTATTTGGTTTGAGAGCGTTCTCTAGAGCGAGACCTGGCTCTTCCCTCTGTACTCGGCTGCTCACTGAACAGCAGCCAGGTTGATTTATTTAGAGTATGTTGGAAAAGGGAGCTTAATGTTGGGCCAAAAGATTGAGGGGTCACAGTTATTCACTTCCTGCAGGGCTTTAAAAATTTGAGCAATGTGTGTTTTGAGCAATGTGTGTTTTTCTATGAGGATGATATAGTGGTTATTAAAAGGACCTGTTTCTTTTAGGGCAAACAAGTACAGTTAATGTGCATTTGTGTGATGTCTTGTGAGCAGGTGAGCTTTTCCATTAACGGTCATAGTCCTATTAAATCTATCGTCACACAGCTTGGCTCAACCGGCACAAATGGATACGTTTTTATTTAGGAACACCCAGAGATGAGACATATCCAGTGCAACCTGTAACGTCTGCTCTCCTTAAACTCAATCCAGCTGTTCCCCGTGTGAAATCAAGCCAAAGAGCATGCTCAGTTCAGTTTCGTTGCATGCAAACCTCACACATTGGAGGTGGCTCACTGGAGAAAGAGCATATGTGGTTTGTGATGCTGATGAAATGCTGTGATTACACACTGTGGCAGGTGGAAGGTTAGTGATTGGGTTCTCAAACGCAATTTCTGGAACATTCAATAAAGGGAAGGCACCGTGAATGAACAGGCGGCTGGTAAAGTTGACAAATCCTAGCCCTAAGGTAGAGAAGTTGTTAGTATGTGTCATTTTAGGGCTGAGCAAGTTTTGGTTTGTAAACAGGTATGTGTACTATGATGTCTGTGATTTGTTTCTTTGTTTCTGTGGCCAGTTCTGGAAAGTAGGATTTATTGTCCCCACAGATTCAGTGTTGACAATTAGCCAATGGGATCATCCCTTATTTGGATGAGAGTGATCCCCTTTTTATGCTTGCATGTTATTGACCGATGCTTGCCTCACAAACTAAACATTCTTATCTTTCAAAATCCTTCAGAATAAAGTCTATACAGAGGCTCTTTAATTGTTTCTTTAATGGATCATTCCTTATATATTATGCTACAGGCAAGAAATGTTGCACTATGCACGATTAACTGAAGAAGTTGGATTGTATTAATTTCATATTGGATATCGTGTTATAAACCGAAAGTGAAACTTGATTGTTCAGCTTGTGAGACGGGTGCCTCAGGATGGTACAGGCATTATCAGTGATTTTTATTTTATTTTTTTAAATTTCCCCATAAGCCCAGGCTTGAGAGCTGACCTCACAGATGACATCAACAGCGCTGCTTGTTGTCTGTGCCTTAACTTTAGTTGTAACCACAAAAACACTGATGGTTGCTATGGGCTTCTATGAAACGGGCCCAGGCCTGTTTTCTGCTTCAGGCTTAATCCTACTTGATGTATTAATCTGGAGGAAATGTTTATGACACCTTGTTACATGTGACTCATCATTACTCAGTGTAATTGGAAACATTGCCACTCTAGGTCATTTTCTGGGTGATAACTACAATAATTTGCAATGACCTGAGTCATGTGTTTGGAGGGGAGACACCCATATGGTTTCTCTCTTACTGATTGAGTCACTATGCCAGGAATTTCACTGGTCAACAGTGTTGTGGTGTGAGGGCGTGTGTTTTATAGCTCTATCCATATGCTGC
Source organism: Perccottus glenii (assembly GCA_024416835.2). Taxonomy (NCBI): domain Eukaryota; kingdom Metazoa; phylum Chordata; class Actinopteri; order Gobiiformes; family Odontobutidae; genus Perccottus; species Perccottus glenii. The sequence continues at coordinate 17,512,098 of CM044563.2, read as the reverse complement.
TGCTTTCTGTGGTGTTCCAGGCTACCAATGAATTATACAGCATACAGGTTGCCAGTGTCAGAAAAATCTTACTTTCTCAAATGTGTGTGTTATCATTTTTGTGTATGCTGCTCCTGGGCAAGTTGTCTTAAAAATCATTCCCCTACTTCTCCAGGGAACAACGTGTTTCCTCTTTAATAGCATTGACTGATTTATGTATGGCACAGCATGGTCACATCAACCAAGACCTATTAAGTGGGTTTATGCACGCCACAGGAGGCACACCTAGAGTCATAAAAGCCACTTTCAGGCCGCATGTTTTGTTTTTGTACATTAACCTTAACCAATTTGAGAAAGGAAGAAGCACACTTGGTATCCATAGTGTTCATGTTTAGACAAAATTTATCTAGGTCATTTTAGACGTCTCTGCTCGGGAATAGGTTGGCATCCGAATGTAAACCTGAACGGTGAGTATCCGTCTGCCAATGTCACACCCCTCCTCTTCTGCCCTCGCTTTCTCTGCTGCCGATCATTATACTCTGCTACTTACAGTGAGCAGCAGAGGATCAGAACATGGAGTACCTTCAGCACATTTTTACATTCCCCTTTGAGGGTCTCAACCTCACCACTCTACTGCACCACACACGCATCGACCACTAATATTACCCAGTAATAAGCTTTGCTTTATAACACTTTTATGGCCACTTAACGACTAGACAATAGCTTTTTGTAGTTTGTGCATCTCTGTGGTTTTGTCCCAATTATAATAGCTTTGTCTTTGTCACTGTGCTAACCTATACCTTTGTCTACTTCCTTTTCTCCTATCCAGCAGCGTTTTGTGGTGAGCGGCTGTGGCAGAGATGACCGAGTATAAGCTGGTGGTGGTAGGAGCAGGAGGCGTGGGCAAGAGTGCACTCACCATCCAGCTCATCCAGAACCACTTTGTGGACGAATATGATCCAACCATCGAGGTATATGACGCCGATCAAAGTGTGCATTATTGTATGTGTCTGATAGAGGCACCCAAAGTCACAGCAGTTCAGCACTAGCCTACAAGACCTCATTCAGGGCTAGATTCATTTAAGCTATTACACAAATACACCCTGGGCGGTTCTCCAAATGGTCAGTCTGGGAAGAGTTCATCAATTAATTGTAAACAGAAATATTTGCAAAGATGTTTCAGCATGATCTTGCAAAAGAGGTGGATGCTAGAGACAGAGAGAAAGAGAGATTTTTTTTCTTTTTCTGTATTTTCTTTCTCTTCTGCCTCTACTCTCTCTCTCACCACGCCTGCCTCTGGCCAGACAATGTCCTTTTTGTGTATTTGCATTCCTGGCCCCTATGCTCTAACAAACAAAGGGAGAGCACTCCATGTTTTTTTGAGGCTGCACATTGGGAGACTAAACATAGCTTCCGATAGTCTTCTCCTCTGATCTCATTGCTCTACTGACCACAATAAAGAATCAGTATTAATAATAACTTTGTATGTTAATTAGAACAGAGCAGCTCTAGCCTGGTCATTCTCTTGTGGAAATTATTTCTGCATTAAATAGCTCTGTAAAACCTTCCCTTCATAGCCTTTTTCACTGAGAATACTGTTGGACTAATCGTAATAATTTATCTGAAATTGGACAGGCTTTATGGTTGTATGTTTATCCAGTCATGTCCGGGGCAGTTTATTCTGTGACTGTTTGTTCTGTGCATTGGAAACTCATGAATAGTCAAATTATTTGTAATAATCAATATGTGGCCAGGCTCGGACCTCACAATATCAGCAAAATATGCAAGAACTATGTTGAAAATATCAATAACAGTAAGACTTGACAAAATGTCAATGTCCCTTTTGGGAGGTTAAAAGCTGAATTTAACGTTAACATAAAAATAATGAGCAAGGAAAATTGCAAGGTTCTGAAATAACGTCCACCACACAATTTGAATTAAATTGAACAAATCAATTGTATTGATTGGACAATTATTTTGAAAGGGAGAAGGTCAGTCACTTTCAAGACCATAATATTGTTGAGACTGAAAGAGTTCTTCTCATTGTAATACTGTTTATAAAGTTATAGTTGCTTTCCCACATTATCTTCAATGTAGAGTTTTGTCTTTTTGGTCACAGGACTCGTACAGAAAGCAGGTGGTGATTGACGGGGAGACCTGCCTGTTGGACATCCTGGACACTGCAGGTCAGGAGGAGTACAGCGCCATGAGAGACCAGTACATGAGGACAGGGGAGGGCTTTCTCTGCGTCTTCGCCATCAATAACACAAAGTCATTTGAGGACATTCACCAGTACAGGTGTGTGAAAGAGTCACCGCAGTACATCTTGGGCTCTATGGCAGCAAGTATCTGACTCATTCTTCCATACGTGCATCGGTGGCAGGGACTTCCTCTGGGTATTAAAGGAGAGCTGCGTCCACATAGCGTATGCAAGTGTGTGCCAGCTCTCTGCAGTAGTTGGGTGATGTCATGCTGGAGCGTTTAACATGGCTAAATAAAGCTTAGCCCCCAACTGGAGGATTACAGTGTGATGCCAATGAAATCAATCCTGACTCAATTAGAGAAGCACGGAGAGAGGTAGCACTCACAAGGACAGCAGGGGAAGGAGGGATGGGGCGAGGTTAAGCTACAAATAACTGCTTCTTTCTTTCACATTAAAAACCCACTTGCTGGGGTCACACGTGACAAGAAAAAGGTTGCATATTACCTCACACACAGCTTGGCAGAGATTTATTTATTTATTTTTAAACACACTCTTTTGTTTGGCTCAGTGTCAGGTTTTTTATGGAACAGCTTGAACACTGCTGGCATCGCTGAAAAAGAACACTTATGAAAGATTTTTAGGATGAATGGGAGAATAAGTGGAGGCTTGCTCAGTGAGTACATTAGAGTTATTCAAAGATGTGTTGACTTGCTAGCCGCTCGTTTAAACAGCATTTTTATATACCTTGAGACCGAAGAGTTTTAGGGCTCACTGACGGTTACAGCTGTAAATACCTAAGTAGTTACCATGTACTATGACATCACTAGAGAGCAAGTGCGGTCATTAGGCTCTATCAGCAGAGTTGCCTGCAGACAGCCTCGATACACTGTATCGGACGCATCCTGCCCGTGTTGTGGCTGAAGTAGCTGACAGATTGATTTGACCCCCTCGCTCAGTCCCGTGCAGCTTGGCCTGCTGTTCACCGCTGGCTGCTGTAGTGATGAGGTAATGCTGTTTGCCGCCTGTTGTCCTCCCCTCCCCTCGCGGTCTCTGCCTCACTCCTTCAGCAGTGCACCACCAGGGCCTCTAGCTCTACTTCCTCAGGGTCCTAGAGCTTCCTTGGAGGTTGGTTCTCCTGTGGTTGCTGCTCTTGTTTTGAATCAAAGAGTTTCTAAGAAAAATATAGTAATAGGATTTGCTAAAGAAGGCTTACAGCAATATGCTCAGACCCAAAATATGGGCCTTCTCATCAAAATATTGTTGAAGTATTGTTTGTTCTACACAATAAATAAACATTGAAGTAGTTTTAAAGCAACACTGTGGAACTGGTTGTTCCACAGATGTATAGCCACCAAAGGACAAAACGAGACAAATGCTGCAAACTTGCATAGAACTGTAACCTCCATGTAACCAGTAGCATCTCTGCAGAGTTAGTATGTTTTTGGTTTTTAGTTTGTGAGATATGTAGGTTTTAAAAATGTGGGCGTGTCGTGCCAAAATCTGGACTGTAAGAAAATAAAAAAAAGTTCCACAAGCCAACTTTAAATATGGACATTGATCACACTGACTGAGCAAATCCAAGATGGCCAAGTGGGATATTTCTTTCTGAAAACTGCTGATTTCAAATGGAATGACACGACTTTCTCTGGCCCCATTTACAGCTCAAGTCTCTAGTGTTTCTTTCTGCTTTGCCAAAACTGCGATTGTGTTGGTAACTTTGTCTTCAATTTTGAATTTTACAGAGAGCAGATCAAACGAGTAAAGGACTCAGGGATGTATCTGTGGGTAACAAATGTGACCTCCCAGCATTTACGTAAAACAAGAACTTGTTTCCTTACATTGAGACTTCAGAAGAAAAAGTAAATCACTTGGAAATTTCTCTATAGAAACAGTTGGGCAGTTATTTTTGACATTGGTAATATCTTCAATTTTGAATTTTACAGAGAGCAGATCAAACGAGTAAAGGACTCAGACGATGTCCCCATGGTGCTTGTGGGTAACAAATGTGACCTCCCAGCACGCACCGTGGACACGAGGCAAGCCCAAGAACTTGCCCGCTCCTACGGCATCCCTTACATTGAGACTTCAGCGAAGACACGACAAGTAAATAAAGCGCACACCTACACACTTTTTCTCCAACCCAAAATACTGTGCTTACTCCTTCCCTTCGTTCCTCTTTGGATCATGGCGTGCTCTGTAATTTCATGTTATATATTGGATTTATGCATGCAGTAGACGGTTTGTAGGTTTGCAGTGATTTGGTTGCCGGGAACATTTTATTGTGTTGCAGGGAATGACTCACAGCCAGGTTACCTTGGCTGTGAGGTAGAGTATCTGAAAGGGCCGACTAGAACACGTTGTCACTCAGCTCCCACTGTCTGTGACTCATTGTTGCACGTAATGATATAGGCACAAGAAGCTTTAACGCAGCAATCATCACACAAAATGTTCTTTCAAATCAAAAAGGGTGCATAGAAATGCTCAGCCTTTGATACATTTTGATTTTATGATTAACAATCCAAAATGTTACCATGGTGATGTTGCGTCTAATAACTCGCATTAGAGCCTTTTAGGAATAAGATGTTGTGTTCAAATGTGCTTTAGCTTTTAATTGACTTTGTCTAATTAGCAATTGCTTGTTCACAGGGAGTGGAAGATGCCTTCTACACACTCGTCCGGGAGATCAGACAGCACAAGTTGCGAAAGCTGAACCCACCTGACGAAAGCGGTCCGGACTGTATGAGCTGCCGCTGTGTGGTTTCATGATGCAGGTGAGAAACACTAAACAGGAAATGCACTGCCTCTATAAATAGTTGTGGGGCTTAGTTTCATGTTTATGCTTATGCTTTTGGTTCTGTATGCTTTAGAAATATGACTTCTAAAAACCTGTCTCCCATTTTTTTTTTTTTTTTGTTCCTAGTTTTCCGATGCACATTTAGGAGAATCGCAACAGCGGACTCGATGGACTCGATGATTGAAAGATTAAACAACTCAATGATAACTTATAAACTTTTTCAAAAAAGGAGGATAAGAATCGAGAGCTCTCAAGGAAACCACCAGAGCTGTCAGACCGGAAGATTTTGGACTGTTGCCTGAGCGGTTAGCTGAACTGGCCTAGTATGGTCTCTAATTTTGGTCCGCGTTCGAACCTCTGAGCAACACCACTAATGACCCTCGTCAACTCCAATGTATTTCACTAAGGAGACTCCACAAGTATCCTGCTAACTTATTTGTTTTTTTGTTGTTTTTGATTTTTTTTTCGGTCTTAACACTGGTCCTCAAAAAAGGGGGATATCTCTGATCTCCACCTGAATCCACCGCATCACCCCCTCCTCCCCCTGGCTGCCCACTGGAACGGCTGAATGACGAAAATGGATTTGACTGGAATAGACATTGAGTTGCCCCAACGCCTCCCACATCTACAAACCTCCCACACTACCTGTCTTTGTTCTTCCCCCCCCCCTAGAACGACAGCTGTGTAGTGCCTCCTTTATTCCAGAATAACACACATTTTGTTGTTGTTAAAGTTGGCCTTGTACAAAAAAATGATTTTGATATGGACCAGTTTATTATTGGAATGTCCCAGAGCACTGTGTGAGCAAGTTAATTTAGTTTTTTTTGCACCTGGTCTGACCTTTTTAATGACAGTTAGAATTCCTTTAGCTTTGTTGATTGGAGAAGCTAAACTTTTTTTTTTCTCTCCATCACACAGCTGCCTCCTTTTGCAGTAAGTCGTTTTGTGGAATAATATTTGTAATGGCTAGTGTACGTATGTAGAACCCGGTGCAATAGAATTTTTTTTTCTGTTCAGATTATTGGGAAATAAACCGCACCCATTCTTGAATAGTTTTCCTCTGTTGCTTTAATCTGGGAAGTGCATGAAGATGTACGTTTTGCCTCACAGTTGCTCAAGTCCTTTCTGGGTTTTTTTTGCAACTGTATTGTGCGCTCTATGAAAATGTACGTCTTGTGTGTAACGAGGCTCAGGAATTGTGGTCCAGGATTGTTGTACGTTAACAATCCTGGGCCGTTTTAGTTAAAAGGATGTCACCTGTTATGGCACTGCAGAATCGACTTAACCATAATATCCTCAAACCTTTCATCTCTTTCTGCCTCCTCAGCTCTTTCAAAGGGAACAATAACAGGTTCGGTTGCTCATCATTTCACAACACTATCTACTCCATATGCAGGATGTTATGTTTTAACAGGTAATGGATGTTCTGGGAGTGCATCGCTTTGTTTCTTAGTACTACCTGGCCTGTGCTTTCTACTTAATGCCTGATGAAAGAAAAGACTGTTTGGTGTTTACTTTTGCCTTATCGGTTTGGCTAGTTTTGTACCTCATGTGTGCGGCAAACTCTACCTGACACAATGTTCGGTTTGCAGCATGGTTTGTGTGTGAAGAATCTCAGAAGAGTCGTGTCGAGATGTGCTCTATATAAAAAAAAAATTTTTGTTTTATTTTTTTTTACAAGACAACCTCACGTAACACTAAACTAAGGTTTTAATAATGCTTTTCTGTAATCACTGGCGTCTGATAAGTTGTTCTACGTATTAAAAGATATATTTTGGCTTGTTCTGAACTATTAAAAGATCTACCCTTACGTTTTCTTGGTATTGGTACAAATGAATAATTTCCACTTGATGCTCCGCAAATGCTACATTCCATGCATCACCTTAAATGTCAGCTGAAACACGAACTGCTAAATGGAGAAAGTTATTTTATTTTATTCTTTTTATCTGATTTTGTACAGGAGAGTCAATCTTGTTTCCAGTGTAACAAACACACCCAACAATGCATAGCAGAAATCTGATTGGTCTAGTTATTATGCAGATCATAGTGGTTGAGTTGTATTGTTCATTTCACAAACCTGGCCAAGATTTGAACTGTGAATGTGTTTGTCTCTGTAGATATCGTTAAAACGGGAAGAAAAAAAATTTGCTCAATTTAACATTTCTGCTAATTTTTACTTTAATGCTTACACCAGCTTTGAGGTGGTGATGTTAACAGTCTATTATCTTTGACCCATTTTACTAAATAATTTTACATGAAATGATTGGGTGTTCATAATCTAATAAGAGTCCTGGTATTATACTTGTCCACTTCCTGTCCATATCCATACAATAACCACCAGATCACAATGGAAAGTACCACAAAGCTATGCATTATTTCCCCTTTGCATTAGAACAGCAGCGTCATGTTGCCAGCAAATCATTTGAATAATTTTAAAAATAAAACAAACAACGGGCAAGCATGATAGTGGGCTACGCTGGGAGTTTTGCACAATGATGCTGTGGGCTCAAGGGCTTGTTTTTTTCCCTTGTACACTGTGGAATGCAGGTGTGGAAGGACTACGTGAAAATGTCAACTGTTTAGCTATTTAAGATGTGTATATACTCTTTAAAAGAAAACTTGACAAATGTATTGCAGAACAGGAATAAAGATGTCAAAGATGAAAACTGCGTTTGCTTTTTATTCAAGTCAGGGGTTTGCTGCCATCTACCGGCGCTTGTATCCAGGAAGTTGAATAAGCACAAAGTAATTCCTCCTGATGATGTAGTGCTGGGAGTGGTGATGATGAAGGTTCAAAGTACAGATGAAAATGTCTTACACATTAATGATACAATTAATCTTTTTTTTATGGGGTCTCACCATAAGGTGTTATTTTGAACTCCTGAATCAACCTCATTGACAAAAAGGAACTTTTGATTTAGTCATAATAAAGCATATACATTTAAACTACTTTGGTATAAACTGGTGTATGTTTGTTGTATGAAATATACTGTACAGTTTAATATTTTTAGTATAGAAGCACTGCAGAGATCATTGGTTCTTTGTTGGCTTTGCCCTTTTTCTGTAAAGCGTCTTTTGAGTGTCTTGAGCGCTATATAAGTGTTATGTATTTTTATTTATTATTACTAATTAATGTTATATTATAAAGAAGAAATTTGCTTCATCTGTGCTTCTATAAAGTGGTTGTATTTTCTAATCCAGTACTTCATTTATATTTTGAGACACATGATTTATTTTTTTTATGTTTTCCGAACAGATAGTGTAGCAGTATATATGATTATTGTAGATAATAAAGGAAAGTAAAAACAAAATAAATAAATTTAGTGTGTCACTAAAGAAATGCAGCGTACCATGGTTTGAAAAGCACTGGCAGATAATGAGATAATGTTAGTAAATTTTTTTTGTCTGTGATAACAGTGAGGGGGGTGTCACGCTTTGGTGAAATCAACTTTTTAACTTCATTTACTGTCAAGTAAAACTGTGAAAACACAAGCAGGCTTCTGACGCACACTCAACTTAACGTCACACTTAACATTAATAATAAACCCGTGCACATTAATAATTATACAAGGGTGTGTTATTTTCACCAGTAATCTACTGTTTAAATACAGAATTATTGTAAAATAAAAATGTGTTTTGGGTCTATTCATCCTGGAACCCTGGGAAATGACCTATATGCTTAGCCTATTGCAATACCAATGAGGAGTATGTATATGTTATAAGGTAGCTCAATATAAAGAGGTATGCATGTGTGTTAATACCAAAACTATAGTTTCTTCAGTTTATTTTGTTTCAGTGACACAATACTGTTTTTACATAATGACATAATTGCATTTACATAGTGAAAATAAAACAGTCAGAAGCAGAAGGCTATTATGCTTAAAGCTAAATTCTTGTTTAAGTTTTGTTGTCCAAGAAAAAAAAGTGACTTTCATACACATTTTCATTTATCCATTTGACATTTCCTTTTAAAAATGGAAAAAGAATTACACAATTTAAATTCTATCAGCATTATTCAAGCCAAGACAATCATTTCTGTCTTTTCCCTTTTGGCTTCTAGTACAATACATTCATTGCTTAGATTATATTTGGTTTGACAAAAAACAAAGACAGAATTCTATATTTGATGGCCTAGATGTTGCAGTTCAGGCCATCTGATTTGCACAATACAAAGTGTCCCATTGGCTGTCAATAGTCATAAAAGCAAGTTAGCTATTAAACAGAGACAGAATACAACTCTGAGTTTATGATAGTTCAACAAGCTGTTGATCACAAACAAGGGTTTTCGGAAGCACTAAGATGGCGTCTAAAGAGAAGGAGATTAGAAAAATGCTGCCAAAGGTAAGACAAATTATGAAATATTTTGTTTCTATACTACATAGATAGACTTAATGTAAAATAAATATTTTGTGCAGACATATCTTCGTACAATTGTGGCCCAGGAAATAAACACAGCATTGAGTCATTTTAAAAGCCTGGAACCCATTATGGATAAATATGGTAAGACGTGTATAATATGTGTGCACAAAACTCATTTTATGTATACTCTGTCTTTTAACTTCTATGTAGTGTATAATGATGGGACCAGTAAGGACTTGATGTGTCTATCAGGAACTATTTCAATCAAGTATAATGGTAATAATTCTATACAAAAAATAAAAATAAAAATATGTCTCAATCTGCAACTAACTGTTAAATATTTCACAAGACAATTCTTACAACATCCCTGTGTCTGTGTGGCTGGAGGAGAGCTATCCCCAAAGTTCTCCTATTGTGTACGTTACACCCACACGAGAGATGATGATTATTAAAAGAACTTTTATATCCAGTAATGGTGAAGTCCTGTTGCCATACCTGGAGGATTGGAAACAAGTAAGGAAAATATATTGCAGTGACAGAGCTGAAGGTCAATAGTAAGATTGTAAAATTTGCACTTACTTTGAAGATGTGTGCCTTTTTCCTTTGATATCTCAGGGTGAGTGCGATCTCGTCAGTTTATTGCAGACGATGGCTGCCATGTTTGGGGAGTGTCCACCTGTTTGTATAAAACCATATCCCGAGCCAGACCAAGAACCATGTAAGTACCAAGTAAACATTATAGAAATATAGAAAACATAAATCTGACATTAGTAGTGTTTAAAATTTGTGGTGACTATGTGTAAATTCTTCTGTGTTATGGTTACATTTAGGTTGGCTCCAGTTCCACAGAGAACACGACATTTATACCAGACCAGATGGAAGTTCATATTTGTTTATCTCCACTGATGACGGTCGGCCTTTTCAGCAAGATCATGAAACTAACTGTTAGTTTTAATATTTGAAAATAACGTGTGATTGAATGTGATTTTATTATGTGTACCTGAGAATGTTAGGTGATATTAATTGGCTATTTTAAAGCTGATTATCCTATCAGAATTTTTTTAGTATAATGTGTATAACAGGCATATTATACACATGTTATACACACACACACACACACACACACACATACACACAGCCATATAGCTACAGACAACTGGAAAAGAAAAAGAAAGAAAATTGTGTCTGTTGTCTACAATAAAATAAAAGTGTTCATTTTGAAGCAGTGGTTATAGTTTCAGAAACTGTGACTGAACTTATATGTGATAATTTGTCAAGGCGTTTTGGGATTAACAACCATGGTTGTTTTATTAGAACAATAATATATATATATGCAAACAAACAAAGCCAAAAGTGGTTCTGTTGTTTTTTTGAAGTAGTTTTTACTGAAATATATATATATATATATGTTAACAACCTGCCTGTCATGTGACAAAGGTATCAAAAATATATGTATATACCGGACATGACGTCAGATTCCAAAGGAAGCCGCCTAAGGGGATCCCGGAAACTCTTGATGTTGACGTTGGGATAATTATTTGTTTGCGGACTGGTGTAGCTAATTTACGTGGACATTGAATTAAATCTATTTAACCATATTTACCATTGAAATTACTACTGACATTTGACGGTTAAATCAGTACAACATTTGATTAACTGTCTCCTCTAGTCGAGGCTGGGCTAGCTTACGTTAGCCTAGCATTAGCTGTATTATTGCTAGTGAGCGTTAGCGTGTGAAAGCTAACTTACAAGTTGGCTTAAAGTTTGCTGTAACTGAAATTTAGTAATATACAACGCATTACACAAACATTTGGAACCATGGCTGTAGTCAACGAAAGCGCCCTGAAGAAAATGCTTAAGGTAAGCGCAGTAATAAAATCACAAAGGGACTTTAATGGTGACAAAGTAGCACCGTTTCATCGATACCTGCCATCGGGCTTACATTTCCTGAACCTAGTGAAACATAAAACGATACGTTTCCTGGACACATAATAAGGAAATTAAATGTATAGCTATAGATTCTCATCAAGATCACACTATACTAGGTTGTTAATAATGTGTCTCCGAGATCTTTTTAACTAGTGCTCGTGATGTACCTTTCCCAATTTGTTATATAAGCTACTGTCATTACTACAGTGTCAAATCCATGCAAAAAACATTTATAACTTAATCATTTTAAATGGATGTGCAGCAATTTTAGTAATGACGCTACAACAGTCGTACGTTAACCAGCTAAACTATTCTGATATTTCTTTCTTCTTTGAAGTAGTTTTTACTTAAAGTGTCTACCTAATCTACCTCGCTGATTATTTTTGAGAATTCGTAAGATTTCAAGTTAAGTACATTTTTCTCTGCTAAAACATGTAATATTTTATAAATTGGAGGTTATTTTATTGTGAGCAACCCCAAACATACCGACAGTGTCAATGGAATCTTTGAGACACAAAGAGGCTTTGACATCCTCAAAAGATCAGTGGTTAGTTACCCAAATGTTTTTTTTTTTAACTAAAAATATGATTTCCAATTTAAAAGATTTTTTTCAGCACTTAAAATTAAACTGTCATGATGTGTGTCCAAAAAGTTTCACATTTATTGTTTAAATTTTCTTTTTCACATTAAAGTGCAAACAAACAAAGCCAAAAGTGGTTCTGTTATTGTAAACCAACTAGATAACAAAATAAAGTGACAGAATGGTGGAGACAAAACTGGTATTTTTTTTATTGAAAAGGGCTAGAGTAATTTTTTCTTATGTGGGGCCTGTTTGTGAACAACTTATCTGAACCAGGACTAGAGCCACACAAGACTTAATGCCTTTCTTGGGAGTGAGTTGGTCTTCCCTGCTCGTTGTTGCTGCCATGTTGTGTTACTACTCTGCACGGGGGAAGGCCAAGCTCACGCAGAACTATGAGGGCCCAAAGAAAAAACAATGACTTTTAAATAAAAACAAATTGACTTAAACTATAAATTTAAATTTTTTAAAAAATATCAAATTTTTTGCCCTGCCATAGTTCAACCTATACTTTAACAATATTAATGTACTCTACTTGTTATCCTCTAGCAATATAAATACAGAGACCTGACTGTTCGTGAGATTACCAATGTCATAGCCCAGTACAAGGATCTGAAGCCCGTCATGGATGCCTATGGTAGGAGCAATAGTATACCTCTGCTTGTTCCCATTTTCTATCTGTTAATTAATTAGAGTTTCACTCTTTCATTACAGTGTTCAACGATGGCTCCTCAAGAGATTTGATGAGTTTGACAGGAACAGTCCCAGTAAGCTACAGAGGTAAATGTAGTTTTCTGTTGGTCCTTAGAAGCATGTTTTTGTAAGACAAGAAACGATAAAAACTTTAATTGCCTCACTCAGGTGAAATTGGTTACAAATAGGGATGCACAATAGATATTTTTATTTTTAAACGGCCCGAGAATTAAATAAATTTTGTTACTTAGTAACCCGAGTCTTTACAGAAACTCAAAGAGAGGTTGAGTACAGTAGTTTTTAAGCGCTGCCCAAGAAGATGCATCCTGTTTTAGGTGAGGTGCTGCTGAGGATTTCTGTTGGAGCAATGCGCCAAAATTTTATAACATTCAATTTCATAAAATTTTAGGAACACAGCGTTAATACAACACTTAACCTTGTTAAACATAAATACCAACAATACCTTAAAACAGCCCATAAAATGATGTGCAACTTGTGTTAATGTCCTCTTCAGATTAAAAAATAGCAACAAACTAATGTGCTGAAGTTATTAACTAATTATTGAGTATAATAATAAACATGGTAAAAACATGGAATGTCTGTTGTAACCTGTAACCCCAGTCCAAACCAAAGCCCAGCAGTTTATTATCTGTCACACACAGGCTTTAGGTTAACACGGTTTACTGACCTGTGCTATAGGCCAAATAATTAGTAAGTAAAAAGGTCAAAAAGAAAACTTATTCTAGACTAAGTAAATTGGATATATATTCGTGTGTGTGTATATATATATTTATTATTATTATTAAACTTTTTTTTTTTTTTTTTTTTTTTTTTTACAATGTACAATTGGTATCGGCCACAAGAGGCACTTTGGTTATGAAAATTTTTATGAGTGCATCTCTACAACAACATACTACATATAAAAACTATTTATACACATTTTATCATTTAAATACCACTGGACCTTCCCAGCTCTGAAACATACTATACAATCCTGTGGAAGTTCAGAGACAAATAGCACAAAGTCCAGTTATAATAAAATTTAAATAAAACACATTAAAGTAAATATGGTACATTTCCCCAGAGGCCATAAAAAGAGTCATTGTCTTTTCTGTCTCCAGTTCAACAGTGCAATTGACTGTGGATAATAAAGAGACATGGGAACGTCACATAAATACATTTAGCTGCTTACATTACCAAATCGACTTACATTAAAGTTCCATTCACCAGCTGGAACACCAATGTAGGCAAGGTGGGTTAAGTGTCTTGCTCAAGGACACAACGACAGTATGAACCGTGGGGAGAGCGGAAATTAAACCACCTACCTTCCAGTTGAAGGACGACCGCTCTACCACTGAGCCACTGTCGCCCCATCTAGATAAATGTATCTAGATTTAAAATTAGTTGTAAAATTAATTTGTTTTTCTGTAGGTAATGTGTATAACATCCCAGTGTGTCTGTGGTTGTTGGACACCTACCCTTACAACCCTCCCATCTGCTTCGTCAAACCTACGAGTGCCATGATGATCAAAACTGGAAAGCACATTGACGCAAATGGAAAGATCTACCTGCCTTATCTACACGAGTGGAAGCATGTAAGTTTATACGTAGAGTATACCCTTTTTGCCCTCGATGTATATTTTTATTTTGGTTGTTGCAAGTTTCTTAAACTGACTGAAAGAGTCTGCTTGGTGATAGTGTTGATTGAATTCTTTGTGTATTTTTCCAGCCTCAGTCAGACCTGTATGGGCTAATCCAGGTGATGATTGTGGTGTTTGGAGAGGAGCCCCCTGTGTTTTCTCGCCCTACCACACAGGCCCCATACCAGGCCTTTCAGGCTGCCGGACCTCCTAACCGTGAGTTCAATAAAAGGAAACTTGAAATTATCTCACACCTTGTCATAGAAAACCAAACAATACAATCTACCAGCTCTTTCATAAAAGTAATCTGTCACAGTGTCTGTCATACTATGATGATGTACGTTAGGAACACATCTCAGTTTACAGTTCTCTGAGTCAGCTCACAAAGTCTGAACCTTATAACGTCTATGGTGGGATTTAGCAGTACATTTTACTCAGAGGATTTTTACTGTAATGTAACTTATGTGTGATTTCTTTTTCAACTTTTTGTCAGGGATTGAATGAGTCTACTAGTACTTTACATTAAAATACACAAAATGTATTCATCACTTGTTTTGTTTTTTTTTAACTACAAAATGAAAATTTATTTGTAAAAATTATTTGTAGCATGTTTTGTAATTATTTGCTCAACACTAGATGGAGCCACCTCTACAGCTCACTTGTAATGAGAAAAAACTATATTGATGAGCATCTGACTGTATTTTTCTTTTCTCTCTACCTCAGCTTCTTACATGCCTGGAATGCCTGCAGTCTCACCTTACAATCCAAATCAAAACACAGGGTAAGATATGTGCCAAGTCGTTATTAAACAGACAGTTTCTCAATAGACCTGTCTAAGCATGTTTTGTAACTTTCACAGCCAGTGATGATAATAAAGCTGGAGCATGAATACAAACTGTTTATTCTAAAGTGTCTCTATTTGCAGAGGCTATCCAGCTTATCAGTACCCAGTAGGAAACTCTTATCCAGCCTCTGCTGGCCCCGGGCATTACCCTACTCAGACCCCGGGCTCTGCTGTCGGTATGTATTGTATTCAGTTTAGTCTCTGTAAGTTCAATACATTTTAGTGACAACACTCTGTTTGTTAATTCTTTTTATGTCTTTGTCAAAAGATATAAAGATTATAAAGTAGCTAACAATTTTAAGTCACGAACACCTTCTTCCATTCTCATGGTCTTTACATGACCCCCGTCCCACCATTTGAACTTCTAAGTGAACATTTTTACCCTCTATATGACTTTGATGGTACGCTGAGCTGCTAATTAAAGGCCATTGGTGTAACAGGAGTGGGTTTCATTAAAGGCCAGAGGGGAGAAAGTCTCTGGTGGTCTCTGTACACTCTTGACTTCCAAAGTGCATCGTGCTATATTTAGTTACTGTCATCATTATAGGGGTGGCAGTAGCTCGAAACGTCCCAAAACATCATAACATCCCGCTCTCCCCCACATACTGTTGTTGTGTCCTTAAGCAAGACACTTAACCTACATTGACTCCAGTGAGTGTTCTGTAATACTGGTAAATAGCTTAATGTATGTAAAGCGCTTTAAGTGCCTACTACAGTAGGTGGAAAAGCGCTATATAAAAATAAAAACTAAAGATACTAATAAAGATATAAAATATTTTAAGTTTTTAACTGATTAGTCTATCTAACTTGACCGGCAGATGTCTTGAGATAAAGTATCAAAGTGTACTTTATCGGTTTTATGACACGTTATCTGCCCAGTGAAAGTAGACCTTTTACCCTCAGTATCTTTACCACATTTCCTTTTAATTGATTTATTTAATGCCTTCCTTAGTCCTTTTTTTATTTTTATATATATATATATGATTTTTTTTTTTTTTTTTTTTGTTAGGCCCAAACAGAGATGGCACCATTGGAGAGGACACTATCCGTGCATCTCTGATCTCAGCTGTGAGTGACAAGCTTCGCTGGAGAATGAAGGAGGAAATGGACAGAGCCCAGGCTGAGCTGGATGCTTTAAAGCGAACAGAGGAGGATCTAAAGAAAGGACACCAAAAACTTGAAGAGATGGTCTCAAGACTTGACCAGGAAGTGGTGAGCACTTTATCTCTTGCTTTACATTTTACCCCTTCATTATTTTTGCTATAATTAAATGCATTTTTGTGGTTTTCATTATAATTTTCTTTAGACTGAGGTCGACAGGAACATTGAGCTCCTCAAGAGAAAGGATGAGGAGCTGAGTGAGGCCTTGGAGAAGATGGAGAACCAGACAGAAAACAATGACATAGATGATGTCATTGTGCCCACAGCCCCACTGTACAAACAGATCCTGAACCTGTATGCTGAGGAAAACGCCATTGAGGACACTATCTTCTACCTGGGAGAGGCTCTCCGCAGGGGTGTAATAGACCTGGAGGTTTTTCTTAAGGTGCATTATAACTCATTATAACTGCATTATTAAATCTGTTTAGAAAATTTTCTTGATTTTGACATAGCTAACACTTTTTCTCTTCTTTTCCAGCATGTACGCCTTCTTTCCAGAAAGCAGTTCCAGCTTCGTGCCCTCATGCAGAAAGCCAGAAAGACTGCTGGCCTCAGTGACCTCTACTGACCTACACTAACAAAAACGCTAGTTCAATATTATTTTTTGTCTGATCTCTTGTCCTTTTCTCTATTAGGCATTTTTATATACTTCAAGCAACCACCACATTTGTCATTTGCTTTTATAGCTTCATAATCGATCAAATTACAGATGATTTCAGTGAAATGTAAAGACTTCAGGAACACTCATGGTATTTGACAAGTCAGACCATTACTGTGACCGTTCATTTAAAAATTGTGTATCTATGCTGTGTATGTGGTTTTTGCTTACACTGGTAAAGCTACTGTGTAGACTGTACTGTGGCAAGCCTGCAGGTTCTCCCTATGCAAGTCATTGGGCTTGTAAGCACAAATTATTGTCTAGTAAAGACCACATGTCCACTTGTAGTAAAAAATTGAGGTTCTGGTATGAATATTCAAGTAAGCCTTTTATAGGGAGCTGTGGAAAAGCCTTACAGTTGTATGATTTATGTTTAGCACTCTTGTTTTAGAAGATGCTCTTTTACATGTAGCCAGAATGAGACCCGAGTAGTGTTTTCATTGCCCTGAGTTATTTTAGGTACCAGTGCCACCTCTCCAAACAGTTTTACCCCCATTGTGTGTCTCTTGGTATATATTGTCTCATGTCACTTGCTTTGGTTCTGTTGTCTGGATGAATATGCATTAACCGATCATGTGCAGTGGATGTTGCACTCTGTACATTGTGTCTAAGATGAAAGTTCATTTAAAGTCTGTCATTTTTTTTCTTTTGTGCTTTTTTGTTCTCATAGCTACTGGAAATTCTTTAAGGAAACAAAGGGGTAAAATCTGAAGGTACAAAAAAAAAAAAGATTCCAGTTAACTTATGTAAGTTTGCAAAAAGGACTTATAATTAGCCTTTTACTAAATGCACTTTGAACTGTACAATAGAGTTTTGTTTTTCTAGTTCCACTACCACCATAAACATTTTAATTTCTGTAGATTTATGTAAACCAAATAAAGATTTCTGCTCTAAGGTAGTACTCCATATTTTTTAAATCACCTGCTTTGGTATACTGCTGTAGTAAATGAGGCTGTATATAGTCTGTGTATATACATTTTTATATCTTTATCTGCCCATCACTAGTTCGTGGACTAAAAGCTAAATCAGCCACTCCTTCAACACAAACACACAAGGCAGCTCTGGTTTTCCTGGCATTTATTTGATTTCACCGCAAAATAAAATATGCAGCTGCCCTGACAAGTACAGTTTCTCAGATTTGATCCAAATAACACCAAAACATTAAGCTTAGTATCAACATTTATAAATACATCACTTCTGTATCTTGATGTTAATTAGGGTTAACTGAGGATTTACGGTGCAGTAACAACTAAAACCCTTTCAGATTGTTACCTCCATCACATTACAGTAGCTGACTTTAGCCTAATGGATCTCTGTTCTCTCATTGTTGCATTTTACAGTAACAAGTATATGGTAGTATCGCTATGTCAGTGCACTTGTAGAACTCATGTCAACCATAGCTGGGTGCTTCGGTATCACAAGACTATCCCAGTGATACGCAGTGTTTTATAAGAGTGGGTTCCGAGGACGTTTTTCTCATAGAATGGAATGTCACGTCGCTATTATGTTCAAAATAGAGGATTACCAAAATAACCAACAATCAGTACAAGCTACAAGCAGGAGTGCAGCAGCAACAGTACAGTGATATAACATACGGTACATGGAGTATATTCTCAATATGTAAAGGCATTACTGTTTTTACAAAGAGAACAATAAGGATAGATGGTCTTTGCCATCTTTTCTTTTTTGGTAAAAACAGACATCAGGAAAATGAATGGCAAACAGAATGTAAAATGTAACGCAACCACAAACACTTGACCTTTGACATATTCAAGTCTAATTTGCCTGTTGCATGGTCAAACAGTGGACATACAGCAAATATTAATGAGAGGGAGAGATCTACTAGGGTTTTGTACGCCATCAGTCTGGCCTGGAGGATTCAGAGTGGAGTGTCTCACAGGGTCAGCTCCTTCTGTACTCCCCACAGTGTCTCAGCACTCTTCCTCAGCTGCTTCTCCTCATCCTGCTTCAGGGTCATGTTGATGACATCTGTCAAGCCACTGTTACCCAGGACACAAGGTACGCTCAGGAATACTTCATCTTTTACTCCATACATGCCCTAATGAGGAAAGCCAGGGTCAGTGTTAATTGATTTTAGAACTACTTAATCTGTTGACTTTAGGGGCAAAATTAGAAAGAATTTGACATGTCCCCACCTGGACCAGAGTGGACACAGGTTGCACTTTGTGCAGGTTTTTCATGATGCTTTCTACCAGGTCAGCCACAGACAAACCAATGGCCCAAGATGTGTAGCCCTTCAGCTTGATAACCTCATAGGCTCTGTAGAAAGAAAGATTAATTAGCATCACATACTGTCCTATCAGAATGACTATCTGTATCCAAAATAAGCTGCACTCACCCTTCAACAACCAGTTTGTGAACCTCTTTCCAGTTCTCACTGTCACCCTCACTTCCCATACTTGGGTTCAAACTCTGAAGGGACACTCCAGCCACATTCACTCCGCTCCACACAGGAACTAAAGAAAGACAAAAAAGTAAATTTACATAAATCAAATTAATTGTACAACACTGTATTAGCCAAAAGACCAGGTGTACAGCAATTTAATTTGTTCAGTAAGAGTTTCATACCACTTGAGTCTCCGTGCTCTCCAATGATCCAGCCATGGCAACTGGATGGGTGCAGGTGGAGTTTCTCAGCCATGAGGTGACGGAAACGGGCAGAGTCCAGGTTTGTGCCAGAACCAATGACACGGTGACGGGGGAAGCCACTCAACTTCCATGCCACATATGTCAGGATGTCCACTAGGAAGACGAAGCATTTAGTTGGTTTGTGAACATCACTAAAAAGATATACAGCTGTATATCTTACCTGGGTTGGAGACCACCATCAGAATGCAGTTGGGGCTGTGCTTGACAATGTTGGGGATGATAAACTTGAAGATGTTGACATTGCGTTGCACCAAATTCAGACGGCTTTCGCCTTCCTGTTGGCGGGCTCCAGCAGTCACAACCACTACCTTAGAATTGGCGGTCACGCTATAATCTGTTGATAAAAGTGACGTGACATGATGGTAAAACTAAAAATTGTTAAGTCTTACCATAATAGATTGTTTTTTCATTGCAGTTTAATTCTTACCTTTGTCAGCCACAATTTTGTGTGTCTTCAGGAAGAGGGAGCCATGTTGCAAGTCCATGACCTCACCCTTAAGTTTGTCCTCAATCACATCAACCAGAGCCAGCTCATCACAGAGATCCTATTATTTATTTAGAAATGAATCCAATTACAATAGTGCATTAAAACAATGATCACTTTTGTGGTCTTGCTTTTGAAGTTTACACTACTGTGTGTAAGAGGAATGCAATATTTCCTATTTAGTCTTATCCAATTGGAAAAGGAGAGGCTTGTAAATATGCTTAGTCATGGTTACAAATTACAAAACAAATTCCCAGCACGACACCATCAACATGTAAAAGAACCACTATGCTACTCCTGAAACATGTACAGTTGCAGTCTAGTAATCTGATTTAATTTAGAGTAGCACAGCTGACTGGAAAGTGTGTCTTCCTTTAGGTTACCTAGGCTTGCCATATAGAGCAACAAAAACTGTCCTTGTTATTTCGACAGTCATTTTAAAGCAAAAATGTTTTCTTTTATTTATACACACTTATAGTAACTCATGCCTCTCAAATGGTTTTATTCTTGCCCTCTTACCTTGAGCAGGATGCTGATGGCAGAGGCCATGCCCACCATGCCAACACCCACAACTGTGACCTTGTTCCTGCAGCCCGTAGGCTCCTCCTTCATCACATGGCTGATCAGTTTCTCCTTGGTGGACATCTGCAATGGAAAAAAAATAAAAAGTGGCGAGTGAGGAAGTGACTAAGTGGGTTAATTAAAAAGTGGGTGAACAGCAAGTAGGAAGAGAAGAGAACTTTAAATAAATGATTCACTGTATACACAAAGCGTAACGGTCATCATATTTATACTGCGTGTAACCCATGTATGACTGGTTTATTCAATATTGTCCTACAACCACCGCAGTACTTCCTTAAATGGTTCACAGTTCTTTGCACTCCCTGCTTTTTTTCCCCCTGTACAGACTAACCCTACCCAGACATTGCTGGCTATTTCTGTTTTCTGGTACAGCAGACAAGGCAGTGGGCTCAGGCTCGCAGCTGTTACGTAAGCAGCGTGACTGTGCGTTGCTGCAGTGATGTGGCGCACATAGAGAAGCTTACCCTCAGATGTTAGCTCAGTATCGATACCATGTTAACTAGACCAGTTATTCTTTGTTTTCTGTTTTCCAATTATCCCTGCCCTAAAAAGTGAACTGGAAGCTTCCTCTAAAATGACATGTGCCTCGTGAAGTGGTATGGCACAGTTAAAGGAATTAAGAATTACTATCGAATACTGGCTTGCACTGTAATGAGACTGTGCCAAACTGTAATGAAATCCGATAACAGGACTACGCACCAAGTAAATGTGGTGCGTAGTGTCAGATTTGTAAAGAGCCTTGACACTAGCATCACCTTGAGCAACATACAGAGCACCTGTAAAACACTGCGCATGTGGCCTATTTCACCAACACCATCTGGACACAGTGTACCGAAAAACAAAAGGCGATCAATTAAATTGTAATGCAATTTATGATGAGGTTATGATGTAAACAAAGTTTAGCTTTTTTTTTAATAAACCTGATTTTGATAACGACGAGAGCGCTAAGGACCTTGCAACAAGTAGGAAGCTCCACCGTTGGGCCGACATCCTGCTCACACAGCTCACTCTTTTATCGTAGTGAGCCATGAGGAGCGCCATATTAAAAGATTATGTCCTAAAATTCAGCTCGATGCAAATGTGCAAAACAACCCATGACTTCGATCGATTACATCCAGGCATGCCTCTTTCCTTCCCTAAACGCGCATCAAAGTAGCGAGTTCTTTAGAATCATATTACAACTCAATGTTTCAAAAAGTCTGCAATAGCCGTACAGATACAACCTTAGACAAAGACGTCTTACCTTTACGTTTTAGCTAATAATCGCTTAAAACCAGCAACTGGAATGTGGGCGTCTGTCTAGAGTCGCAATTTCCGCAGGAGTGCAACCTTGAAGGGAAGTGAGTCCGTATTTAAACACAGCCTCCGCCGCCGACGTCACAGACTTGCATTAATGAGCTCAAGAGGCAGTGCATGCTCAGTGTCACGTCCCTACAACCGCAGAAGTGAGGATGCCCAAGACATAGCATACAGCATCCTGTCCTGTGCTTCTCGAACACAACCGCAAAAACTAAATAGGGAATGATAAAATGTCTGCTTTTGCATTTACTGTTTAATCACCGACTTTATTTGTACCAACATGGCGTCAACCTAGTGTTGCTAGCTACTCGTAAAGGTTTCAGCCGACTATAGGCCTACTGGGGAAGAATTTCACAATGGAGGCTTTTTCTTTTTATTGGTCTCCTTTTTTCCACCACGTTTGAGTCAGCGTGCATCACGTGGTGGAATTTCCCCCAGATTTAGTTTTTTCTCACTATGAGACTATATGAGCAATACTGTTCCTAGACTGGTTATGATACATTAGCTTACTGTGGATGACATTGTACTGGGGAGACTGACTTTGGATTATAAAACGCTCTGCAAACGCCATTTTTCTGCCGTCTGGCTCCACCTGCTGGCCATTTATATTATTACAATAAAGAGCTAAACGTTACTTTTTTATAGGCTAAGTAAAACAATGTAGGCTATGTAGACTAATACTTTTACTGTATGTAGACACTTTTATTTAAACAAGCTTTTAGTTGATTGGGCTTTTTATGTTTTTACTATTTTGTGGTTTTAATTTTATTCTCATAGTTTTATTCTTTTATTAAAATTGCACTTTGTAAAGCACTTTGTGATGTATATCTGTGAAAGGTGCTATATAAATAAAATTAACTTACTTACTACATGTAACCCTGTAAGTTGGCTTTAACTTCTACAATGTGTGCTTTATTCTCTTCTCTTAGCTAAAAGACTCAAAGTGAAACTCTAAGATGGGAAATAAAAGTTGCGTGCAAAAAGAAAAAAAAAAAGTTTTGTAATGGTTCCAGCGGTTCTGACAAATTCTGGTTCTTTTGTAATGATGTGTGGGAGCTTTTGTGAAAACACTTTCAACAGAAATCTTCTGGTTGGGCCTTTACCAAAAAGCTAGAGGCATTCACTAGGCTGAAAAAAACCTTATAGGCTACAAAATAATGTACACAAAAAGTGTGAGGTAAAAAGCAGGCTAATAATAATGGATTAGATTTATATTGCACTTTTCTCCCAAGGGACTCAAAGCATTATTCATTAATTCCACTAAAGCTACATATTTAACTACAGCTGCCCCGGGGCAGACTGACGGTGACGTAGGAGCCATTTTGTGCCCTTCCGACCACCACCATTCTCACACATTCATACACCAGAGCGGTGGCACTGGAGGCAAGGAAGGTTAAGTGTATTGCCCAAGGACACAACAACCTGGTATACCAGACCGTTATTCCTCAGCGATTTTGCGGACGGACCAATCACAAGCTGTTTGTCTGCAGCAGGGTGTGGTTTGCTGGCCACGTCATACACGAGTAACTCGGCTCGCGCAGCTAGTGCAAACCCTGCCCTTGAAATCAAAAGCAAGCAACAGGGTACCAGACTAACTTCTTTGTATAGAATAGGAAAAGAGTTGGTTGCAGCTGGCCAGGCTACTCAACCACTTAGCCACTGCGCTATTAAATTTTTAATTAGGAGCATATAGCTAAAATAAATCTTTATATGGCTGACCTTACATTAGTATAGGCTTGACAGGACAGCCCTTTACCCACTTAGTCACCTCTCTGTCCTTTGTGTTCTTTACAAAAGAGACAAAAGGTCAGAAAGCCACCAGACTTAGCTGGTGTGACGCCTTAATTATTAACCAAATCCATGGATCAGTGTAAATCTCCAAGAGCCTGGATATTTGGCAAAAAGTTATGAAATACTTATATAATATAACAGGCTCAGAAGTTTTGATATTACTTTATCATGGTTTATTTTCCCACACACCAAACTCATCTCCCCTCACCAAGGCTGTTCACCTGCAATAGATTACCATCCTTTTGACAGACACAATGGAGCAGATGTGGATAGAAAGTCTTATTCATCAGCAAATCAATCAATAAACTTACCCTAGCCAGAGGGACAGGTGATCTTACTTAGACTATAACAAATTTTCTGTCTCCCCCGCAGACCACACAGCATCAATCAGTTTTAGCCAAGATGCTAACATAAGTGTATACACATAGACATAGGCTTGTATGTTTACCAAACAAACATGGCCCCAAGAGGTAGGCTTGGAGCAGCTCTCCAATGCTTTATTTAAAAAATAATGTGCCATGGCACAATGATACATTTTAATTATTCATATCATCACCCAGCACCATGGTTGTATGATGTAATTAACTTTAAATAGCATCCTTTGATCAAAGACATTAATTTGTAACCTGCTGAATTGATTTGATTGATTGACACAGATTTTTTTTGATTGGTGGTTCCGCCTTTCCAGTGGCCCCCATTGTTATACGGGCGCTTAGACTCAATACCAAACCCAAGTAGCCAACCCAAGTAAGGCCATCCATTTTAACACGCGGTAGTGCCCTATGCCCTGGCTGCAAAACATCTACATTATTTATAGCATATACATGGCCGACTGGAGTTCCCTCGATCACAGAAAAAGGTCTAAGTCATGAACTCCTCTTTCAGACGCACCCCCCCCTCGCTCTAACGGACGCAAGGCCTCTGTCACCACAGTTACGCACCAAGCGCAAGTGGCAAATTATATATTATGCTCTGGATATGTAACGTTAGTTAAAAATAAGAAGCTAAGATATGCTAGAAAACAAAGACGTTTAACCCTTTCATGCATAGTGGTCACTACAGTGGACAGCTATTTAAAAACTGTTTTCTTGTATGTGCATGGGTTCTGACTGAGATGTTGCATATAATCCACTTCTGTGGACGCTAGTGCGTTAATCTGTTACACTGCCACCCATTGGTTAGCCACTGTAAGTGTAAAAATAATTCTTAAAACCAAGATGGTCGACGGAAAGCCCAACAGGCCGACCACCTCAGGAATACCTTGCCAAACCTTTTATAGTAGGAGACTCTTGGAGGTAAAAAAAATATGATAACATCAAGTACCACCTAAAGTAACCTAGTATTGTTAAATTTTCAAAGTATTGATTTTATCTTGGGAGGAAATTTGGTTTATTTATCTGTCCACTAAATTGGACATCATGCATTGTTGGTTATAATTCAACAACAATTCATTTTATTATCAGAACTTTGTTTGTATTGTAAATGATATAGTTGCAGTACCTTTTTGACTGTAAATCAATCTATGTATGCTATTACAATGTAATTAGCAGTTTTTGTAACAAAAACCTTTTGTACAGATAAGTTCTATTATGTGAATAATAGATAATGTATATATATTTTGTAGAGTTCAAGTGCAGAGCATGATAGAAAGACCTACAGGATAGTGGAGCAAATCCCATCCAAAACAAGTGAGGATAAAGCTAGTAGCAGCGATGAAGAATTTTTATTCATTCATTTTCTACCGCTTAGTCCCATTAGGGGTCGCGGATAACTGGAGCCTATCCCAGCAGCTCTGGGCCTGAGGGTACACCCTGGACAGTGGCCAGTTAGTCGCAGGGCAGACATTTAGACATAGACAGTGACAAACAACCATTCACACTTTAGATTTGCCAATTGACCTAAACATGCATGTCTTTGGACGGTGGGAGCGTGGAGGACATGCAGACTCCTCACAGAAAGACCGGAGTCGGCTGAGAATGTTTGAGTCGGCCGAGTTTTGAACTCACAACCTTCTTGGTGTGAGGCAGGAGTGCTAACCACTCTGCCACATGCACCCCCGATGAAGAATAGCTGCCAGAAAAAAAAGGATTAGCCAGTAGTGACAGTGAAACTGAGGATGCTGAGGAAGTTGAGGGAGAGGATGCTGAGGGAGTTGAGTGTGAGGATGAGGGTCAGGTTTGGCCCAGGAAACCACTGGCCTCAGCTCATCGAAGTGAAAAATGCAAACAGATGCCATGATGCTGCATGCACAAGAAAGACCAAATACATCTGCAAGCGGTGTCTTGTGGCTTTGTGCCCTGGGTGCTTTGGCAATTTTCATACAAGATAGAATTAGTGAAATGATGCACAACACACTAAAGCAGACCATGCAGATAAATTTCATTTAAAATTGTGTTTAGAAAACTGTTGACAATATTTTTGATAAAATATGTTCAAAAAGGAAGAGTTTAGTGATTTTGCAATGCATTGAGCAGTGTTAGAACTTAAAAACCTAGATTCATGCAGTCCACCTGAGTGGACGGGTGAAGAACTCATTGAGAGTTACAAGTAAAAAAAACTTCAGTTTTGTTTTTTATGCCCAAAGGGTAATAAAAGCACTGAGAAAAAAAATCTTGACTGTGGCTTTCATAATTCATGCATGAAAGGGTTAATGTGGATTTTTTTGTATCGGTGATGCACAAATATGTTTTCACGTTTACAAAGATGTTTTCACGTTTACAATTAAACGCATGTGGGGCTAACAATTTAGTCTTACATGTCTGATTTCTTTCAGACCAGGTAACGAATATGTGATCCTAAAACCGTTTATGTTTTTATAATAGTATTACATGTTTGGTTTTAGAATTGTAAGAAAGACTGGAGTCTGTCACGAGGACCGGAAGCCAGTGTTATACGCAGACTAGCTCCGGAGGATCTAATAAGCCACCTATCTAAGCCACTCACCGGACAGCCCTGAGTGTTACGGATCCGGAAACCGAGAGAGGAAGAGTAGGGCGAGGGTTTATGGAGTCGATTCGGAAAAGCTCTAATCTCTATACGTGTAGCTGTACAAGCTCCTACAATCACATTTCAATCGCAATAAATGATATCAAAGTTATTTTCTTACCTCGCAAAAAAGTGACCCAACTTGCAACTAAAATCAGCGTTCTTATTTAAATGTAGTGAAAGTGAAACGTTTGACTTGCGGTGTAACAATTCTTCCAAAGAACTCAGCTACTACTCGGTCAAACCGCTGTGACGCCTTCAAGCGTGCGGTGCATTCAATTACATCTGGTAAATCCAGGCATCAATGAGAAACAATAAACAAAAGGCATCGTAAAAATCTGCATTCTCATTAGGAAGTATTTTGTCTCAAGTATTGACTGCTACATCTTTCTGATTAAAAGCATTGCCTTTGCCTTACTTTTTGCACAAAGATGTACATTTTTCATAATTAGACAATAGTGGAGGGTTGGTTGCCTTCGGTAATCTGTCAAGCCTTTTCTGGATAAAATTTTGGTAACCTGCACCTTTGTCTTATTCTAAATGATTAGTCCTTTAATATGCAAAACCGAGGTTGCTGAGATGAAAACTGGAAAATATAAGGTAGCATGCCATATTCAATATATGACAATAATTTGGAAAACAACTAATGCAATATGTCTGGTTAACCATAGAATCATGCATAGATTTGCTACCAAACTTGGAGGCTTGCAAATATTAATGTTAACAGACTGGTTAGTGTTTGCTAACCTTATTTTATTCAGGTTGGTGGAGAGCTCCTGCCTCAAGTGGAGGAGTTCAAGTATCTTGGGATCTTGTTCACGAGTGAGGGAGGTAGGGGTTCGATTCCTGCTCTCCCCACAGTTCATACTGTCGTTGTGTCCTTGGGCAAGACACTTAACCCACCTTGCCTCCAGTGGTGTTCCAGCTGGGTTAGGAAATATAATATACACATCTTTTTGTTTCTTTATTTGAATCTGATCATACTGTTAATGTTTGTTTGTTAATAATACATATGTACATACCGTATAATTATGGTAGGCCTACAGTGGCTGATATACTTTAAAATAAACCTTTATTATTTGCAGCCCATATATAATAATGTCCGGCTCACTTATTAATTTATAAATTTTTGTTTTTTGTCACTCTGGCACTGGGTTGTTGCACCCCAGTTTCCCGTTACACAACAAAAGTGAAAAACATGCATGTTTCTTTATGAGGGAAAAGAGGAAGCACACTTGACAGATTTCTTCCTGCCTCCCTGCTTGATACAGCACTTACTAGTGTCAGTGATAGGTTCTCTGTTTGGATTTCTATATTCAGCTTATAACGTGAAGAAGGCAGTTCAAGAGGACACACTTGATGAATCATGTAAGAAACTGGAGCAGACACTAAGTGACATTGACAGTCAGAAAATGATTAAAGTGAGGGCTGCGGTCCATGTTTTTCCAGATCACATCTCTACACTCTGTTGCATTAAGAGAGAGAAGCTTCTACACTCTGAAGCAGATCAAAACTTACCTGCAGTCCACAATGTCACAGGATGGATTGAAGGGCATAGCAATGATTTCCATTGAAGAAGATCCCAGAGCATGGAGGATATAATCAAGGATTTTGCTGAAGCCCAAACCAGAAAAGTTAAATTCATATTATCTAAAAGGACTATGTAGATTTATTTTTAATATAATAAGACAATTGACACTTGCTCAGGGTAAAATGAAAACCTTTAATTTCTTAAAGCTTAAGCTAGCCTTAATTTAAACCCCCATTTGGCTGCTACATTCCCAGTGTTAGCAAACGCTAGGTACTCTGTTAACATAAATATTGCAAGCCTCCAAGCACAGATGTCACACTTTACATCCTACCTGTTGACCTTGACATGCCATCTCCTTTTCCATCTTTCTTTTTCTATTTTTAGCCCCCGACAGCTTTTTTGCTTTATCGATCTTTTGACAACAACTGTGTGCGTGTTGTGACAACTGACCTCCTTGAAGTTGGCCCCCACCAAACACGATTGACTCCAAAACTATCTAAATTGTTTGTGCTTCGTTTGTGCTGGTTTGTGCTGCAAAAAATTTCGTTTGTGTTATAGTTTTGAGATATTAATGATTTTTTTTTTATAGGTTATAAGGTCACCCAGCCCCCGAAAATGCTTTAAAATGCTGCACATGTCTTGGCAAGAATGACCAGTGTTGTACTGATAAGCTGAAGATGTTTTTCAGACTCTGGAGAATGCCAAAAAATGTCACAGAAAGCACAGATGACTAAGCAGCATCTGCCACCATCAAGTTAACTGAATAACTGCAGCAGGGAGCGAACATAGCCTTGCTGTTGATCTCAAGCAGTCTTTTGTGCACCCCCTGCTTTTTTGTCCCATCATATTACTGCCGTTATTGTAAGACTGACCGCAACAATTTAAAATGTTCAATCTGAAACAGGTTAAACTTTAGGGTATCAAACAGGCCTTTTCCTGTGGTATCATCCACCAGTGACAGTGCTACACCAGTGACCTACAATTACCAATGTGAAGCACCAAGGATAGTTCATTGTGGCTAACATCAAGAGGGCAGTCAATTATCGCCTTCTTGTCTTTTTGAAGAATTGCATTCTTTATTTTCTCTCCAACTAATGCAATGAGCTCCTTTTGAATTATGCTGCTAAAATAGTGATCTTTGATCTTTTTTTCAATTCTTCTCAGGTGTTCACTCATTATATGGTCAAACTGTGTCATCATGATGATTATTGTTTTGATAGCTTGATGGTATCTGTCAGTCAAAAGCAATCAACACATCAAATAACCGCTTTGCTTGTGTCCCCTAAGCTTGTCGGGGGCCTACGCTTTTGCATGGGTTGCATGCTTGTGCCTCTATACACACTTACTCCGGATTGTCTCCATTTTTTGTCTGACTTCCACAGGGCAGTCACTGAACCTGCAGTAGGCCACATAAAAGCAGATATTTTTCTTTTCCATACTTTTCCATGAGCCCTTGCATTTTATTGTCCTATGTGAAAGTATATTACAAAACAATGAGATGTAGTATATGCAACTTTTTTAGAGTCAAGTGCCTTAAATTTTGAACATTGTGAATGAATGAATGACATTTTTTATTTTGGATATCTATCTACCTGATGGGACAAGGTGACTATCATAGATCAAATCATAGGAAACAGAACTGTCAAAAAAAAAAAAAGTCAATTTTCATAAAAATATGCAGATAAATATGTTTTTCTTGACAGATTATTATTTTGAATTCCATAATATCTTATGGTGGAATCTTTATGTAGTTTATTTCTAGCAAAAAAAGGTGTTGATGAAGAAGAAAGATGAGAACAGGACTGGTTGACACTAGTTCTAATGGGAAAGCAAGAGAAAGAAATATATGAGCTAGAAACATTTTAGTCAATGGCTTGGACCGGGGACGATTATGTCTGTCCTGTCTCGTGTCCTGTGTGTGGGGTGCAGCCGCTGAATCTGTATTTAAAGGTCTCTAACACTATGATAATGAGTAGACATTTGTTTTTATTTTTAATTACTTTTAGTACTGCATTTATTCGGTAATAACTGTTGAACAGGTCACTCATCTAATGCAGGTGTATGGTTGGTCAACAAACATCTAATTATACAAGAGAGCTCAATGTTACTGCATACACTGTATAATTACAGGCCATATATGCTTACACCACATCTTCTTAAGCTGGGTATATACTGTATGATTTCAGACAACTCAGATGAAAGACACACAATTGTGGGAACAATTGTGCCATCATAGTTGTTTGTGTGTCTCACAGTGAGGCAGGGACAAAGATGAATGATAGAACCATCTTTTCGACCATAAGCTGCAACATTTATCAAGCGTCAAGTGTTAGAAATTTAGAGGGACTGTTGCATAGTGTGTCTGCCTCTTGCTGCCCCTACGATCTTTGTCAGCCAATGGTCATGGGTAAAAGCTATCAGTATTAAAATAGAGAGTCACTTTATGAATGTTTTCTGTTAGAGTTTTCCAGAGCTTAAGATTCTGCAAAATCTTGCTAGGTTTAGCTCCAAATCAAATTTTGGGTCTAATAGCTCTATTAACAGGGCCTACTGATTTTTTTACCTGCATAGTTATTTTTGATTGAAATGATTAATAATCAAAGGTGAGGGATTAAATGAAGACCCAATGACGCCTCCAGACATCTTTGTCATTTATTTCTTACAAAAGGCTATACTGTCATAAACATAGTAGACTGCAGTTACAGTTTATTCTGACTACACCAAGTTTAATATAAATATTTATATAAATTTTGTACAACTAATCCAATCAAATTCAAGTTTATTTCAGTGTGCAAAACTGAAAAACTCTTGATAAGTAACTCTACTTATACTGAACAAAAACTTAAACGCAACATTTTTGTTTTCACAGATCTGTCCTGTTAGTGAGCACTTAGGCCGGCCACAAAAGCCACTCTAAAATGTGTAGTTTCACGAGGGGAGGGGCAGGTGGGTCTGAAAACCAGTCAGTATCTGGTGTGACCACCATTTGCCTCACACAGTGCAACACATCTGTTTTGCGTAGCGTTGATCAGGTTGAACTGGAGTCAGGTTGAGACCCGGATTTGGACAACGAGCAGATGAGCTTCTCTGAGATGGTTTCTGACAGTTTGTGCAGAAATTATTTTGTTATGCAAACCGATTGTTGCAGCTGTCCTCGTGGCTGGTCTCAGAGGATCTTGGAGGTGATGCTGGATGTGGAGGTCCTGGGCTGGTGTGGTTACACATGGTCTGTGGTTGTGACCGGTTGGATGTCCCTTTACTGCCATTCTATGAAATGCCTTTGGGCATGGCTTATGAACATTCAATTCACAGGCAAGCTCTGGTGGACATTCCTGCAGTATCATGCCAACTGCATACTCACTTAAAACTTGCGACATCTGTGGCCTTGTGCTGCGTAATAAAGAGTGGCCTTTTATTGTGGACACTTTTATTAAGGCACACCTGTTCAATAAATCATGCTCGCTAATCAGCTTCTTGATATGACACACCTGTGAGGTGGATGGATTATCTCGGCAAAGGAGAAGTGCTCACTAACACAGATTTGGACAGATTTGTGAACAATATTTGAGAGAAATAGGCCTTTTGTGTGGATAGAAAAGTCTTAGATCTTTGAGTTCAGCTCATGAAAAACAGGAGCAAAAACAAAAGTGTTGTGTTTATATTTTTGTTCCGTATATAAAGCAGGCTCATGGAAAAAAAATGATTAACTTGTTAATACACTGACTTATCTGAATCATTATGACATTGTATTCTAACAGAACAATGGGAAAGTAGTGTGGAAAACATGCAGAACAAGTAGAGTGAGATAAAAGCAAAAAAATGTCACGCAACAATGGCCTTCTTTACAGCAACAACAGCATGCAGAGGAGGAAGGAGGTTGCAACAGGGTCAAGCTTAGCAGATTAAAGCGAAAAACAGTCTAAGTGTGCCACCATTTCTTTCATCCACTTTTTGAATAAAAGGTGCAGTAGGACCAGTGTGGAGGGGGTCTGAAGAGTTACTTTCAAATCAATTAATTCCTTTTCTGTGGCAGGTGTCCAGGTCACTGTGACAAGTTTTCGTGGCCCTTTCCATAAATCATCGCTAATTGGAGCCTCATGGACAGAATTATTTGAATGAATAGTAAAAAAATAAACTTTATTTTTTTATTTTTTTATGTGGTTGAGTGGGAGGGAGTTGATCACATGACCCATAAATTTTGTCTTATCTTCTACAGACTGCACTTTTGACGTGTTTTCTAGGGTGGGGATCTTATTCCACAAATACAGGATTTCAGTTGGATTTAAACAGGTTTAATATGGATATTCACAGATTTTAGATGGTTTTGAACAGGTTGAATTTGGATTTGAACATTTATTTATTTCGTTCATGCCACTTTACAATTCAGACAACTCCAGCCACAAAACATTATAATAAACAAGCAAAGCAGCCAGGAACAAGTTTACATAGATTGAACAGGTTATAGTTGGATTTAAACCAGTTTTGGATGGATTAAAAAGAGGTTGAAGTTAGATTTGAACATGTTGAAGTTGGTTTTGAACAGGTTTGAACAGAAAGTATATTCTGAATTTTTAACATAATGCTGTGTGACAGAGCTGCTGGAGCTAAACTAAAAAAAATATTATCATAGAGGCAAGGGTTGCAACAAATAAACTCTTACCTTGAGCCTTGATTGGCCCCTTTGAACATGTCTGTCTTTAACAGTGATTATGTTAAATGGAGCTTAAGTTGCCACTAAATACACCAGATGTGGCTACTAATGCAACTAAACATAAAATGTCCTCTGAGATAGATTATTAGGATCAGTGTGTGTGTGTGTGGCTGTTGGATCTGTAGCATCAGTGGAGCCAGGGGAACCTCTGAATCCTCTTGGCACCCCTCCAGCTTCTTCAAGTCTTCTTTCACAATGATCACAGGAACGCAAATGTTTATTTCCACAGTGTTTATTGTTATACAGTTGTTAAGTCGTTAAAGCCAACTCTTTAACTGCCTGTTAATGAGTTGGCAGTATGTCACTTGACCAAGCCTCTCCCATGGTACCTCTTAAATGGTCGTCGTGTAAGGGCGCCGCCATACGGTGATTTAACAGCAAAATACAGTGATATACCTCCGTCCACCAGAGGGCAGGCTCCAAAAGCGGAAATATAAGGAGAAACCCAATGGCGACTTTACAAGAGTAAAACTCATGTTTACAGCCTGGTACAAAAGATGGCTCCGGTCTCTAGAGCTAAGTTTTTACTACGTGACAACTCTGGGGGGGGTGAATTTTTGAAAATTACGTTGGTTTATGCTATCTAAAAACTATTGTTTTACTATGGAGTAAAATCCGAAAAGCCCGGATGTAACGGCCATTTTATTGCCCATTCGTAATGCAATATTGGTGAATAGGGGACCAATGGGCGGATATCATCCATAATTATACTATCTATGCACTTGACTGACATTTGCATGGCCTTTTTTAGTCTTTTTGTTTTTCTTTGGCTTGTACCACCTGTCTGTCTTCAACAGAAACTGCATGTCAGTTTTCTTTGTAACGTTTGAGCCCACAGCGGACATCAAACACTCCTGTCAGCTGTGCATAGTAATCTTCAACAGGTTTGTGGTAGACACTTCTACCACCATAAAGTGCTAGTAATTTTCAGTTACCTTCGTCATTATATCATATGTTTACAAATTACAAGACACAGTTTTGTTTTAAGGAACAGAATGTGGAGATGGAAGAGTCTACGTGAGCTGAGGAGAAGGGGGAAGCTGTATTATTTGATCAAAAACTAGTTCTTTATTTGTTATTGGTTTGTTTGATCACTTATGTTTCACAATTTAGGTTTTACTTTAGTCTCAAAGGTTTGTTTGTCATTATTTTATGTTAGGTGATTTATGTTAATTTGTGTTGAAATGCCTCCCCCTTGTGGTCATTTTGGGCTACTTTTTGTCTATTTAAACCTCCCTTTGTTCCTGGTCTGAAAGGGTCAGTTTGTTCTGTTCACATCAGTTTAGTTCTTCTTTAGTTGACCTCAGTTTAGACCCTTGTTAATTAGCATTTTGAGTTGACTGTAACTTTGGAAACTATGTTCATCATTTTTTTGCCTTAATTAAAAAAGTACATTTTCAATTTTTTATCACTTTTGTCCTGGTCCTTATGTTTGATCCGTTATGTTTTGATCCGAAAGTTTCAGAATCCCTTTGTTTACAGTTTGTAATCTTCATAGTGTCCATATGGGTAGGGAACACACTCTTTATTTCTGCACATACAGCAACAACAGCATGTCTGTATAGTTTGTTTTCTGGATGACTCCATTCAAGCCTTGTACGGGCCATATGTCCAACAGGGAAACTTTGCTGAAGTTTGGACCATTGCACTGCTCCTAAGGAGTCATCCCAATACAGTGGTGGTGGGACTGAACACTTGGCAAAAAGCAATTAGTTTATCAGCAAAAAATCGTCCCGATACGAGGACATAAGGGCCTGGTTTGTCAAGTTGTGGTTGGGCTTTGTTTTGGGCTGGTGTTTTGTTCAATTTTGTAATTTTTTTTATATCCCAAATAAATTAATTGTGTACAATATAAATGGAGACTAAATCTTATGGTGTCTGTGGTCTGTTTCTCAAAGAAGAGTGATTGGTGATTATCCGATGCCATTGGGATCAGAACCCGAGTCTTCCCGGACAAATTTGGTGTAAATGCTCCAGAGGGTCTGGAGTGAATCACCCATGAATCTGTAGCAGGATTTAAGAAAATCTAAATGGGGAGAGATAAAATTAAAGACAGATGAGAGGAAACCTGATGTCTTTATGTCAGTTTCTGTTTTGCAAGAATACAAGCATAGTCTGCAGAGTGAGGTGGTATAAAGTTTTTATACCAAGAAACATGAGAGTAGGACTGTTTTGACCGAGTTCCCATGGGAAAGAAGGAGATAGGAATATTCTGCACAGGAGCGCCGGCAAGTTTCAGTTTTGGAAAATGTTGGACAATGTAGAAAGGAGTCATTTTTGAAAGATAGTCATCTCTAGGTGCATTTTAGGTCTTATGATATATTTAACAGGCTATAGAGTACAATTATGGGTAGAATTTGTCATTTTACGGAGCCCAGATCACATGTGTGGTGGACTGGCAAACTATATTGTTGGCAAATGTATCAGGTTTAAACAATGAGACAGGACAGACATTGCTTCATATTGTCAGGTAGGCCAATATTACTTCTGTGACCTACATTGACCTTACTGCACAACAAAATGGGGTTAATATATTTAGCATAATGTTGCATAACTTTTATTGTAGCTAGATGAGTAACGATCAGAAGGAAGTCCTGACAGACTTAACCTCTTATATCATATACCAGCCATTTGAACAGCTGGTATGTGATATAATTCATGTTCAGTGCATTGAAAGGTGTTGCAGATATGTGCTCCCTCACACTACAAAAGACCTTCACTGTGGTATGTTTGAATTTGGAAACTGCGGCCCTTTGTTTTCCTCCCATATAATCAGGAGTTAAGTAGGTCAAACATGATGTGCTAATCCTAATCCACATTTTTGGCACTGCACCTTCATTCTGCTCAACATAAACAACTAACCAGCAGAGGGCGCTCTCATACAAGCAGCAGATGTCCTTTTCCTAGCCAACTGATTTGGCCATGGGAATGTGTACGACATTGAATTAATTAAACATTATAAATATTTTATTATTATTATTATTATTATTTGATTGCTCCATTGCCCCTTAAAATGTACACAATGAATGTATTGAAAGAGAATAGTTCCATGTGGGTTTGCAGTAGCATTTGCCTCATGTAGTCTTTTGTCTTTTGTGGGAATACATTCTGAGCAGATACATACTGTTGCTTTAAGATAAACTGGTCTTCATTTGTTACGCATGTTCACAAAGTTCATTTCTGTTTTTGATCCTTTATCTGTCTATCATTGGTTGTGTTATGAAACAAAAGATATTTTAGGGATAAAGTTTTGCCATAGAGCTCTGGACGCCACGTGACTAAATGTGTTCTAACGGCCATAATGGCAGGTGAAAGTGAGTAAGATACAACCAGCACCACAGTTATTAAGTTAAACTTCATTAAATCAATACCCCTTATGCACCAGGCATGCTTTATTAAAAGAGTCTTGACCGATCACATACTAAACCTACACACAGGCTTTATTAGCTATAGCTCCTTATTTCTGCTGTAACCCCAAAGTCAGTAAAACAGAAAGACATGTTGAGGTGTGTAGGTCTATAAATGTAAAGTAAAGAGATACAAACAACAGGAGATGTTTTTTTTTTTTTTTTAGGAGATTTTTTTAATTCTTTTAAGGTTTTTGAACATAGCCCGGAACAAAGATGCACTTTGCAACCTAAACATAATCTCAGCCTCTCTAAAGTTATAACTTCAAACACTTTTATCCAAAGCAACTTACAGCTTCCATTCACCAGTGTTACAGCTGGAACACCACTGGAGGCAAGGTGGGTTAAGTGTCTTGCCCAAGGACACAACAACAGAATAAACTGAGGAGAGAGCGGGAATTGAACCGCCAACTTTCCAGTTGTAGGACAACCACTCTACCATTGATCCACAGCACCCCAGAGAGCTCCATAATTAAACTGAAGGGGAGAACTGAACAGTGTCTTTGTATGTTTTCAAAGCTTCAGGTAAAAGTCCTAACAGACAGAGCAATGGACAGGGGAGACTCATTTCTCTCATTTATCGCTTTACAATTTGCCATTGTCCCATAGATTGTACATTCTCTGATACCAGCATCTTGCCATGACTTGAGACCAGGACCAGCACCATCTGCTGTGAGGTCTGGATTATCTAACAGTGTTGTCAAAGATTTTACAACATGTAACAAGTCTCTGCCTCATCTGTCTCAATTTATTGGTGGGAATGGTTTACAAAGTGTTTTTTTTTTTTTTTATCTCAAGCCACAATGTTTCATCCTGTTTAACTGCCCATATGGAATAATTCAATCCCAGGCAACCCCCATCTACTTTGGTTTTTTGGAAGCTGTAGAATATCAAGTTTTAACTTAGGCTTCCTTCCAGCCCAAATGAAGTCTGGTAAAGCTTTAGGTCAAGAACACAAAGAGCATTGACACAGGGCATTTTAATCATATTAATAAGGTTAATTCTGCTGAGAAAGGATATGGGCAGTTTCTTTCAGCTCGCCAGCTTTTCTTTTATATGTATAATTTGAGATTATCCCATCCCACCAGAGGCAACCAGAGGCATTATTTCAGATTTCCCAAAGTTTACCTTGTACCCAGATATTTGTACGAATTCTTTAACACATTCAATAAGTGCTGATATTGAGTTGTCAGGGTCTGTTAAGGTCAGAAGAATGTCGTCTGCATATACGTATATATAACAATACCTTTCTGTGCAAAGAAGCATCATTTAATTACAGTTTTGAGGTACCAGCTGATGCATGTCACCATTGTACTACTTACAAAATAACATAACCTTACGCTAATACATAAGAACGACGTTAAAGCGTACCACAACGTACGTGCGTCACTGCCCTGGAAATAGAACGCTCAGGTGGGCTATAAAAGGCCGTGCGCGCTCAGAATTTCCCACATTTCACTTGGACTCTCCAGTGCGAAACTTGTGCGTGGTATTCTTACTGATTTCAAAACTGAAAAATGGATCACTTCTCTGGCCACCGGGCCTTCAACAACTTCAACAACTTGAACGTGTTGGCGGGAGGTAAGAAAAGAAAAATCTAATTAATCTAATTAATAATTAATTACTAATTAATCTAATCTAATTAATGTAATTAAAATAGGATAGTGATTGTAGCATTTTCTTTCCATATAAGGTCTTTAATGTCTCTAGTAATAACCTCTTGGGTAAGTGTTTGTCTATTCTAATTAAGAAGTAACGAAATCTCAAGTGGTTAATGTGTAAAAATCATACATTTGATACAAAGTGACTTTCACTCGACGATTTCTTCTTCTGTTATCGTCATTATTGAGTGGAAGTTGATTAAACTTGTTGCCAAGGTTCCAAAGTTTAATATTATCAGAGCTTATCATGGAAGATATGGTCATTTTAGCTTCTGGGCGTCGAATTTCACAAATGTCGGACTAGTATTTTGGTATACTAGTATTCTAAATTGGAATACATAAAAAAATTGAATTTTATTTCCATGGAGACCAACTGTTATGGTATAATTGAGATGTCTCGGGTGTGAGGCAGGTAAATGCAGGAGGAGTCAGACTGAACACAGATAATTCTGTCTTAAACAATAATAACAGCTCCAGCATAAAACCCAAGTAGAGTTTAATCAATTTATTACAGAGACAGAGTTAGAAATAAATGTAGCCTTTTTATAACATAATTGCCTACTGCAGCCTACACAGTACAAATATAATCCAATAATAATCTATTTAAAATCAGGTTTCAATTCCCACTTTTGTACTTGTGGTTAGCCACACAAATAATTGTTTCTATTAAATAAAAAATATACATTTTATACAATTTAGGTGTTTGTAATATATGGTAGATTACTTATGGGCCGTTCTATTATAATATGCAAATGAGCTAAGATGTTACTTTTTAAAACATAGAAAAGGTTCTTCATCAATGCAAAAAATGACACTATTGATATTTTTAATATTATCCTGACTTGTTTATCATTATGTTCTCCACAGATGACTTCCCTGAGCCGATGGATATCAGTCCCACTCCCACCGACAGCTCCTCTGATGAAGACAACATGGGTAAGTGTAAGGTAGGTCATCTTGTGCCTTTCTATAATAGCCTCTTGCCCGTCTCATCTGATGAAGAGGAGGAGGAAGAGCAGGACGAAGATTCAGAAGATTCAGACGACTCTGAAGATTCAGACGACTCTGAAGAGTCTGAAGATTCAGACGACTCTGAAGATTCTGAAGAGTCTGAAGATTCAGACGAGTCTGAAGATTCAGAAGATGAGGATGAAGACATAGACTTTGAGGACTCTGAAGATGTGCAGCAGATTCCTCGTCCGGAGTTTTGGCGTGGCTGGTGCCAGAGGGAGTCTCCTGCTGAAGCTGCAGAACTGGTGATGTGGCCCCCCGCTCCCGTTCTTCAGCGACCAGCAGGAACTTCTTCTCTGGTGTTCAGGGGCTTCACCACTAAACGGTCCCATGACAAAGACGACAGTGAGGAGCCTTGCGCCAAGAAGCTACGTTTGTCCCAGCCTGAAGACGTCACTGCTGGGGTGTTCAGGGGCTTCACCACTAAACCGTCCCATGACAAAGACGACAGTGAGGAGCCTTGCGCCAAGAAGCTACGTTTGTCCCAGCCTGAAGCTAGCACTGCTGGGACGTTCAGGGGCTTCACCACTAAACGGTCCCATGACAAAGACGACAGTGAGGAGCCTTCCGCCAAGAAGCTACGTTTGTCCCAGCCTGAAGACGTCACTGCTGGGACGTTCAGGGGCTTCACCTGTTAGTTCTACTACCACCAACGCCGGCCCTGCTGTTGATGCTTTTCTTAGGCTCTATGTTAAGCATCATTGAACAGCAACCGGTGTCTATTTCCATCACATCTTTTATTTAATTTTTTTTAGTACTAGTATTAGATTGTGTGTCCAAACAAATGGCAAGGTAAACTATGTAGGATTTTCATTTTTCCATTTACCTAGTATTAACACTAAAATAACATTGAAAACAACTGAATGAACCTTGTAAAAAAAAACTAGAGTTAACCTGAGTAACAAAACTAGACAGTTCTGTTACTACTTTATCAAGGATTTCCTCCATAGTACGCCTTGCCTTTAAGTTATACCTTATTCCTCCCACATTGGGAGACTGTACATAGTTGTAATGGAGGTTTGGGGTCGTCCACCAGCTGGAGGGTTGATGGTGCAACATCCCCATTTCTTGCTTTATTTGATTTCTTTTCATAGTACTTTAATATAAGTTAAGTTACATTAATATGCTCTCTCTTCTTCCCACACTAGGCAAATTTAAATAATATAGCTGTATAAGTTTTAAGTCATGAGGGTGTAACTGGTCTTGAGGTAGAGGGGGTCGTCCAATAACTGGAGGGTTGGTGGTGCAATCCCCCCAACATGCTTAGGTTATGTTATGTAAGTTATGATGCTCTTTATTCTTCCAACATGTACATAGTATAGGTTGTGTGTGTATAAGTAAGCAGTCAGAAGGTAAAGAGGGTCATCCACCAACTGGAGAGCTGCTGGTGCAATTCTCGCTCACATTAGGTTCTTGCAGTATAAGTCATATAAAAAAAAAAAAACTTTGTCCTTCACCCTCCGCGGGTGGTCTCTCATCCTTCGAGCTCGGGTCCTCTACCAGAGGCCTGGGAGCTTGAGGGTTCTGCGCAGTATCTTTGCTGTTCCTAGTACTGCACTTTTCTGGACCGAGATGTCTGGTGTTCTTCCAGGGATCTGCTGTAGCCACTCTTCCAGTTTGGGGGTTACTGCCCCGAGTGCTCCGATGACCACAGGCACCACTGTCGCTTTCACCTTCCAAGCCTTTTCCAGCTCTTCTCTGAGGCCTTGGTATTTCTCTAGTTTCTCATGTTCCTTTTTCCTCATGTTGCAATCACTTGGTATTGCAACGTCAACCACAACGGCCTAATTATATATATATATATATATATATATATATATATATATATATATATATATATATATATATATATATATATATATATATATATATATATAAATATAAATATATATATATATATTATCAAAGTTAAGTTGTAAGTTATAAGGTAAGCCGTGTAGAGGG
The DNA here is from genome assembly GCA_024416835.2 of Perccottus glenii. Classification (NCBI taxonomy): domain Eukaryota; kingdom Metazoa; phylum Chordata; class Actinopteri; order Gobiiformes; family Odontobutidae; genus Perccottus; species Perccottus glenii. The sequence continues at coordinate 17,471,182 of CM044563.2, read as the reverse complement.
AGGAGGTACAGTAGATCACCCACTAACTGGAGAGCTGGTGGTGTGATCACAAGACCACCTTTATAGAGCTATAGGTAAGAAATTTCCTTAGATTTTTATCATTTTTTGTTAGTTCCTGTTGACTGTAATACTCACAATGTCTATTCTTTAAATTTAGTAGGCCGGGACACACCAGAGAAAGGTAAGCAGCTAAATAATCAGTATTTCTCTAGAGATGTGGCTGAGAACAACACGGATGTATCCTGCCCCTGTAAGTATTTTATCTAAATATATATTGTTTTCAAAGCAGTATATTTCACCAAGAACATTTGTGCTTTTTGCAGCCAGGAAGAAAAAAGGAGAAGCCAAATCCTGCCCGAAGACAATCTGTCCATGACGCCGTCCAGTTTGGCCGAAGAGTATAAAACCCAGAGAACGTAAAACACCTTTCCTGATGAAATACCTGTCTGCTAAACCCAGATGAACCCTGATCCCTGGAACTATGGTTCTAACAACGGTAAGAAATAAGCTTGGTTTAATGATGTACAAATACTTTTATAACTAGAATTGTATTTTCTAATGTGGTCTTTGTGCACCTGTCTTTGTTGTAGTTCCAAATCGAATGGTCCTGTCCACATCAAAGATGACCTACTCTGCATCAGTCTCAGGATGACAAAAGAGCAAACACATGCATGTGACGGAGGAAAGAAGAAATGAAGAAGAAAGCACAGAGAGAAGAAAGGAGGACCATAGTGAGAACAGCTGAGAAGATCATTGGTGTCTCTCTCCCCTCCCTCCAGGACATTTATGGAACACGTCTCACCCGCAAAGCCCTCTGCATCCCAGGTGATCCCACTCACCCATCACACAGCTTTTCCAGCCTGCTACCATCAGGGAGGAGACTGCGGAGTCTCCAGTCCAGGACCAGCAGACTGAAGGACAGCTTCATCCACCAGGCTGTCAGGAAGCTGAACTCCCTCCCGAACCTGCCCCCCTCCCCTCTTCTTCCCCAGGCACCACTGAACTATGAATCCCCCCCCACTAATTATATGATGACATGCACTAGTCACTTGTGCAGCATTGGTCTGCTCACTCACCGCTCACTACCTCATTCGGCATGGAACTGATGTCACTCCACTACCTTATCAGTCAGTTAAATAACTGCTCTTGGTTACTTGTCACTTTAATCAGACAAGATATTTTTAATAAGTGATTTTTTTTGCACTAAAAAAAAAAATCTTTTAACTGCACTGTTGTTCACTTTATTGATTTGCACAATATCTGTCATTTATTTAACTGTCATTTATTTAACTTTTTATTTAAATTATTTTAAGAATAATAATTTCAGAGAAATCTTAATTTTATCCACCTTACTGTTATGCTACCTGTCATACCCCAGAGGACACAAAATCTTTAAAATAACTTTGAGAATACAATAGTGCTCAAGGCTGCATTAGATGGCAATATGGGACTACAAAGAGAGAACAATTGTTTGGACTATATGCCATTTGAACATCAATGGGTTTAAAATACAGCAATTCTTGAACACTTAACACCTTATGTGTTGGTAATGTTTTAAAACACAATTTGAAATGCATGGTAATGCTCATCAAAACAAAGCGTTTCAACATCAGAGTAAGTAAGAACAACTGTGCTGTGCGTCAACTAAGCTCCGATTGGCTAGTTTTTCATAGTGGGTGGGGTAAATCTCCATAGCAAGAGCAGAAAACGTTTTTTTGGGGGTCTCAGGGGTGGAGTCTAGAGGAGTTCGGCTGCAGCGCTTCAGTTGAAGTCTGAATGCCAGAGCCTTGTTCTTGTTCTCGCAGCCTGAGCGGCGCAAACAAACTTCTTACTTCTTATGAAGTATGAATTGGCCTTAAACCAATACAATATTTTCTCTAGAATATCAACTTACCAAGCCTTTGACATCTTTAAAGCAAGGGAATTCAGCCAAGACATCTCCAGATTTATCTTCATCAAGGACCATATTACGTCGGTATTCAAATGTCATCGTGACACTCGTCTCATCTGAAGCATATTTCATGAAGGACAAGGCCTCCTTTTACTGTTCTGTCGGACCTCCACCACCAAGCTGGTGAGAGGATCCTGGGATCCTTGGTGAGGCAGTCCTCCTTTGGATAGTTTTAAGCCGCCATGCCAAGTAATCCATACCGCTTTCACCATCGTAGAAATGTTTCTTAAATGTAAGCAACAGTATAGTTAATATTTGTAAGGCACTAATCCTTTTTATAGATGCATTAATTAAGACTTATGACAACTGATTTAAAGGTCATCAAGATGTGGAATGACTTGCATATCCATTTTTCGAATATGGATCCATCAAGTATGGGAATAGTGCAACAATGCCTTTTGCATACATCTCCCGCACATTGCGTGGTGGGGCTGTCCTGATAAGGCATAATATTAACAGAATTAATCTTATGCCAGTGCTTTCACAAACATTTACACAGCAGGTAAATTCACATAAAATGTTCTATGTAGTAAAACATACTTGTTTGGCATCTTGCTCTTCTTTGTGTCGTTTACAAGAAGGGCTGTCATCCTCTTCCAGGATTACTGGGTCATTAGAGCCACTGGATAATATTTCAAGGATAATTGTCTCATCCTGGCTGGTACCTGAACTGCTTACATCAATTTGTGGATGGGGAGATGAAGTCCTATTTAAAGAGGTAGATGGACTTCCCAGGGAAAATTCATCTAGTTTGGGTCAAAAAACAGTGAAAAACTGTTATTAAAACACAGAAATAGAATATTATGGAATACACTGAAAAGTAGGAATGAAAATTTTACCTGTGCCCAGTCCATGGCCGCGGGAAGTAGGGGTGCTGGGGGTGCTGCAGCACCCCCTAGTGACGAGAGGGAGATTAAAAAAAATGTAGGCCTATTAAAATATTTTGCACAATTTATAAATTCCTTATGAATGTTTTAGAAAACGATTTTGAAAGACGTAGGCTATTACGTATTCTTTTGGATTTTAATTTCATATTTTGAGGACTAATCAACACAGGTTCGGAAGTTACGTTGTCAACGTCAGGCAGGCAGGTCACCGCCTTGGACTCCAGCTCAAAATGCTTAGGCCAAGCATCGCCAAGCAGCTCGCCGATGTCACAAAAGACAGAGGGTTTATGTGTGTCACAGTCCAATATGTAGCATCATGTTTGATAAAGCTCCAGCCACAAACAAGAGCCATGTTTTCAGAGATAGAAAACTGATCGAGTTATGTCTGTGACTGACTACCCATCTCCGTGGCCTCATCCGAACGCACTTTCTCCGCCTTGCGTTTTTTGAAGACATGGGTACGCAGCACCATGACCCAGAAAAGACTCACACACCTTTCGCTGATGCATACCAACACAGACATTCTGAACTCCCTGGACATTCGTCCCCTCATGAGAGACTTTATCTCCACGACCCCAGAGCGCACCTCGACATTTGGACACCTGTAACCAGGGCACCCCGCCTGCATGTAGCTCAGGTAAGAGCATGGTGCTGCCGCGCTTGTTACATTTATTTTTTTGGCAACACGTGTGGGATCAGCTTTGACTAGCAAAGCAATTGTAAGTAGTACACTATAGTATTTTTGTAAGGTGGTGGGGATGGAGATGGAGAGTATTATTTCGTTTGTGTGTTCTTTGCGTAATGGATGTGGAGAACTGTTCAATAAACAAATTGCTTAAATAGTCGGAGATTATTTCCTTGTGGTGTGCGTAAAAAGATTCTGGAGTTAATAGAGTTGCGTGTGACATAAACGTGCAGTGACTCAAGCCAGCTGACCAAAACGATAGCATTGTTTTAGGATTATTGTGAAGTTTGATTAATATTATATTTTGTTGTAATATTATTTGTTGTATCTAAATAAGTTGCATGTATGTATAGGCTATCTGAAATTGTAATGAAAGTAATTATTTAGTTTTCTTTCGATTATTAAACTATTATTTCTGATTCTGCTTCTGCTTCAGATTAATAGCGCATTGCGCATGTCTGAGAACTGATGTCTGTGTGTTTCAGACCCTGGCTGGCTGTGCACTTAAGTGTATATGACAATAAAGTAGTAAATCTCAATGTATTTATTTTTTAAATATATTTTAAATAGGCCTATAGGCTCATAGGTTTTTTTGTCAAAAAAATTTTCACAGCACCCCCTGTTCAAAATGACTTCCCGCGGCCCTGGCCCAGTCTGATGGTAAACACATCAACATTCGACTGCTGTACAATTTCTTCAAAGACATCTGAATCCACCTTAGTCCCCGTCTCATCGAATACGCTGATGCCTTCAGTGACTAGTGGGATGGAAAATTTGATAAAAGCTTGGAAGAAAAAATAGGCAATGAGAAATGACAATAAAAATAAAAATCAAGGTTTTAAAGCAAGCTGTTTTAATTTAAGTACAAATCTATAGCTGTTTACAACGAGGTGCAAGTGTGTTACTGTGGCTTACCAGCATTTAAAAACTGTTCCATGCTTGGTTCACTGATCTTGACATATTTCTGTTCATTATTTATTTTCGTTTTTATCAGCATGGCTACATCTGTAACAGGAGTACAATGCATCACTGAATGTGCTATGAGTGCATACAAAGACATACATGTACTATCATAATAATTCATCCAAAAACTTACATTCATTGGAACTACAGCAGGCAGTACGTTTGTATCAACAATAAAAACTACAAAAATACGTGAGTAAGGAAATGTGTAAAGTGTGAAGGTATAACAAATCCACTGGTTTAAATTGTCTTTTGATAACATTGCAAATCTAATTAATTTCTCTTATAGACCCAAAGTGTATTCGCTCAAAGGGGTTGTGTGAGAAAAACTTTGACAAAAACATAAAAATAGCTTGCGGTTATCTCGCTGCTAATTCATCTTGCAGCTCAAGGTTAGTAAAGGTGTAGACGTGTAGCATGGCTGAATATTTCGCGCTATCGTATCCCTACCATGGCGTCACGGCTTTTCTCTCCGTTCTGCGCCCACATAGCTCCAGCCCGAGGCCGTAACCGCACACAGCTAGTGATGGGAAGTTCGGCTCTTTTCAGAGAGCTGGCTCTTTTGGCTCAGCTCCCAAAGAAGACGCTACGCACTGAGCCACCTGCCCATACGGACACATCTTATATAAATACAGTATATACCAAATGCAAAACGGCAGTCAAGCCAGCTACGTCTTGATTTTTGGGTGCTCCCGTACTAGATGCTTTATGGTAAATGCATGGAAACAGCACCTACTGTTTGTCCTCGAGAACTGATAATTGTCAGTTTTCATATATTTTTATCTCAATGACTATGAATGCAATTTTTATTCTCAGTTCATCAGAAATATTTCTAATTCACAAACTCATTAATTAATTCAAACTGTATTTCAGTTTTGGAACGTTAACTTTGTTACAATGTTTCAACAAAGTTTTTTTTTTACTTCCAACCCTCATACCTTTCACACCTCAAATTTCAGGGAAATCTGATGTAGCAATTAAAAATAAAGGTCCTATAAAAATTCATCACTGGTGTTTTTACACTAAATTTAGATATGAATTAAAAGAAAACTACCAGTTACCAACGGAAACTCTGCTCACAATGTTTGGCACTTTAGGCTACCTGGTCTGGCCTATTAGCCAGTACTTCAGACAGTATTTTCATATCTACCCAAGGTTGATTGGACGGTAGCAAGAGCATAATTCTTGGTCTTTATAATTTTTTAGGTAACAGGTAGCCTTATACTGTTATGTTAGCAACATACATGGATTCTGGGAGTTTGGACTGTTCAAGGGATTACGTTAAGTAATTGTTTATTAATCTTGCATTTCAATACTTAGCTTAATAGCTTGATCTCTTGATAGTTGTGGTAGCTATATGCTATCCAAACCACCTAAAACTTCGATTATTTAAATTCATCACTTTTAACTTCAGAGCTGCACAGTTTCAGCAGCTGCAAACTTTCTGAAACATTCATTAAATGTGTTTATTTTCCATGTGACAATGATCAGTCCACACTGCTGAGATAAAAGCTCTGGTGGGGGAATTTTTTGCTAACTTGACTCCGCCAGATAGAACAGCTCACAAAACATAGTCTGTTTCACAGAACCATCCGGGAAGGCTCTTGTTGAAAGCATTTGCAAAAGGGAGGCGCGTTCTGTCGGAAACTTGTTAGGTGATTGGACACCGACTAGTATCCCCCTACCACAAGATATGTTTTAGCCAATCATAGCAACAATTCATTTGATAAAACAAGAGTGCCAGAAGGAAGAAGAGCACAAACATATTTTCCTTCCAGAAAATTGTTTGGTGCCACATTTTTTAACGTTAGCAAAAGATGTTAGCAAAAGACGTTAGCATTAACGCTAACATCTTTAAGCATTGCCATGTTGATAACAAAGTGAAGAGGACGCTTGTTGCATTTATCAGATTAAAAACCCAACTTTTCCTATTCATGCTGCCACATCATTGGTCCCAAGAGGCCGGTGAGCCCATGGTTTGACTCAAGCGGTTGGCGAGATACAAGATGAATTTACCCGAGTTTGGAAAGTCCCAAATCTTGCGAGAATACAGGGGCAGCGCATGGTAAATTTTTTCACTCTTTGCAAATTGAATATCCTTTTGTTATCAAGTTGCTTAACATCAACAGGAGAGGTTTTTATTTGATGTTACCTGAGTCTGAAGCATAGATTGTAAATAAACATGGATGTTGTGTGATCATTGCTACCGCATTCACTGATATTGGCCTTACCACAGGGCAACAAAATGGCGGTTACATCCGGGCTTTTCTGCTGTTACTGCATAGTAAAACAATATTTTTCAGAAAGCATAAACGGACGAACTAATCAAAAATCTGTACCAGGCTGTAAAATTATTTTTACACTTGTAAAGTCGCCATTGGATTTCTTCTTATATTTCTGCTTTTGGAGCCTGCCCTCTGGTGGAAATCTTTTGCTATAATGCTGTATGGTGGCGCCCTTACTTGAGGCCCTTTATGGGGTTCCATGAGAGAGACTTGGTCTGAAGTGGTTGTGGTTGTACAACAGAGTTACGGTAGGATCCAATCACTCTTCCTAGGTTTGTCTAGATATTTCCCATAGCAGCATAATATTTTTTTACCATGCAGGATATAATGTCATTTTCACTGTTTTGATTTATGCTAATTAGTCCTGTGGTGTGTCCTTTGGTATTGATATTACTATTACTCTTTTATTTAATTGTTTTGCTACATAAAGACATTGTTGCTATGCAAAGACATTAAATTTGGGTTGTGTGACGTTATCTCCCAGAGTTCTACAGATTTGTGCTGTACAACACAGTCCAAACACTTCAAACCCCAAGGCCGGTTCTTCTCCTTGAATTACAGTCCCACTTATATCCCGCAGTGGGTTTGTTTTGTTCAATGTGTGACTTTGACTGTATTTAACACTTTTACAGAAGACAGACGATGTTTCATCATTTTATTAGCTGAGTGCGAGATTTATCTTCATGCCTTTAATGTCCTTGTTTTGCCCCGCAGCGGTGTACTTTCAAACTTAACCAGACTGTAAGTAACTCTTCGTCCTTGCCGCTGAAATGCTCGTCTTATAGTCTCCGTCTCTGATAGCTTCCTTCTGGGTGCTCTCTGGAGTATGTGCCAATTCAATCAGCCACTCTCTTGGTAGAATACTCAAAAACACACCAGTTTGCTGTGTTGGCCTCCTCTCTTTTCGCACCACAGGGTCAGTTTCCGATGTGTTGTTATTGCACCGAGCATTGGGACCGAGGTGCACTCTGCTGTGGGTGATACCCTCGCCACGGCCTGCCTCGTAATGGGGGAGCAATCTAATCATAGGGCCGCAGCTTCCGCCTCTATGGCTGTTTAGAAATAGAAACGCCCGGCCAAGGAACAGGGCTACATCAATCATAAACGGATTCTCCAGAGGAAGCAAATGACTCGCACAACTTTGTCAGAACAACATCCAACCCACAGATGCTACCTCAGTGCACCTCCGAGACCCAACTGTTTGATTTTTTCTCCTTCATCCCAATCGCTCTCTTCCCTACCATGCTTTTCCACCACTTCTTGTTGCCTCCAGACTTCTACCTCGAATTGATAACATCAGTTATGAGCCTCCCTTTATTAACCACCCACCGGCAGATTAACTGGAGCAATAATACACCAATCAGCCGCAATTATACAGTGATAAGCCCAGGTAGCACTATGCAGGGCGCCAGGAGAAGGCCGTTGTGCTAGGTGAGTTAAATACAAGATTAGCTTGCGTGTCGCTGCATACATTTCCATTTTTATACCTGCATTGTGCATTTTTTTTTTCCTGCCCTCAGTCCTAATCCCTGTGCGGTGGAACATCATTATCAACAGATGTGAAATCAATGCTCTTATCAGATGCTAATTGAAGCCATAATGTGCAGGCTAAAAGCTAATTTTTAAATATAACCATGCAGCCAGCTATATAAATAGAGCTTCCCGATCAAGTCTGTTTTTTTTTTCATTACTCTACAAGTGCATTGGCATCACCAGAGAAATCCCATGTCACTAAAACACTTCAGTTGGCACCTGTGTGTTTTGGATGGCTTACAGCAATAAACAACAGCAAGATGATGATGATGAGCACAAGTGGAAAGCCAGATATGAGTTCCCCGGGGTTTTTTTTACAATCCCGGGCCAAGTTTGACTTCAAGAACAGCTGTGTGGGTTTAACCTCCTCATTTTTTCCCTTTGATATAAACAACCAGGAGTGAGTTTTTAATGGAAGACCCTGGGAGCTGTTTATTGCCCCCCCAATCTTTGAATGCGTCAGATTTGTTTACCCCCAAGTGGCTCCAGGAACACAAATTTTGTCATCAAAGTGGACTACTAATTACACATTGTTTAATTGGGTTTTGTGCTTTATGCTACGAATGCTAAACAAAAAATCTTGTTTAATTTTTCCAACTTCAGAAGCACATTGGTGTAATATGATCCACACTGGTGTAATATCAACAGCCCATGGCTCATTTACAGTGACTAAGACTACAGGATTAGTGGACTGCAGTGTAAAGAGGAGGGTCTTTGTCTTTTGCTATAATTTTAGTTTTTACTGTAACTTGGGGAAAAAGCCTGATAGTGTGACAGAATTGTGGTTGTCAACATGCACAAATATGTTAATGCAGTCCCTTAAAGACAAAGTACCCTTTTTGAAAAAACAATGATAACCAATAATTAACAAAAGTGTCTTTTCCAGCACTGAATATGTCTGCTTAAAGAGCAAAACTGCACAGAAAAGAAAAACACAACTTTAAAAAAGGGGAAGCAAAGTGAAATAGGGACGAAGTGGCTCAGTGGTAGAGCAGTCGTCCTATAAGCGGAAGGTTGGCGGTTCGATTCCCGCTCTGCCCTGTTCATACTGTCGTTGTGTCCTTGGGCAAGACACTTAACCCACCTTGCCTCCAGTGTCCGTAGCACTGGTGTATGAATGTGTGTTGAGCGCCGTTTGTATGGCAGCCCCATCTCTGTCTGCCCCGTGTGTGAATGGGGTGAGTGGAAGCACGATGTAAAGCGCTTTGGGTGCCTGAGAAGGGTGCAAAAAAGCGCAATATAAATGCATGCCATTTACCATATAAAAAAACATGGGAATTGCTTTTATACAATGTTTAATGAAACAGAGATAATTGCAGGATTATGATGGTCTGACGCTGAACTAAGAGTTTGAAGTAAGAGTTTGTAATGTATTAAAAGGTTGTCATGCTGCTTTAAGGCAGTGGTTTAAACTAACGTAGTTTTACAAGTTGTGTTATTGGCCTATTCATTTGGTCACTTAAGTTATTGAGAGAAAGGGTGAAAGGACATTGACCGAGACATTTAAATTCACAGTACAGCAGCAGAGCTTGCCACTTTTGAATTTACAACCTACATCTAAACTTCTACAGACTTTAGGGCTCCAGGCAGGAAGTATCTAAAGACCAATTACCTTGATTCATTCATCTTCTGTTCCTGGGTCACTGGGTGCTGAGCCTATGCCAGCAGCTTTGGGTATTAGGTGGCGTACACCCTCGTCAATGCAGGGCTTAGTCGCAGGGCTAACACTTTGTCACTGACAGAGAAGTTACATTCACTCACTGGGACAATTTTTGAATCTAAGGCCCAAACTGTATACCCCCTTTATCTTCAACGGTAATTAAATAATTTGTGTGACAATAATAATACAAATAATGTTTGTGTTTTTAGTCATTTTATGTCCTTAATGTTGGTGTACAGCACCAAGACATGCCTATCTTTTTCCAATACTCCAATTTGTGGTATATGTTATCATAGCCATGCCTATTTTCTTGGACTTCACGTTGCCTTTATTTCTAAACAGCTGAACTGACTGAGACCTTGTGATTACTGTAAATTACCACCATCCAATGTCCAATAGCTATTAGACAGTATAAACGGTTGAAAAATAGAGAAGCTGTTCTGTAAATGTGTCACGTCTGGTCTTGTCTCATCAGTTCATGGTACAAGGTCGGTATAAAGGAAAATTTTTGTGGTCTCCATGGCATGTTACTCTATGATATATGGACTATATACCTTAAACCCCATGATTACCTCTACACTAGCTGGTATGACCCCCACCTGCTAATCCCCGAACATTTACTATATATGTCCTTTGACCTTGAGGTATTTTATTGTATGAGCTCCAAAAAAACCCTACTAAATTCCAAAGCGGGAAACAAACATTTAAAATCTTCCCATGCATGAAATTGAATATTTTTCCTTTGGCTGTCCCACTTCTAATTATTTTAGAGGATTTATGGCAGCGTATTTGTTTAAAAGCACAGTGTGCACAGACTACAAGTAGCTTCACATTCCTTTACGTGTCAGTGGAAAAGCTGTGCAGAGCGTCCCAGTCCTGTGACCTTAACACCTGATTGGTAGGGGAACAGTGGTAGGGTAAGGTTAAATGAAGCTGTTAGAGTGAAAAGGATTCCCTCGGGGGGCACACACGAGAGAGGAAGGATCTACTGGGTGAGCTCAGCAGTGGGTGACAAAGTAAGACCAGGAGAAGGATGAGAAAAGGGGGTGGGGGTCAAAGGGATTGCTCCTCACCCCGGGTGCACGGAGGCAGTGATACATGAGGACACGAGGATGAAAGCATTCATCTAAAGGTCAGGTCTGTGTGTGTCCTTTACCTCATTGTTTCGGCCTTTCGTGTCTTTGGATTTCACTCTTAAACCATGTTGACAATTGTTTTTGGAATGGCATTCTACTGTGTCCAGCACACAAGATCCAGACAACAAAATAAAACATAACCCAACATATATTTTATATTGTTATAGTTATAGATAATCACAGTAATAATAAGCAACTCCTACTAAAACATATTGTGAGCTGCACATGGAACAACATTTAAGCAAACTACATTTTCAATGACATTTTTTTTTCATATCACAGTTCTTGCATAAACATGATGGTTTTGGCATATAGCAATTGACTGATGCAACTGTGCTGTCAGTGAGCAGGTAGAGAACATTAGAGATTTTTAAAAGTTATAAGCTCCAAATCACTGGATGATAAGGACTATGTTGTGCTCAACAGATTGATAAATAACCTCATGGAGTTACACACAGATGGTTATAGGGCCAGTGCTTCCTCATTAAAGGAAGTCTGCTTGACCAGATCAGCATTTGCATAGATAAAGCTATATGTAAAAATAAATTTGTAGAAAAACAAGAACAACCAACATACAGATCAATCCTCCAAATTGTCTAATTTTGTGCCTTGCTTGTCCATAAAAATGAATAGGAAATACTGCTTCTTTTTTGCCGTGGTAGGTGTGTATGTTTTTGATGCTGTTGTTTGTCAAACTGGCATCTAATTTGACAGCCACCTTCTTAAAGAACTACAGCCATGCTTTTTTCTCAACAAAATCTTTTTAGAGTTTTGCTTTTTGACTAATTACTACTATGATTTATTTTTTATTTTTATCATCGATAAGACAGTTTAAAGTGTCCCTTTCTGCTTTCAGTGAACATATTGAGCATTACCCAATTACCCTTGCTCCTCCTGCCTCATACCTGTCTCAGTCTTTTTACTGTCTTCTCCTCTGTGGCCTTTCCCCTCTTGTACCATACTGGCCTTCATTTCACAGATGACAGGTTGGCTGACTGTAATCCAGCAGATGCCAGGGCAGGGAAAAGGCCGGACCCACTGTTTTAACTCCAATCAGTGCTTATTGCTCTCTAGAGGGACCCTCCATACCAACCCACCCACTGCCAGTCTGACATTTGTGAGAGAAGTAGAATTAAGGAGAGGAAATAGAGTAGATATACGGTTAATGTTTTTGTGTGTGTGTGTGTGTAAAAAGAGTAAATACAGCCTTAAATATAACAACAAACTAGTACAGTGCATACGGAAACTATTTCAAGGATGATCAGTGGAAAAACGATGTAAGTTAGCTCAATTTTGAGTGTCATGGCAAAGGATGTGAATATGCACATGTGCTTTAATTTTTGCCATTGTCATAATGGGGTATTGTTTGTAGAATTTTAAGGCAAATAATGAATTTAATCATTACAACATCATTTCAGTTCTTTGCTATTTTGGAGCTTTTACTTCTGTGCACAGATCCCTTAAGGTCCCAATGCAGCATTTAAATTGAAGTTGGGACTTGGGCGTATTTTAGTGTAATTTCTATTGAAAAAATAACTGCACGGTGAATAAACAGTATGTTGTTTTTTGGTGAGTTTGTTGTACACAAACACAAAAGATGATGTAATAACTATTTGACTGCGTATATATCTATGTGTTTCTATGTGGTGATCACAGGCAGGGGGTTGATGGAGGAAAAGGTTGACAGTCATTACCCCCCACGCTCGGTGAGGGGCTGAACCGCTGGCTTCAATCAGTGACGAGTGTGCGTGTCCAGCGGGATAGAGATGTCACCGATAATGCATCTGCCACCGCGGCTTGTTCCCGACAGTCAGAGCTACCCCTGCATCGGCCGCGTCTGTCGCCTCCTTCCTATTCCCCATCCATCTCCCAGCAACCCGCTTTCAACTTGGCATTCAAATCAAATGGTGCATCTTTGATAAATGTGTCATTGAAATGTTCTTTGCAATAAAGTTGTTGTAATTTGCAAAGAGTTCAACACATCTCCTGATATTTCATTTTTTGAATTCATAAAGAAACTAAGAAGAAAATCTTTGACGAAGTAACTCTTAACCAGAGCTGATGTAGGAATAAACCATGACTAAAGCTAGACGTAAACATGAGACTAAATCAGTAATAACTCTAAAGCTGGGACAAAAGCCTGTACTAAAGCTAGGACTTACCTAGAACTAATGGCTAAGCAAGGACTATTTAAACCGGGAATTATCCAACAGTCAGGACAACATCTGACTGCAACAATGTCCCAAGACGAAGCCAGCTAAACCCAGAAATCATGACTATAATAAATAATAGGTCCAACCATAGCCTAAGCAGCATTAAACCTGAGACTAATAAATGAACCTGAACTGAAACAGGAGCACAGAAATAGCCGGCAGAAATAACCTTGGACAAAATCAAGCACTGAAATGGATTGAGACGAGGAGTAGGTCAAGTTCAATCCCTGGTCAGAGAGGCTCATTAGATGAGTTACATTCTGAGAATACATTTCCCCAAACTTTAACACAAAGCAGGAACAATACACTTGGCCCTAAACCCAATACAGTTTTCCCTCTTCCCTCATGGTTGTATCTCTGTTCAGCAAAAACACTATTTGTTTTATATGACACATTTTAAAAGCATTAAAACCACTCTATTTAATTGAACAACTATTCTCCTAAAACAAAAGGCCATTACAGAGAAATCACGCAGAGAGTTAAATGCTTTTACAGTCTACAACAGTCTAGTGACAACACAATTACTTCAACAGCGTTTTATGGAGAAAGTAATTGAAGTGAAGCTTGCAAATGTAAATAAAAACCCCACAGTCCATTAAAGCAAAACAAACAAATGTAAACAAAAAAACTTTACTACATTACCCTGCAGACATCTCCTGAGGGCTGTTGCAAGAAGCCGGTTGAACAAACTCAGAGTTGCAGACTAAGTTCTGAGTTTATAAACAAAACAAACCCAAACTGGGTAACTTTGGGTTCATCTGTTGCATGACACTGGTGGCATCAACTTTCTCTATCAACTCAGGTACAAACCCTAAACCACTAACGAAGTCCTGCTCTGGACAAAACTAGGAACAAAAGGTTTGAAGTTGATGCAGCGTCAGATTAATGTGACTTTGCTCGCATCGGATTGGTCCACATTGGTTTTGTGGACTCTAAACATAAACTAAACTTGCTCCAGAGCAAGGTTGGCATGTGGTGTACGTTACCATGGCGATGGAAACCCTCTCAAAACCAAACCACTTTCTGGAGATGGAAAACTCAGATTGTGCTCAAACTAAACCTGAACCTGGATCTAAACCTAAACTAGCTTCTAGCAACAGGCCTCAGGCCAACAGTCATGTGATAAAAATCAGCCTCTGTTTACCTGATGATTTAATGAGATTTTAGAGTAAACTCAACTGTCTGACCTGAAGTCAGAGCACTGCACAGGAACATTTATGGGGCCGGGTAAATCTTCTAATCACCTTTACAGCTTCGGAGACATAGAATTGATGTGGAGATCAACGGTGACATGCAGGACACAAGGGCACCTTTGCCCAGTGAACCGTGTCAACAGATGCGTGTACAGTGCAAAACTAGCATGAGGCCATTTTAATTAAGCATCTTAATGTCATACAGTATATCAAGCACACACAAGTCAAAATTCCCAATGGAATATTCATCTACATATTTCCCAGTAAGTTGCTTCCTCTCCAGTTAGACTAGGGGCATCAGTCTATATTTCTGTGTTAGGCCTATTGTTTTTACTCTTCAAAATGTTCTTCAAGCAATCTCCCCAGGTTTGTTAATAAACTCAGATATGAACCTAAAAGGATCAAGCAGATTGAAAACTGAGGTTATTTTTTTATCTATCTTTTAAAAAAGACTCAAGGGAAACATCAGTAAACAACCTACATAATATATGGCCATTACATTTTTATTTTATTTCTAGTGATCCAGGCTCTTAGACCTACAGTGCATATATAGACGACATTGCCAGGAGCACATTTCCAATTGGCTTGAGACGAAAGCTTGCCTTCCAATGCCATTTTCAAGGGTATTCAGTCATTGTATGAAAGAGAATCCGCTAAAGGTCACTAGCAGAACCCAGAAGCAACTGCTAAATGGGCGTTGGCAAATAGTCAGTGATTTTTTAAAAACAAAATCTCTTTTTTGTCGTTAGGCAGGATTCCAGAGCAAACATGCAAAGCTAGAATGGATAAATGAGGCCTTGAACAATTGACTAGCAACACTAAATAGCTGCTACACTGTCCATTCTACATGTATATCCCCTATCTATTGACGTATTCCACAGGCACAACATATGTCACTGCTGATAAACCCAAACTTCTAACGAGACGGAAACATGCCACATGAGTGATGAGTGAATTTATTACAGCTAAATGTAGTTGTTTTAGTCCTTCGCCCCATGCTGTCATTAAACCTCCCTGTGATTAGTGAGGCGCGTGCAGCCAACCTAATTATCCGACACCACAGCCAAACCCTCGGCATGATTAGTAACAGTTTGCTACTTATACTGCAATTAAACTCATTGCTACGGCAAAAACCTGTCATTAAAAAAAGAGGAAAGTTGCATTTGTAAATACACATGAATATGCAGTTTGTCTGAAAAAAGTACAGCTGGTTTCCTGTGTTGGAAGGCTGCATCATCAACGAGAAACAAACTGGGTCATGAGAAGGATGTGATTTTGTGATCTAACTGAAAGGTGAGACAAGCAAAAAGCTCCTTGGATAGAAAAAAAGCTGCATGGTTGACTCCTGGACACAATCTGTTAAACGGTCTGTTGTCACGATAACAAAGGAACAATTGCTGTTTCCATATCCTATTGTAAGAGCATTATATAGAGCTCCTTGTGGGAGAGGTTGAAGATTATATAATTTTCTTACCAGCAGGGGGCAGTGGAGCCATGGATGTGCACCATTGCATTTGTATGGGATTGAGAAAAGAAAATGGGGGTGGTGTTTAAAACCAAGGCTTATTCTCTCAATTGGATATTCCCATCACCCGTGGGCATGTCAGTGTCCATATTGTGACGCAACACATATGAGTGTAATGATAGAGAAGGCCCAATGTTCACATGCCCAGATATTTTCCCCAACTGAGAGACTATAAAAAATAAATCTAAAAGATAATAGAAGACAAATGCAGTGACCTTTCACTCTGTCACTTCAATAAAGATAGACAAGTTCTGAGATATAAACAGTTGGTGCTTGCTATTTGCCATAACTGCACCTCTTGAACTACTTGAATTACTTTTGATTAAAGGTTTTTTAAAAAGTAGTAAAATTAGGTGGTGTAACATCCTGAGAAATGTACATACTATTAATATTTACTACCAAATTTGAAAATAAACAACATACCAATCCGGGCCAGGGCTCAACGCGGACACATTTAACAAAACTCTTTAGAACTACTTAGGTCTTAGGCAAAATGCACAGTTTTAGAAAAGCTTTTAACATCACAGTGTTAGTCCACTTGATTGGTGTAAGTTTACTTACAAACTGGCATTGTGCCTATGACATTTTTTAACAGGCATGTTTCCACAGAGTGCAATAGGTCAGGATAGTATGGCACAGTATGGTACAGGTAACCCCTGAAGAGGCTTGTGTTTCCTCTGGGCTGTGTGAAGGAGAGCAGTGCCTGTTATGTAAACAGTGATGTCATACTCGTGACGCACAGCTTGTGTTTCTATATGAGATATAAATCAAATTGAAACCAAACTTTCAAAACATAGATGTGTTGCTATCAACTAGAACTAAAGAGTAAATCCTCCTTTAAAGAAACCAGAGAGGCTATCCATATTATACATACAGTATACTGCTGCAATGAACAGTACAAAATTATTTCAGATTTATTCCCCTTCTTTTTTTTTCAGAACCTTTAATTCAGAAATCTGCACCAATATCAGCACTTTAGGGACTCAGTTTGCAATGTGTAGCATTCTCTGTTCTTGGAAAAAACATTTATCACAAAAAAGACATGCTTCATTTGTGTTTCCTTTATTTTATCTTTTTTGAAGAGTGAAGATTCTTTATTGTCCCTCTATCCACTTTTTAGTAACTTTACCCCACTGTTGCCAAAAAGCATGGGGTTACCAAAGTAGAATGGTATGGTTATTTGGGACACCTCGTACCCCTTTTTGACAATGGAAACTGTTCTGGCCTAACTTGTACTCTACTGCTCCAAGTGAATTCTGAACCGTTATGGCTCTGCTCTTTAAGACATGCCTATACGATTCCCCATCTGTACATAACACAGATCTGGTTTCAATTTTCTAATAATGCACAATTTTGAGAAGAACTTAAACATGTATTTGCTTACAGTTACACATGTACACAACCCTGGAGTTTAAATGGAAATGGGATCCAGTAAAGACTCTATCTATCTGTCTCTCTGATTTGTGTAGCCGCTGTAGATAATGCCTAATGTCTCCTTTGGGTGGACTTTTGTTTGAATCAGTGGTTAAACTGCATTAGAAACTAACACATCTGCGTTTTGGCTTTTTCTCTTTCAGAGGTCAATACAAACTTCTTTTAAACAGGGTCTGGTCTTTGTGATATCCATTGACCTTGTCCTTCCACTCACTGTGCTTTTTTCAACTCTAAATGTTGTAGATGAACCCTAATAGTCTCTTCTGCCTGCACATGACACGGTAATTAATCAGACGCACCACTTGGGCCAATCTAACAATTGCCAACTGTTTCTACAATGAAGCGTCCTGCCAATAATCCGTTTATAGTAGAAGCCTGGGTTCAGCTAGTGTTTGAATAGAGGGATGGTTGGAAAGTGTAAAGGAATGAAAGCGTACATTTGTTTGATGGGATTATACTGTATATGGATTGTTCAAGTCCAAACATTTAGTTTAAGATCATGTATTTAAAAGCTGTGTTGAATGTGACTCTGCTGGGAATCATTTATAATTTAGACTGTCTTCCATCCAGAGGTTATGATTACAACCTTTAAAACATCAATTACGGATGTGGGCCTTTCTGAAAGCTCTGACTCAACCAGTTATGTTTTTGTTTTTGTTTTTTTCCTTGAGTAAAAAAGCTTGCTTGATTTACCCCGACCTCTTTAGTTTGACTGAAGCCTGGGTATTTAACATTGACTGTAGTTTAACGCCGTGATCAATTTCCTTCAGACTAGCCATCAGTACAGACCCTCCATGTGACAGCTTTAGTAATAATCCTGCAGCTCCTCTCGCTGCGTGTTTCATATCCCGCTGCTCTGTCGAACATCTGACTGGCTGACTCAGGGGCAGCGTGACGTCAGACGAGCAGCATGTGCACAATTCTGTGAGAATTTTTAAAACACCGCTTTCTTCAGCTGAGCAGTGTTACATTTCCTTCAAGTGGTTGTGAATAAAAACTAAAACTCAAGCATGTTGTTTTATGTTCGGCAGTATTAAGGCTACACTAGGTAAGTATTTACCTCAAACTATTGAAACTAAAAATCATTACAACAATAGCATTACATTTACTCTTTTGATGGTTTCTTGACAATAAGGAAACCGTGGAACCTGGTTTGACTGATACTCCAATACCTGTGTGTTTTTTTGGGCAGGCTATAATTTCATGAAAACACAAATTTTTGAATTTTCTTTTAATTTTTTCTTATATTTATTTATTTTGTTTCAGGGACAATGGAATATTTTTGTATAGGGCAATATAATTCATTGCATAACAAGTTTATTAACTTAATGTGGACTCAGTTTAACTTTATTAGACCCCAAGGAAATTTACTTGTTAGGTCACTTCAGATTAGTTTACCACAGACTTATGGCAGTTGAGAAGAAGGAGTTCTTGTGGCGTTCTGTCCTGCAGCTCACTGATCTTAGACGTCCACTGGTTGCTCTCTGTTGTTCAAAAGCTGAATGCCTGGTCCATGTTGTTCAGTATAGCATCTGTCATGTTGTGTGTCTGTTGTTTCAATACTTCCACCAGAGTCTCCAAACTAAAACTTATAGTTAAAACAGACTATATTAGTTTTTCATGACACCTGCAAACTTTCTTATGCTCTTTGGACTCTGTAGATGGTTTTAAAAAGCAACTTAAGACAGACTTAAGACAGTTAAGAACACATTGTTTTTTTTTCTGTCTAAAGTTTGTTCGGCTATACAGTAAATAAACTCTTTTCATTTATGAAAGAAAGCCAAACAAATTACATCTTGTAGTTTTCTTAAGAAATAGGTTATAATGTAGCACAACATAACCCATTAAAATCTTAAAATGTGAATACTGTGTCCTTGCAATATTTATTGTAATTTCATTTTGCATGTAATTATAATATTTTCAGCTCTACATGTTATTAACGGAAATTAGTACCAATTACCATACTGCAACATTTTAGCACTTGCACTTTTTGGGTCAAAGTTAAGTAGCTCTATATAACCCCACCTTTAAAGACACCTTTTTCTTTGCAGATAAGAAAGTGAGGTAGGAGAGGGGAATGTAGAAGGTGTGCAAGAGGATTGATGAGGAGCAGGGAGGTACCAGCAAGGTGATTAAAAACTCAAGCTACAGATGTTTCCGGGGAACTTCAAAGTGTTGCGGCTGCCTGTGCCAGAGCTGGGCATGATACATTATGGAGATGGTGCCCATCTCGCACCTGGCGCTGACATCACATGGCCCGTCCACCTGGCAGCGCTCCGTCACATGGCCAGAACCGGGGGTCAGAGCTCCCCACACAAGCTGGCTCTCAGAGCGATGAAGGGCACCAGGGGAAATGGCACACATGCTCAGCACACACCTCAAAGGCACAAAACTGGGCCATGTGGACTTCATAATGAAAAGGCGGGTAATGTTCTTGTCAGGCACTGCCACACATTTCCTTTGGCAGTTATTGTATTTTTGCAGCTCATTCATAGATGTTTCTGTATCATTTCAAATGACACATTAAAGCAACACTATGTAAAGGACTAAAGAAGACAAATGCTTCAGTAAAATCAACATGGGACTGTTTTTTCTCTGTTTTTGTTTTGAATGTAATTCTGTGTGTTGAATTCTGGAAAGGTATGTGTTCTCGAGGTTTTATTCAAACAATTTCGCGGCAGTAGCTCAGTGGTTAGAGCGGCCGTCATTTGACTGGCGGGTGGGCGGTTCAATCCCCGCTCGAAACACCCCAAAACATCATAACATCCCACTCTCCCCCACATACTGTCGTTGTGTCCTTGGGCAAGACACGTAACCTACATTGCCTCCAGTGGTGTTCCAGCTGTAACACTGGTAAATAGCACTACAGTAGGTGGAAAAGCGCTATAAAAAAACAATTGTTAAACTCCATTTTTAAGTTAGATAGTGTTATATAGTAAAAAGGCATATAAAAATAAAGAATATGGTCTTGCTTGGACATTGGAATTGTGCATCCAAGAAAGAGACCATCTTGATATTGTCCCCCTACTCCCGTCCTGTCTCTGCAGTAGACAGAGAATTTAGTCCTTCTTTTTTTGTAGGAAGCACAGTCTTAGGTACAGTGGTTAAATTTTCCCAATCCAGTTATTTACACTTTAACATATTTTGCTGATTTTGTGGCATAAATGTCCACATAGGATGGTAATGTGTGCCCTGTGACCCAGAATTACATAGCAAAGTATTACATCAAACGGACCATTGCACTGCGTCAATGAAATAAATTTTAGTCTTTCTTTTTGACAGGTAACCATCATAATGACTTTAAGACTGTATAATACTTTTGTGGCTATGTATTTTATAACAAAAAGTTACATGGTGTGACTTCAAAATAGGAATACAATAAAGATGCTTTGACAAACCTTTTGACCTTTGGCCTTTTCTGCTTTCTGTCTGTATTTGTATTTTCAAATTGGTGTGGTAGCTGCATGCTGATTAAATTCACACATATAAAAAGATCCAAGTATCTGAAATAACTTCCACTGTTTACACTGGTGCTCACTTTAATGATCAGATCACAGTTTGAGTTAAGGCACTGTTTATAATGGAATACCACAATATTATTGCGATTCAAATACTTCTGATAAACATATTGCCAGACATTTGCATTATTGTGCAGTCCTAATGAGAATCAGTTCATTCCTTGAATAAAAATGTACATAATTTTTGTTCCTTCTCTTAACCACTATACAGGCTAATAAGGGGAAAAAATGCTTAACCGGTTGGAAATCAGAATTTCAGATATATTAGGGATGATTTAAATCTGTTGGGAATGTTGGCCAGTTTCTACTTTGAAGTATCCCTGTCTGTTGATGCAATTCCTTCTGTTGAATATTTCAGCAGCACTTATAACCTTGTGTTGAGTTTGGACAATATTTAGAGGTCAGACAGCGTGTGTGTTTTTGCTGAGTGTCCCCTGACAGCTGTACTCTCTAAGGCCGTGCGGACCTGACAGGGGCCGCAACTATAGTCACAGGTCTCAGACCAGTGGGGTGTGAAATGAATCCAGGGCCAACCCATACATACATACATGAGCACACTGGCCGCGCTGGTGAGTGAAGATACAGTTAGAGAGAACAAGAAGAAACCTGAAGGAGAAACGAAGAGAGAGGAGGCAGAGGGAGGATGTGTACATGTCTCTGCTGCAATAATAGCTCCTCAGTAAATAAACCCAGTATAAATATTTATGAATCTGGAGAATGCTTTCTGGTTCTGCAAATTGTGTTTGTTGGTTTAGCCTGGGAAGTTTAGTTTAATTCAGTTTAACACAGAAAGAAAGCAAGACATCAGACATTATCACAAAAGGCCCATGTAGACAATGGATATAATTATATGTACGAGTCATTTTGTTTTTGTTTGTATTCTTAAAAAAAACACTGTTTTCATTTTCACAAAGGCAACATGGCTCTATTATACTATATTTAGATTCTAAATAACCAGCACTTAGGCAGATAAAAATTTAATATTCACTACAGTACTTCAAGTTTCCAACCAATGACGCTCATTTAAAAGTAGAGAACATGTCCAACCTCTACACATAAAAGACTTAATTGAATAAATAAAATAAATTAATAAAAGACTTTATTGTCATTCACATACACACCACCAAGTGTACACGGAACTAAATTCCATTGCTTTGGCTGAACATGGTGTAAAAATACACGCAAATATAGACTAAAATAAATAACTACAAATGGAATTTTTACAGAGTGCAAACAGTGTCTGTAATGTAAACTGTAGTTGCGACTATCCAGTCCTACCATTTTAGTTGCTTCTGGGTGCGGGGGATCCTGGTTATAATGCGAAACAATGTCCAGACTGAGAGTGCGTTTGGTGGTTTTCCGTTTATTGTATACAAACACAAAGTGGTAAATGAATGTACAAATAATGTCCAGTAACCAAGTGGCATATGGCAGCAGGACGGATGGATGGCTATATCAGATGTAATGGAGTTGAAGGCCTGTAAGGAAAACCGTGTAATCTACCGTCACCCTAGCACCCCGTACAATGGCACCTGTGCATTTATATAGCCATCCATTTTTACATTCATTTATCACTTTGTGTTTGTATACAGTAAACGAAAACCACCAAACGTACTCTTAGTCTGGACATTCTTTCTGTCATGCACGTCATAACCAGGATCCCCGCACCCAGAAGCGGATAAAATGGTAGGACTGGATAGTCGCTACTACAAAGTAAAAACCGCGTGACCTCCCGTCACCCTTGCACACCGTACAATGCACCTGGGAACCTACATATAGTCATTTACCCGCCACCACCACCTATGACCGAGCCAAATATAGGTCACCTGTGTCCAAAAACAAACCAACCACCAGTGCCACAATAAACCAATTACCATTACCAATTACCAATTACCATTAACCATTAAAGAAAATAGAAAACAAATAATCCAAACAATAATGCCTACTACATAAACAGTAAAGCAAATAGAATCCTTAGATTCAGCATACATGTTTAAAAACATGTAAGTTACGACTTGATACAATATTTCTTTACGATGCTATGTCATTGTGCTGGGTCCAGAAGAACCTTTGAGGCCAAAGGTTCTGTTTGTGTTTAATGAATTGTAGACAATAAATGCAATTTTTTAATTCACAAAGCGAGAGCTTGTAGAGACAGTAAATGGTGTAAATTATTGAATCACAATACAAATTTTGTTTACAGTATCATCACCTTCCGCATTAACGAGGAATAATGATGAATTATGACTCCTACGGTTGTTGTGGAATAAACAAACAAAACACTCACTTTCTTGGATATCTTTGATCTGCCCTGACCTTTAAAGGGATAATGTGCAGGATTTCCATGTAAATGTAAAAAAGCTGACACTGTGCCCCATGCTCATCTTTAGACCTTATCAGTTTATGTCAAATCTTGGTTTACTCCAGCTTTGAATAAACTCTTTTGTTATATAGTTTTGGCTCTTCCGTGAGCTGTGACTGGCTGAGTGAAAAACGTCCCTCTCATATAAACAAAGTAAAAATGTTAAAATCCATGCATTTGGTTGGAGAAATAATTTGGATTTCCATAAAAAAATGAGGTTATTGCTGTGTTCTATACTCACCGACCGTACACTGTGAGCATGAAAACCTACACAGAGAGGAGTCTTGGCAATGTTTAGCTCCAGATAGTTGTTCTTTAATATTTGAGCAAAGTTGCTGACAACCTGCTGATATCAGAACAGATCATTTACCTCTCTTATGTGAGCCACCAGGGCAGCAGTGGGCAAACGTTTTGACTCAGGGGCCACACTTTGTTTTAATATTTGACAGACACGCTGAGCCAGTGGCAGAATGGCAGACTGTTAATTTCCTCCAGTGCTAACAAATACACCCTAAATGCCTTAAAAAACTTGCTTTTTTAAGTCTTGCTGTCTCTAACATGCTTTGATTCAAAAACTCCATTATAACTTGCTTTGGTGTTTAGCAATAGCTGTCATATCTTGCACTAACTGGTTGTGAGCTTAATTAATTTGGTAAAAGAATAGCAGCTAACATTTGTTTATACTTCTTGGCGAGCCAGATTAAGATATCTGAATCAGGTGAAATGTGAACGCCTCTAAAAGAGTTTTTACCTGCCTAGTACTAACAGTAGTATAAAAAAAGAGTCCAGTGTCAGAAGTGCTTAAAACAATAGCAGAAAGCAGGAATAAATATAGTTCATTAAAGGAAGTTGTAGAGTATGGGCATATTGTTCAGTAACACTTCCACAGTCTGCTGACCTAAGGCAAAAGGCTGACACTATTACTTCATGTTAGGACTCAATACAGGTGTTCAATGTAAAAAACTTTTAAAAAAAATCTTTCCAAACCCGGTAAAAATAGAGAAAGTTTGCTAGCACCAATGGTTAACACCCAAACAGAAGCACCAGGGCGGTATCGTTTGAACACCTCTCTCCTCTTCTGATTGGCCGAAGCATCTGTCCGTCACCCACGTACGCCTCGGCAGCACCTCCCACCGACGCAGAGCGGCAGCGCAGCTTCCGAACCCACAATGATATTCGAGGCACTTGCGGCTCGTCTGCAGCGATAGGCGAAGAGAGGGGAGAAAGAGAGAGCACCTCGCCTCCTCAATCAGCGAGTGAGGCAGAGAAACACCGAGACAGCCACACGGAGCGGAAACAGAGGAAGCGGTGGAGTAAAAAAAAAAAAAAAAAAAAAAAAACAATTTCTAAACAGCGTTTTGGACCTCCAGCGAAGGAGTGTTTTCGTTGTGCAAAGTGTCTGATTTCTTCACACCTTCGACATGTCATCGTCCGGTAAAGACAACAGCGGTGCCCAACATGCCAATTATGTGGGACCTTATCGTTTGGAGAAGACGTTGGGGAAAGGACAGACAGGTTAGTTTTGAGGACTATTTCTTTACGCGAGTTTTAAAATGTGACCAGTGACAGGTGCTGAATAGTTTGCTTTGCCTTTTGGAGAACATAGCGGTTTCTCCTCTGCTGACATAATCATTAACAGCGTGGGGGGATTTGGAATAGCTGTTGCGGCTTTACATTGGTTTGTTGCATGTGCGTTGGCGTTGGGGCTGGGTGTGTGTTTTTTTGTGTGTGTAACCCCTCCCACTAAAAAAAAAAGGATGACATTGGAGGGACAGGCTGATGTGAAAAGGGGGAACTTTTTGTGTGTGTGTGTGTGTGTGTGTGTGAGAGAGAGTAGCACTGATCCTTTATTTGTATATTCTGGGATTGGACCACAGCGCTGTTAATCCCTGTTTGCCTGATACATTGATCTATTCTTAGTCTGAAGGCAGGCAGGCAAAGCAGGCAGACAGGCGTTTCTCCTATAGGCTCGCTGCAATACGTGGGTTTTCCTTTTGGATGTGGAGCAGAAGCTTGACAGATAGGAGGTGAGAAATCAGAACTGTGCTGCTCTATATTTAGAATTAAATTAGAGCATGTCCTTCATCTTAGCAATGACACAGCAGTTTGGTAAAGTTGGATAAAAATGAATGAGTTTTGAGTAATGTTGGTGTAAGTCGTTTTTCAGAGTCCAGGGAAAGGAGATGGATGCACAGCGCAAGCGGAAATAGCAAAGGTGATGCACAATGCTGCAAATAAAAAGCTTTCCCATCCTCCTAAAGAGTCTCCCTCCCATCTGCTGGCCAAAGAAGCTACAATAGGCAACAGTCTCTTCTGTGCCAAGGTCCAGCTGGTCACGCAGAGCATCATCCATGTGCCTGTATAAATGTTTGTGTGCCTTGAAATAGTGTCCCAGTCTATTCATTAACCTGGCACATTCAAAATGATCTTCCAACTTCTGAACTGCTGCTAGAAACCTGCAGACCACATTAGTGTATCTTCTAGTGAAAATCACCTGTTCAGTTGTGCACTATTTTGTCATAAGAACTCCACAGTTCATTGGTATGCAGTGCCAAAATATGATGAAAAGTGAATATGAATGTTGCACTTTCGTGAGAGATTAACAGCAAATGCAGTATCAAAATTACCTTGGCTCAGCGCCCTCTCCCAACGCCGTCACTCATATTTAATAATTTGTGTTCAGCGGAGGATTTCTCACTCGCAGCCAGACTCGGCTTTAGCTCCCATGAGTGTCTAATGGCTGTTTACGGTGCTATAGAGCTGGCACTATGGTCTGCTGGGTACAGACGCTTAATGATAAGGTGTCACAGAGATCATTGCCGCTCACGATGTATTTATGTCGAGTGTTTCGTGAACTGGCTTTGAGTGCATTTTTCTTTGAGAGCCTCTAATGTATCACCGAGGAGTCAAGCCGAAGCTATAAGTCAGCCTGGGTCATAACTCATTCCAAGCTTCATTAGCTTTCACATGTCAGACCTGTTTTGACCTTTCATTTTAATTTTTAAAACATTTTCCAAACATCAAACACTACAACATGTGTTCATAGGCTATTTTAATTACTCTTCCAAGGCATTAATAACAGTGCCTGCTCCTGTTTGTGTCTTCCGAGTTAGAAAAATTATTTACTTATTGGCGTCTGTGTACCAAGACCATGCCAGACCTATTCAGATTAATGACACTGCATAATATCCCGTTTGCCCATTAACCATTCGCTAATCTGTCAGATCTCTTTCCCAGGCCCAGCGGAAAAGGTTGGCTTGGCAACTCCAAGCACCCAATGAGCTGACTATAACTCTGAGTGGCGGCCGGGACTGTCCAAATGGCTAAATCCTCTGTGAGGTATCCCAGGCTTGGATTGGTTGGTATTAATAGAAGGGTGAAAGCGGAAGGCCTGTGGTTGATCTGACTGTCCTGCTCGGAGGAGTGGTGCAGTTCATTAAGTGATTAGGCTATGTCCTAAGACATACACATGGCCGCCACTGTTGTTCTGCGTTGGCTTCCTGATCTAATCCCCTACACAGCCAAAGTCCCTTCAGGCTTACACACGCACACACATGCGCACGCACGCACACATACACACGCACGCACACACATGCGCACGCACGCACACACACATGCACACACACACGTCCTGGGCCATGTCTACCTGCAAACCTATGACCTCTATGGGAAATGTTGAAAAAGGCCTGTGAACAACTAATCAGTTAGGAATTATCATTGCCAAAGCAGGTGCTTGTCTTACATTTTTGCATAGATCACATAGACCAGGGGTCCCCAATAGGCGGACTGTTGTGTCCCACATTTTCCATAATTATAAGCATATTGTGGAAAATATATTTTTGAACCGGCACTTCCTGGACAGCTATATATAAACGCTTGGGTGCATGGGTTACTATGGCTATGGACATGGCAGCGGCAGATTCAACATGTTTAACGTAGAATCTCTGTTTCACATTCATCTACGTTGTAGATAAATGTGTTAGAAACAACTAAAGTCGTAAGGTTAAGTCTCGGAGTCTGTTTGCGCTGCAATGACAAAACAGACATAATGGACGGAGAGGGAACCTTTTATTTGATCAGAAAAATACAGCTCCTAAGCTCTGTTTCAAAGTTGAATGACATCACTTTATCATCCAGCTCAGGCTGCCGTTATAATCGCAGAATGAATCCAGAACTGAACCAGCACTGACAGTTATCATGTCAGAATTAAAGACTCTATCTCAGAGGAAGTGAGGACGCATTTTTGTTGTAAGTTACTTGACTCTTTTTTCGCATATTCTACCTAATTTAATCTTGCGAACGATGCAAGTAATTAGCTCACACCAGTTGCGTTTATTTGAACCTAACATGTTAATTTGTGTGATTTTAAAAACTGGAAAAGGTGTTGAAGGTGGGTTTGGAGATAAGTGACAAATATAATACATATCTGTATTGTTCACACATTTAGATCAAAGGGTCTGTCTTAAGTTCAGGGTCTGTTTATGGCGGAATCCTAAATACTGTTACAAAACTAATCGTAAGCATTTTAATTAAAATTTTTGTAATTTAAACATGTTAAGAGGAACCCGGAGCTTTTGAACTGTTAACTTTTTAATTATTTGCAATAATTAATGCTAAAGAAATGCTCAGTGCCTTTTCCTTGTGCCTGTTGTCCTCAGAGGAATGGCCAAGATAGATTAGTATTGCATTTTTGTTAAACAAATATGTTTTGGTTTTAGTTGATGGTTTTGTATTTAAAATGTTCTAACACAGTTATAAAGGAGCATTAAATGCATAGATTTTAGGCTGATGTTAAAAAACAACCAGGTCCTGAGCCTTATCCTTTCTGTCAAATCCAGTTTTATTGTGGCTTTTAATCAACTCTAGCTTCTTTTGATTTTGTAGCATTTTCCTTTCTTTTGTGAGCTGTGTCACTCAGAAACATCCCTCATGTAAACAAAGGAAAAATACAGAGGACAGTGAATGTGCCTAACGGACATTCTTTTCTTACAGCAAGAAGGTTATGGGTTCAATTCCCGCACTGGCTGGCAATATCCTCCATTTGTTTGTTGGTGTTTGGTTGTGTTTCTGTGGGTACTCAGGTGTCTTAGCATTGTCCAAAGACAATGTAAAGGTCAGTTCACCTTAAAATGCCCGCAGTGAACAAATGAGAGTGTGAATGGTTGTTGGTCAGTGTTTCTAAATGCTAGCTCTGTGATGAACTGCTGATTGATCTGGATGTATACCGTCTCATAACCCAGGCAGCAGGAATAACATTAAGTGAACAGATGAAATTTAGGAACATGAATATGCCAAAGTGGGGAAAAAACTACTTCCTAACTGTTCAATTGGACAATTGGATGAGGATGAAAGCTGCAATAATATTCTCAGTGTGCTTTTACAGCTTTTCTTCACTGGTTGGTCTGCCCCTGACCTTTTTCACCTTTCCATTTCTGTTTTCCTCTTCCTATAGGCTGCGTATGATCACTTTGTCAGGTGGGCATTGGTCCCTGATGGAATCTTTAGATATGAAGTGTCTGCATGGTTGGCTACTGATTGGTCTGAACTCACAGAAGCATGGACGCCATTTTAAAACCATATAGAGTTATTGTATTTGGATGGTGAAGTCTATAAAATGGGCAATACTCTGCTGTAGGTCCTGCACTGTTTACTATTTACTTTGGAACTTTACTAAATTAGCTCTCTGTTCCCTTTGTTAGTTTATTGCATTAGTCCCAAGAATGTGTTTGAGTGTTGTTTCTTAATTGCAAAGGCATTGAAGTGGCAACTCTCTAGAGTTTCAGAATCCCAAAGCTTTGCTTGACCAAAGATTTGTATTTTTTCCAGTGTACAGACGTAACACGCACTCAATCGCTGCTCTGTTTTTCAACTGCTTTGTACAACATGACCGTGTTTTGCCTCAACTTTGTTTTTAAAAGCTGGCAATTAGAAGAATAGAGGCTTATTGTCTAAAAAACACTGGCTGTTAATCCAGCCTAAGTCCTTGTTTTTGCATGACTGGGATATTGACATACTAGGAGTTGGAGATTGAAGTGCAGGCTCCTTGATTCTTTGATTGACGTTTAGAGAGTGAAATCATCTGTGTTTCAGGGACTTTTATATTGACTGTTCATCTGACAAAAAGCTGCCTGTGTAGTTGTCTCAACTACAAATGCTCTGATTGTCTCTGTCTGTCTGCTGAAGAGTTTTTGTAGTGGCTGTATAAGGCTTACAAGATATTCAAGCCGGTGTCCAGCTGTTTTCTCTGCCTTCACCATAGCAATAGACCAGTTTGTTTCTCAGTGGGCATGTCTGTTGCAATGTGTGCAGTGGGGTTGCATTCATCATTGTGCATGAAAGAAATGCTCTTGAGTTTGTTCTTTATCCGCACAAGCAAATCCGTCTTATTCCTGTACATTTTGTGGTAATGTAAAACCGCTAATTTGACGTTGACTGATACCTGGATGGTTGATTGGGATCAATGTGCACTGGCAGAGATTTCCTGTCTGCTGGAAGAGATCCATACTGTTTCACAGCACATGATATTCCTGATGATGACAAGTGAGGGGGAACTGTTCAGTCAATGCTGTCAATGGAAAAAACACTTGGCAAATGCACAGCCACTAAGTGCATTTGTGGTGTCTACACATTGCGTGTGAGCTGTGCAGGTGCCTGAACTCTTCTTGACCTTTAGCCTGTGTCGTTAAAATAATTTCAATAACTGGGTTGGGCTAAAACACAAGTGCCTATCTCCCCTGTGTTTCCCAGACAAGTTGCCTGGCAGGAAAATTTCCAAGTGAGGGAAATAAATGAAAGACTGGGATGATGTAGCCATGTTCCAGAGAGGCCAAGCAGAAATTCAGGTCAGAGAAGTCCTGACCCAATGGCTGCTGTGCATTGCTCCCAGCTGAGGAGCAGACCATGTAAGTGTGCTGGATCAGAGCTGTGGAGCAAGAAGCCAAGCCTGTGTGGCCTCAGCTGTTGGACTGCCTGGCCAAAGTCCTGCTCCCTCGGCCCTGAAATGGATCCTAAATGGTGTGAGGCTGGTTTTGGTGCATGTGTGCCTAGTTCACAGCTGAGGCCTTGAGTATGTTGTCTATTAGATGGCTTGTATGGATATATGACCTTTGCGGGTCTGCCAGTGTGCAGAAATGTTTGTAGAATCAGTATAACTTGCTCTCTTGGATGGATCTGGAGTTTTTTCTTTTTAGCCTTTCTTTTTTCAGCCTTAGTTGGCTGTAATCATGACATGATTTACATTGAGGTACACATCCTAACAGCCTTCAAAATTTAGCAAGCATGAATGTAAATATACATTTTTTTAATTTATTTTTTTACCAGTGTTACAGCTGACACCAGCGTAACCACCATACAGGACACAATGAAAGTATGAACTGTGGGAGAGCGGGATGTTATGATGTTTTTTTGGGATGTTTTGAGTGGGGATCTAACCGACCACCCTCCGGTCGAAGACGGCCGCTCTACCACTGAGCTACTGCCGCCCCTATAAATCAATGTTCAGTACATTTACTTTGAAATACCTTATTTAGTGACAACATACATTATCAGGTTCAGAGAAATGTATGGTATCACACAATATGCTTCAATCAATATGTTAATAATTTTTACATCATGTAAAAAAACTATGTATGTACTATTTCTGCTTAATTTGAATTGCCAGAACGGTAAATATAAGTAGGGGAATAAGGTCCATGTTAATCATTTGGTTCTGGAATTTTAAAAGCATTTGGAAAAGAATTTTTGTGCTCATAGATTTTCTGGCAAACTTTATACTGATTGTGTTCTGGCTGGTGTAAATGCACTTCATTATTGGATTACTCCCTGCATGTAAAAATGTTCATTAATGAATTTCCAGCAAGGTTTTGCTGAGTGGACCTCCAATCCTGGAAGTCTATCCCCAATTTTTTTTTTTTTTTTCAAGAAAAACACAATTTCTGATACTCTGTCCTTGATTATGATAATATCAAGATAATATAATTCTACAGACATTATTGTACAGTAAATTCATTATATCTTTGAAAATGTAGTGAAAAAAAACGCCCTAAATTGATTAAAAAGTGGATCAATTGTTTGCAACTATCCAATGTCAATACATTCAATATACTTTCCTACTTTTTTCAACTTAAATGTTATCTTTGAAGTTGACAAACAAAATATATTAAGATGATAGCTCTACACGAAGGAATCATAAAATATTTTGCTTCTCCCTATTGACTTTCATTGAAAATTCTACCCAACTTGGGGACCCATGTGGTCTCTCTGAAGAGGCGTGACTCATGTTCCTTATACCTGCGACTTTGAGGTTGCACTGCAGCGATGGTCCCTGTCACTTAGTTTGTCTCTGCTCTCATCGGCCCTGCTCCATCTCTCCCTTCCTCGGTGTCCCTTTTCCCCGGGCCAGTCGAGAGTCATACAGGGATTCAGCCATGTGGTAAATCAGACAAGACCTCAGTGGAATTGCATCGATTGAGAAGAATGTATGTAGCCAACGATTTTCAGAGATTAATGATGAAGAAAAAGGTGGAGATTGAGGGGGGAGGAGAGCAAACGGAAAAAGCTAAACTGAAGGAGAGTGGAAGAAGGAATTGGAAAGAGTCCATGAGGCTGTCTTAGATGTTTAGACTGCGGTGGAGATTATTAATAATGGCAAAGTATTGATCATGTTCTCATTATGCACTCCTCCTACTGTTTTTATGTCTCTAATGCTGACCCCCCAGAGACGGACAAATCTTTAGATGGGAGGTCATTGAATAAGTGAGCTATTCCTAGTATAATGTGTACTGTTTTTTCTTCCTTGTCTCATTCTATTTGGCTGTCACCCGGCGTATCCACCGTCACACTGTTAGCCAGTGTGGAGAATCATGTTAGGCTGACACAGCGCTACGGTCCATTTTCTTCACTTATACCACATAGGCACAAATTTCTCTCAATCTGTCTATCGTATTTTTCCATCACTGAGTTTCCTCGCTCCACTCTGCCGCTGTGTTTTTGGGTAATATGTTATTGCTTCACACTGTTTAGAATTTCATAGTTTCCCAGATACAATTTTTCTTTTCACCGCCACTTCAAGTTGTTACATTTTATGTCACTGTTGCTTTTATAAAATATAAAATATGCATGGAGTTTTGGAAAATAGAGATCTTACTGCTATGTTTTTTCTTTCTTTTTTTTCTCAGCCTATATCCCACATACAGTAGATTGGATTGTACACAGCAGTAGCCTCTTTTTCTCCCTCTCTCTCAGCTCACATTAACCCTTGCCAAGCTAACAGTCTGCCTCTGACGGTACGAACGCTGAATTGGTTGCCAGGGTTGGTTGTCTGGTTGTCATGGTTTCCCTGCTTCTTGCTGGTTCCCAGTCTGCCCTTGTAAAGAAAGAAAGAAAGACAGAAAGGGAATGTGCTCTCTCTCTGACTCTCTCCGCCCACTGACTGACTCTCAACAACCCGCCCTCTCTGTTGGACTCATTTCTTTTTTTCTCATGCTCTTAAGCTCTGAAAGTGGTGCAATCTCAAGTCACACTCGTAACAGACACAACAGTCACACTTCTTTGCATTCCCTCGGAAAATCTCTCTATCTGGCTGAATGTGTTTTCTTTATCCTTGGTATAAAAAATACATGAATGAATGTACAGCAGGTGTTTTTTTTTTTTACATATACAGCATGTAGCTTGTGCTCAGACATACGGTCAAGGATCAGACTGGCTCGTCCTGCTCTGTGCACTGTGCTGCGTTCACATTTAAATCTGGGAGATTAGCACATGTGGGGAGCCGGGGCTTTAGCTGCTGTCAGCTCAGCTAGTCTTGGCAGGCTGTCCTCAGATCAGTGGGGAACTCTTCACTCATCCCCCCATCATGTCTGTCCTGCTCTACTTTATCCATTAACAAATAGATGCATGGGCCCATGACTTTGACTTTGGTACAGTTTCTGAGTGCTGCCACACACTTGAGATGAAGGCCAAGGCTGTGGTTAGTCATATGAAATATGAGTATTAAAAATCTCTGAATTTAATAACCTGGATACTTTATTAATTATACACTGTAGCTTATTTAACCAAAACTGTGGCATTAATCATTAAAAGCTTTTCTGAACTTTAACTAAAATGTTCTTATTCTAATAAAGCTACACTTGTATGTTTACCTCACCACTCCTGCTGGCAACTCCCCTCGGACTGTTCTCTAACAAAGAGAACATCAATGAAACTGTGCATTCATTTACTGCGCAGCGCCTCCCAGATGGCAGGTCCAGGGTAATTGTAATGCATTCCTGTTTTTTATTTTATTTATTTATTTATTTTTCTCTCGCTCTGCTGTCAGCTATTTATGTTATGAAGCATGTGCCATTCACCTGAGATGTGGATTTTCATAAGAAGTAAAAGATGCTGTTTTTTTTTTTTTTTTTAAATGACTGGGCTTGACACCTCTGGCCATAATAAAGACAATGATCATATTAATGGCAATTTCCTTGCATTTCATCTCAGAGCCAAACATCAATAGTGTGTTCAGAGGAAAAGCAGTGTGGGTTAGTTTGCTATTCTGATGATGTTTACAGAAAACCACCTGGATGGCAGGTGTTGCTGTGCTGCTGATCCAGCCAAGGTTTTGATTCTTGTGTGATGCCCCTTAATCACAGACTGGCTCAGGGCAGGTTATATCTGCCATAATTTTTATAAACTAATGTAAATGCAGATCACAGGGACGATGGCTCTTGTCTCAAAAGTCTGGTTTGAATTGGTTGGTCACAAGATTTGTAGAGTTTGCTACATTTTTTTCTTTGCATAAATAATTTCTAATGTGATATGTCAAAATCTGTTTATAAGAATGCGAGAAGTGAACAAAACTTAAAAAAAAAAGTGTGTGTGTGTTTCCTTCCAGTCTATGTCCCTGTTTAAAATCAGTGTGGGTTTACAGCATTTGCAAAGTGCTTTATGCACTGTATTTAATGTGCATAAGCAGAGTAGGTTGCAGTCTCTCTCAGAATAGAGAGCCTTTCTCTGTGAAGAGTCACCGCAGTATAGTGTCTCTGCAGGTCAGCACCTCTATTATCATTCAAATCCACTGGTGCATTTGCACACATTCGAAAGGATGTCGGGCCTGTACATGTGGGAATGCTGTGTGCATCGGGAGATGGGAAGGATCTTCTGCAGGAATCCCAGTTCAGCAGAGCTTTGACGTCATCACTGAGAGGAAACGCAACCACAACAAGAAGCATCGCTCTCAGTGCGGAGCCCGAGGACACATATATCCAAACGCACACATTCCCCTCCCCTTTAGGACATCTTGAAAGCTGTCCTCTGCGTAACCTCACAGCAGTTTATCTGTCTGTAAAAGGAGTTTGCAAAACACATCAAGATAGATGACTGATAACGTCTGACTAAATGGGTCTTAAAAGCTGTATTTTCAGACAGTCAGGTGGAGGTGGACATGAAAAGTTGGTAACTATACAACACATGGACACATTCTTATATATATTTTTTTGTTTTCCCACAGTAGTCATAGTTATTTTGGCTGGTCAGCTTTGTTTGCTGTCTGTGCTGTTGTGATGTATTATGGCTTGTATAATGAGAGCATGAATGTCCAAGTCCATTTATGTGCGTCAGCGCTGCCTGTTACGTACAGATGCCACAAGTTGGTTTGGAAAAAGCCTGACACCACATGTTGGTGTGCAGTTCAAACCAAATGACTTGCACAAGTGTATAGTTAAAGATATTATGACCGGTGTGGTTGGTTGTCATTGTTGTAATGCCATGTCCCGGTTGCTGGTTTGGTCGACTTAAGAAGTAGGTTTACTGAACAGCACAGGAGTTTGTGTCCTTATATTTTATCTTGCTAACCAGCGACTGCACAGTACAAGCCATAAACCCAGCTGGGAAGCAAGCTAAAGCTAACAGATAATATCACCTTTTGTCTCATTTTAAACATTACCAGGTGATTGAACATTGTGGTCCAGTGTTTGTCTGGAACAGGAACAGAAATGACCAGTGTGTGAACGTTATGGCATTTTAAACTTCTTGTTTTTAAATCCAAATGACATAACGTACAACAAAAGAGTGGCATTATCTATCTTATTGTGATTGCATTGCTAGCCCTGTGCGTGCTTGCTTATTGAATGTTACTTGCCTGGCTACTATAACTGACATAACCATAATCTACCTTACTTTTTCTATTTTTTGCATCCACCTTCTCACAACACCTTTCTCTGACCCGTCCTATTTCCGTTGCCTGGTTTTCTCTCTTGGCGCCTAATGGAGGTATTCCCCTGCAGTCCTAGACCTCGCACTACCATTCAGGTTGGGCTCATTTCATACAGTATAATTAGATCTCACTAGCTGCAATTGTGTGCTAGATAAGCCCCAGTGTTGTGGTCTGCAGCACCATAGCAGAAGGAATTCAATTAAATCTTTACATACAGTGTATATATACAGTACGTCTGCCAATCTACACATGCAGAGGAGGCCATGACTTACACACTATGCCTGTCTGCTCCTGTTCACAAGCGTAGTCATTTTCACTTTTTACCACCATGTGTAGAAGAAATAGATATTTACACATGTATAGTAGATTCTTGTAGCTCAGTCTTGTCTGCAGCACATTTAGTTTTAGTTTTAATAACACAACCGTAACAGGCCTTGTAGAGTGCATTCATTGTTATGCCCCCTCCCCCATCTGTTCACACATGTCTCGCATATTTCCTGCAGTGCAGTCAAAATAGCAAATGAAAAATACATAACATTAACAACATTCTTTAAATATTTGCATGGTGGGTTATTTAATGAGTAGGGACTATAATAATAGAGGCTAGATTTGATTTCAATAAGAAGAATGTTGTTCTTCTTTTTAGAGTTGGGGTGGAAATGATGGGAGGTTATAGCTTGGCATTTTTTAGTGGAACTAAAATCAGAGCCTGCCTACACACATGGATATTTATATAAATGTAAAATCCATTCTCAACACAAGGGCATTTTGCAAATATCTTGCTCCTTACGCCACCACACGACTGACACTGCTGACTGAAAAGGTTTTTAAGGTGGCTACGTATGGCTAGGTGACAAGTTTGAAATGCCGTTTAGTGTATTCATTATTAGTCTGAAATTATGATACCGTGGCTATCATTACTGTTTATATTTTTTACCATGGATATGCGCATGTTGATTACCTTGACGTCAGCGTGGAAATGAAAATCTCAGTTTTGCAGCTCTCAATTGCATATGAACAAGAGATAGCCTGGCCAACAATACAGATCATTTTTTTTCTGTTGTACGAAGATTATCTCTCTTTGGATTTGAGTTAGATTTCCAGGAAATGGTACCAATGGACACAGATTATACTGTCTTCAGATGTGGTCGGATAGACAGACAACCAATCAAAGAAAGGCCCTATGATTTAAAAAGCCAGTCCTGTAAACTGTAACAACTGGTTCCACAGGATGTGAAAGGAAGTGATTCTGGACCCATTGGTCTTAAAAAACTGAATTGTTATGGGACAAGAGGCTCTAATGCAGAAAAAAACATGTTATAAAAATATCTGTATGCACCAAGGTCAACCAACACTTATTAAAAATACTACAGATATATTAAGTGCATAGTTCTCAAAGAACATTTAGTTGGAATTGTAGTAAAAAAAAAAGAAAAACTCAAATGTTATGAATAATGTAAGAATGTTATTGGAGTCCATTTGGTGCTGTTCACTTAATGTGCTTAAGCTCGTGATTTTGTTTGTAAGACTTGGGCCGATTAGGCTTTGCATGGGACCTGTTTTAATACACCGGTGTCATTATACTTCAACCTCCTCCACTCACTCCTTAATGAGACTTTATGAAATATTCAGACCTTTACCTAGTGGAGCCATCCGTGAATGTGTTTCTCCTCTCGCTCTGCATATCCTCGAGTACCAGCACTTTTTGATTTCTCTCTTAACCCTGACACATTCAACGAGTCGAGAGACACATAGAAATAAATTAGCCCACACCTGCAGACAGACATGATTTGCCTCTTTAGTAATGATTTGTTTATTCCCTATGAACCGTCCATGTTAGATAAGCCTCATTAGGGCAAACAGAGACATGCTTGTTGGCTGGAAGTGGATGCTAACCTTAAGCTCGCTTCTTGCCTTTTCATTTTACTTCTATCGCCCCCTTTATTCGTCGCTGTCAAAGCTTGACACTAAATAAAGCGGCCATTTTAATTAAAGACACATTTTTCCACTGTCGACACAATGTAAAGCTGCTCATGGATACAATGCACACAAAAAACAACTTAAATCTCATATGCAGTCATGTTGTACTACTTTCCTTGCTGCTTTCTAAAGGTCTCAGTCTGATATTTTTTACGGTCTTGTGCTGGTTGTAGAAGTTTTTTTTTTCTCCCCAAACTAGCATACAGCATGTTAAAGAAGAGTTCCCATTAATCTTCCTCCCCTTGTCTTGCTGAGGTACTTAATATACCCCCCTCGTCTTGTTTGCCTTCTGCCCCACTACCCTTTTAAAGATCCCTTTTAATGAAGTGCTGTTGCCTGTGCATTGAGCAGATTCAGTGTCATGTCTGAGGAGTGCAATGTGTGAGGGTAAACAGGTGGGAGATGAGCATGTGTGTGTCCAGACTATAGAGCAATTCATTAGGCAGGTCCCAGGACTCGTATCATGGCTTCTCTGCTTGAGCCTCGAGCAGTTCTTGACTTTTTACATGCATCTCACACTGCATGGCGGTCTCTGAAGTCTCTTGGAGTGGTTAGATTGACTGGTGGAGAGGCTCAAAAGTGTCTTCTATGCATGTTGTTGTACGTAAGCACTTCTGAATCAAGTGATTACTGGACCCCTTTGGGCGCTTTTAAAGTGTAATGGCTATGAAAATAAATGTAAACAGCTGGACAGTATGGCTTAATAAAAGTATTTACTTTTCTATTGTGAATAGGCTGAACAGTATTGAGATTTGGTACCCTTCCTCTGGGCTACAACCAGCCTCTTACAAAAGGCTTGCTTCTTGAATTCTCACCAGTGCATCTTTAGTCTAAAAGATGGCATCAAAATTATGATATACTGTACTTATCAATTATAGAAACACATCCACAACTCCTGTGCTGTTATGTTCATGCTATTTATGTAGCTGATGCTGTTGTCACACCTCTTGTCATCCAGCTGTATATAATCAATATATGAAACACAATGTATATCCATCCATGAACTATTTTATATCTACTACACTGTTAATATACATTTTTAGTTTTGTTGATATTCAAAAAACGTTTAATTCCAAAGGGGAAATTCAGTTCTTAGTTTTTTCAAATGAATTGCTCCAGACTTCATCTGCCATAGACTGATTGATTTTTCAGTCTTATTGCAGTCGAGGAGAAAGAGTTTTTTACTGGCTGTTCTCCGTTGTTAAAAAACCCAATGCAAGGAATGGTCCAGGTTGTTCAGTATAGCATCTGTTCTATTATGGATCTACAACCAGTCTCTCCAAAGTGAACACCTATAGTTGAACCAGCCCTCTCTTTGTTTTTTTTTTATCCATCTGTAATTAGAAATAGTCTATGATTGATGTAATTAATCTATAGTTGTAATCCACAATTTTTATCCACAGTACACAGGTGTATATTTTCAGACCCTTTTTGGAACTCATCTGTACTGTGCCCCTTGGCAGAAACAGGGATTTAGGTTCTTACCATAATTAGTCATGGTAAAATCGGTGGTCAATCGAGGTTAAACAATCTCACGGTCCGATAGCAAAGATGGCTTGCACCAAATTTGAAAGGGTTATCCATTTAAGGATTTCTGCTACTGCCTGTATTACATTTATGAAGAATAGCCTTTCACAGTGGTCAGCTAGAGGGCTATGCAAACAATATTACTACCACAAGCACTCTTTGAAACATTAGCCCAATGTTATTTCTCTTTTTTTTTTTGGC
Source organism: Perccottus glenii (assembly GCA_024416835.2). Taxonomy (NCBI): domain Eukaryota; kingdom Metazoa; phylum Chordata; class Actinopteri; order Gobiiformes; family Odontobutidae; genus Perccottus; species Perccottus glenii. The sequence continues at coordinate 17,431,936 of CM044563.2, read as the reverse complement.
CATTCAGATACTGGTTGTAGCAAATGCAAGTCACTCAATGTGGAATGGAAAAATCCTGTAAAATAAGGTAAAACTATTTAGGGATGTCTATTATCATACCCCATGACTGATATACTGTAAGTGAATAATGTTTGCAATGTTTCTGAATATGAATTATTTTATTATTCAAACAGAAAATTGTATAGAAAATGTGTTTTAACTAATGAATATATAATTACTCAATGGAATATTCTAAATGTTAATGTGTCCTCTTCCGTATCTCCTTGTGTACTCCTGTGTTGTTTGCATTTTCTTATGAATTCAGGGTTGGTTGAACTTAACCTTCCTTGTGTCCTCTTTAACGTGTGGTTTCTCTACAGGGCGCTGCTAATCTTATCAGTCAAGAGGATATGAGCGGAGCATATTCTGACGGAACCACCTCAACTCCTCCCATCTCCACGTTATAGTCTCCGGTTTAATAGTCTTATTCTAGGGTAGAGCGGCTTCATCTGCTCTGTTCTTTTATTGTCATTTATACAATGCCAAATCTAACCTTTCCCATGCTCTTTGTTGGATTAATCTATCAAAAGAGACATTATGCAATAGTACTTATCTATTTCGGGTTTTTGCACCGTTAGTGATTTCAACAGTCAAAAAATAGTCTATTAGCGAAGGCATTAAGTGATGGAATGCCTCATTTAACTGTGTGAGGCGTTTAGTGGAAGTATAAATGGGTGTTTAAGCCCTGCCTGTTCTCTGCATTAACTCATTTTTCCATTTAATATTTCTTACACTTTCATTAGAAATAAAATTAGTGCTCACACAGTGCACACCCCTCTTTTTCCACACCTAAGGCCAACTATAGTATAGTTGACAGTCTACAGTCCTTCCTCTGCCTGTATTTCATCGTTTACAGCACATTTTGACATGTTCGGGACGTTGCTTGATAGACGGCTTTAGCATTACTCTGGAGGAATAACAAGGATGTACAGTAAATCAAAACAAACAAGTGGATAAAGCTTGTTCATTTGCCAAAGTAAACCTGGAATGAGTTTTTTCACGTTGGCGAGAGATGCGTCAATAATACAAAATGGATTTTTGCTGGTCTGGTAAATCTGGAAAATGTTGCAGAAATGGCTTACAATACAGATTGTCATTGTAATTTCCTTCAGAGACCAACAAAAGTAGGGCTGTGTTTCGATTCAAATTTCAAGAATCGATTCGATTCCGATTCTCAAGATCTCGAATCGATTATCATTATTCGATTCGATCCGATCCGATCTTCGAGATTTAGATAAGTGTTTTTTTAGAAAGCATTTTTTTCCAGCTGTTACCTGAATTAGAGGACTGTAGTTATGCAACATATTGATACTATTATTATAGACATTCAACTGCAAATTAATGGAGTATTGATGGTTGTAAAGAACAATCCCCCTTCCAGAGTGTTGATACAACTGCTTTCACAAACTTGTACTGGTGTAGACGACAGAGGCGCAAGGTATATCAGCAGTAGTGCGATGAAAGAACTTTGCGATGTGCCTTACTTAGTGTTGCCAACGTAGCGACTTTGTCGCTATATTTAGCGAGTTTTCAGACCCCTCTAGCGACAAATTTTCAAAAAAGCGACTAGCGACAAATCTAGCGACTTTTTCTGGAGTTCTTAGTCTAATCAATGAGCAGCGGTGCTGCCGCGGGCCACCCCATCCCAAAGCACTCACAGGCGGCCCAGTCCTCGCGCAGCAGCCCCTCCCAGCTGCAGTCAGAGCAGGAGTTTTTCACCCTCCACGTCCTTACTCTCCCAGAAGGCGTGCAACATTCACGGCAGTTTGAGACCGGCTTGCGAGGCCAGGTTGATTATGTGTGCGAAGCAGCCGGCGTGGGTTAGTCCGTAATCTCAACCGCACGGATCATATTCGCGCGTTGTCAGTGACTATGGCTGGGTCTTTACTCAGCAGCCCCACTCCTCCATAGCTTTGGTTAACATTTCAGCTAGACTGACAGAGCGATGGTCCGTTTGAACGTCGGTTGTCTGCAGAACGTAAGACACCAGGTTCCAGAGCTCGTCTATGTAGTGTGCTGTCACACTCATGTAAGATTCCGTAGCTACGGATGTCCAGGTGTCACTCGTAATGCCCACCCTCTCTGCGGTCTTAAGCTTACATTACACCATCTTTTACTGTCTGGTACAGACAGGGTTAGCGTTCTGGAGTTTTCAAAGCAGCCATGTTCGTTGTTTTAATGTCCTTCCACCTCGCGAGCATGTGAATTACGCAAATTAAAATTCACGGGGAAAATTTAGGCCTATTATTAAATCGATCCTCTGAGTTACGAATCGATCTTTAGAAATTAATATGAAAATCGATTCAGAATTGGTGAATCGATTTTTTCAACACAGCCCTAAACAAAAGCATACCCAGTTGTTAGCGCTAACACAACTATTGGAGTCCTTTTTAATAAAAATTCAGCGGGTCATAAATGGTATCAAAGATATGAACTTTAGTTTAACTCTGTTGGCGCTCACTTGAAAGAATGAGGTGTTTAATATACAACCTTATTTAAAAATTTCTTTGGCAGTACCATTATTTTCAAAAAGCAAAGTCACTGTTGGTAAAAAGCTGTATTTAAATTCCAAACTTTAAATTAACTTCATCAAGAATCATTTGCATAAGTGATTATTGCAGTTATAATAACTCAAATAATGGTCCGTGTTTGTATTACTTCAGCCAGTTAGTAAAAACAAGTTAATTAAGCCAAGGCAAATTAGGCCTTAAATATTATTTTGTTTGGACATGTAATGGCTTTTCAATTGCCTGACTGCTTGCATCTTTCCAATCAGAAATCATATCATAAAGTCGGTCTGCTTTAATGGGGTTCTACAAATTCCCCTAGGCAATCGTAATATGTACGAGCTCTCAAGCTCTCATGCTAAGGTGATTATTTAGTGCCCTTTTTTTTTTTTTTTTACCAGCCAGCGTTTACCATCACACACTCTCATTTTCTCTTTTTGCCTCTCGGTCCAAATTGTTGTCCGCCTGTAACCTCTATCAGCGTTCTGCCCCTTTCAGCATCACTCTGCTATTTTTCTCATCCCCCCGATCTGGCTGTACATTACCCTTTCTCTTGCTAATGGGATCACCAGTGGACATGTCTTCCTCTCCAGCCATACTCTTAAACTTACCGCTGTGAAGGTAATGAAATGGAATACAGAAACAACCCTTTGTGCAGTTGCATCCTACCTAGTGTAGACTCTTTCAGGCTACATATCTTTTTCTTCTCGTGTCCTTATCCTGATTTTGAGGTTTGTTTACGCATAATGGTAAATGGCATGGATTTTATATAGAGCTTTTCCACCTACTAGGCACTCAAAGCGCTTTAATCAAGCGCATAATCAAGAATGTATTTTTATTATACTTTTTCCACAGCATTTAAATAAAAACTGAATTCACATTTTGTGAGCTCTGTAAGTACTAGAGGCCACCTACCTGCTTGTTTGCCTCTAAATGTGTTTTTTCCTATTTTCTAAAGGTAATGTTAGGCTTTTAATGGTGACCTGGAGTCTTTGCCTGTAGGAAGTAATGTATGGGTTTAGACAACATACCGTATGTATGTAAACGCATCAGTGCTTTCATCTTGCAAGCCTTTTGTACCTGTCAGAAATGTGACACGTGTTGCCCACACAGATGACTTTGTTGGTGGGTTGCATGCATGATGCTGTCACATTGTGTTTCTTGAGCGCCGGCTTGCATTTTGCAAATAGACATTTCTAATTCCCATTTAAAAGGGTGGTCAAGGATTTAGCCTTCTGACTTTCTTTCAGTCGCGTTTTATATAGCTACATTTGTGTTTTGTGTAGGTGTGGTCTCATTAGTTGCTCCATAATATATAAACTCATTTTGAAGTGAAATGATAAAATTTTACAAAAAAAAAAAAAAGAGGCAAAGTGTCTCTATGAACACTTGACAAGCGAACAAACAACACCAGAAAGTCCAGGTGCATATACTTTTTGTGGTGAATATATATTAAAAGGTGTATGATCTCTTTGATTTTTCTTTGTCTACAAACTTGTTTGATTTGGCTAACGGCTTCTTTGCATGCTTCTAGCTTTTGGAATCTTACTTAAAACTTCTCTTTGAAGTGATTATATTAAAGAGAAACAACTCTACCATGCCTGTTTTGGGCAATGTGTTTTCACAGATGCTTTATTAAGGTAGCTGTTACTAGCTATAGGCTGCAGCTTTGACTGAGCTGTGAATGTTATTTTATTTATTTTTCTTTCTAAGCTATGACCTTTTATTTAGAATATAGAAATCAATTTTAACCATCTTACACAAATCCACTTATATGCACCCGTACTTTATAACATTGTCAATAAAGTAGAGGCATTTGTGCAGTTTCTGTTTACTTACAGGCCCTGTCTAACGCTACATGTAAGAACATCCCATGTATCAGCAAGGCCTAACCAGGTCTGGTCAAAGCAGATTTGTGCTATTATGTAACCTAAATGAGAAGGACTCCACATACAGAAACACTTTAGTTACCACAGCTCGCACTTTTCTATAAATAACACTCAATTCTGTTGAAATTGTACTAGTGTAAAACTTGCAAGAAATCTTTCAACAAATTTTAAAGAGGCCAGATGTTTATTATTTTTTTTCAATTTATTTTTACTTGATCCCTAAAATCCTTGGTCTGGATACACTCTGGCCTTGGTCAGTGGGGTCTAGGAGTACGGTGAGGAGATAAAACGCTCGAAGACGAGAGGTGGCGCTGTGCCAGGAGATTTGGACAAGCGCCAGAGAAGCTTCCACACATGTACACTGAAAACATTCCCAGTTTGGGTTCCCGGGGCGAGTCAAGGTGACCCGACGAGGTGAAAGGGGGGTCACCATGCCAACGGGGCTAGCAATGTCACTGTGTCGATCTATGTCACATGCAGCAGAAAGGAGGGAGAAGTGAATAAGAAGCTGCTGGCATCTGGGCGAGTGGTAGAGGGAGGGTGCCGGGACCTTTATGCACTCAGGAGTCAGGCCCTGAGAGTACTTACTGACAGGCTGACATTGAGAGAGAGTGTGTGCGCTACAAGACATGCCTGTTGTAGGGCAAGGACACCATTAACCGACTGTGTGCTGCTCTACGGAGAAGACTCCAGCTGGTCAAATTAACTGCTGATAATAATTAAATGCTATAACACGCCACATGAGTATCTAGCTGAAGATTTTTGGACCAATAGAATATGGCAAACTCTGCTCAATATGAGCTGTATGCTAAGAGGAAAAGCTCAAATGTATGAAAGTTGTAGTTTTTAGATATCTGCTATTGGCACAAATACAAATATTGTCCAAACATCTTTGTTTGTGTGAAGTTTTTTTTTCCAAGCCCTTGAAAGACACTGCAGACTAAAATCCTTAAAAAAACAAACTAAATAAAAAAAACAAACCAATAACCTTACCTTTGAAACTGAATATTGACATTATCCTATCACTGCAAACTATGTCTTTTTTGCATCTAGTTACATGATTAAAATAATTAAGATAATTGAGAATCAAGACGTGTTTTTTACATGGTAACTTGATTGTATAGTGGCATGATTACAGGCCACATAAAACCAGCCAGAAAGTCCCAGGTTTGTTCAAAATAATCCATTTGATGTGGTTAGTTTTCTTCATTGCTTTTTTTTTTTTATCAACTCTCAAAATTAAGTGCTTTTATATTTAACCACTCTGTAGCAAAAATGTTTCCTTTGATAAAATCGGAAAGTAATTTTCTCTCTTAAATAAGTCAGTCACTATGAAGTGACTTGTCACAGCAAAAAGATGCAACAAGAGAAGTGATGGCTGTTTTTGAATCCACTTATTGCATACAAACTGAATAAAAAGACCATTTATTTTGAACCAAATTAGTTTGCAAATTCTTGTACGTTTTTTTTAAATGTGTCCAATTCTTTCGTCAGTCAATTACAGGGCTTGCACTTAGAGACATACACACATATGGACTGTTTGGGTGAATTGTTTGCAGTCATGTGAACTGGATAGCACACTTATTTGCAATTATCTGATTGGTAAATAGAATAAATAATTTTGTTTTAGTCATTCTTTTGTGCTTTTTTTTTGCAGAGATTGATGTTTTACAATGGAGTCTACTGCCCTGGATTGCTCTCTGTAAATATAGGCTATTGCTTGTAGACTATAATAGAGTGTGTGCGTAAATGGCATCATGCTGGCTTTTCTCTTTTTCACCTACAGACATATTTATATACAGTCAAGTTAGTCATTCTCTCTTGTTATTTTTGTCATTTGACCTAATACTGAGCTGATTTTTCTATTTCTATACAAGAGAGGAAACAAATTATCTCTATAGGCTTCCTGTTTCCATCACACGCTGCAGAGACAGACAGACGGCATGGTGATCTCTCATTTAGATTTTCACACAGAGACCAAGTAGGAACACATGCTCTCTGTGGCATGTCATGCACAGAGTCATCACTTCAAAAAAAAAAACGCTCACTCATTGGTCTTTTCAACAGAATCCTACCCATTATTTTATCCATTATGTATAGCAAGCAAAAATTTTGAAGCAAGGTTAGAATGTTCTTTAGAAACATAACAAGAATGCAATAGCAGTAGAAACTACTTATTTTAGGAATTGTTTAACATTTACATAAATGTATTCATTTAGCAGACGCTTTTAATTCAAAGCGACTTACAAGTGAGGAAAACAGTGTAAGCAATTTTAACAACACAAGGTACAAAAAGCATAAGTGCACAAAAAACTAGTCAGTTTAAACCCAGCACATTATACAAAGCTAAGGATAGGAAAGAATTTTTATTTTCATTTTTAATAGAAAAGGAATCAATAGAAGAAGTAGAACTCAGTGTTTGTCCGTCAGGTGTTTATGGAAGAGATGTGTTTTCAGGTGTTTTTTTTAAAAGATGGCTACAGAATCTGCTGATCTTGTAGCAGCAGGTAGATCATTCCACCAAAGTGGAACAGATCCAGAGATCCTTTTTGGGATGAGCGCAAGGATCTGGTAGTACGTAGGTCTGTATTAGTGAGTGAAGATATGAGGGTGCAGAACCAGTGGTGGTCTTGTAGACCTAGAGCATAGCTTTGAACTTGATGCGGGTGTCAACCGGTAGCCAGTGTAACCTAATAAAGAGAGGAGTTACGTGCGCTCTCTTCAGTTTATTAAAGACCACTCTTGCCGCTGCATTCTGGATCAGCTGCAGAGGTTTGGTTGTGCAGGCGGGGAGTCCAGCCAGTAGAGCAATAACCCAGTTTGGACAAGACAAGATCCTGGACTAGGATTTGCGTAGAGTGCTCTGATTTGAAAGGTCTAATTTTCCTAATGTTGTAGAGGATGAATCTACAGGACCGGGTGGTGCTGGCGACATGACTTGTGAAGTTTAGCTGATCATCAATTACCACTCCCAGATTTCTGGCAGTGCTGGACGGTGTAATGGTTGATGGGCCTAGTTGAATGGAGAGGTTGTGCTGGGTTTTTGGGTTGGCCGGTATCACAAGCAGTTCTGTTTTAACAATTCCATTCTTCATATATTATAATACTGTAGATGTTATAATAAAATAGTTTTTCAAAGTTGGTCCTGGAATAGGCACAGAAAACAGTTTTGAACTACAGCGAAAAGAACTTTGTTCCAGAATATGTTTATGATTATAACTGAGGTCAGAGAGATGACACACAGAAATAAAATGACATGCAATACACACAGGTTCCTTGTAGACTAGATGTATTTTGATAAGTGTCACTGTGAGGACAGTCAAACTCATCTTAATCTGTGGTTTCACAAGTAGAGAGTCACTTTAAAAAACAGACAAGATATGGGGGGATAAAAAGGGCAGAAGAAACCAGGAAGTGGGCTCTGAATGTGACCCAGAAGCCTGCTATTGATTTTTTTAAAACTCAAGTCTTTAATAGCTCATTTGGGAATGTCGTGTTGTTACGGATTAATAATAGGAGCGCAGACAGCTTTTCTTGATTGTTTTTGTGGGTTGTGTCTCTTTGTACAAATGCTTAGTTCACATTGTTGGGCTTATTAAAATTTAGTGATGCCGAACACTGATTTAGCCCTACTTTTGGGAATGATCACACTGATGGTTGTAGCTGCACTGTGCAAAATGTTGCCATTCTTTTAAGGTGAAGAACTACAGCTATTTGTAAGTCGCAGACTTACAAATAGCTGTAGACTCACAAGAACTATAAAATATTTACCATAGCAACTGTGTGTTTTTTACAGTCTAATCTCATATCTCAGTTTGTCAATTGGAAATTTTCACATTGCACTACTGTGGACAGTGGAAAGAGGGTCTATCACTTCATCCAGAGTGAGGTATAGTGCATATAGAAACACAAGTAACATTCATATCCATTCATGGGCACAGACTGTAAATTTCCTTTGCAGACATTGATAATAATAGGCTAGCATCCGTTCACTTTTTTTTTTTTTTTTGTGAGCATTACTGTCATCACTGTCCCTCTCTGAATCACTTACCGTCAAACACACAAATGCAAATCCTACTTCCCCTTTCAACCCCAGCTCCTGTATTTCTATTTTTCCCCCCTAACCTCGCCGCTGCTGGTGAATTCCTGACATGACACTGCTCTCCCCTCTCATTTTGCCCCCCCACCGGGGCCTGTCACCTAGGAGACAATGGGGACCAGTGTGGCTTTGCCCCTCCCAGCTCTCTCCTCCTCGTCTTCTTTTACCCCCAAACTTGCTGTCAGTAGAAATAACTCATTAATATGTCACAGACCTTTGAGAGTCTTCATGGCTATGTTACAGAAAAACCTATCAGTGTAAGAGAAGCACGGAGCCATGTGATTGGGTTAAATACCAGTCACATGAGTAAGGTAAAGGTCATCCTGGCTCATTGCTGTGTTCACGTCAGGTAAGAAAAGACCAGTGCTTTGTTCAGAATGGTATACTGCTCGGGTTTCCCACACCTTCTGGAAAACCTGTAAATTTACAGAGTGTGACCTGTAAATTGATTAAAATGTCAAATGTCCTTGAAATTATAGCAATTGTGCTGGAAAAAGGTTATTGTGTTGTAGCCCCTTGTAGGTTTTTAAAAATGGTTCCTTAGAAATAAGTGCATTTCTTTTGAAACTCAACTGGGTTTAGATAACCCTCCTATAATGGGCCGCAGTGGCTCAGTGGTAGAGCGGTCGTCCTTTAACCGGAGGGTGGACGGTTCGATTCCCGCTCTCCATGCTGTCCAACTGAAGCGAACCTATATCTCTGCGTATGTTGAAGAGTTTCAGCTGAAAAGACATACCTACATATAATATACTCAAATATCTCACATGTTGGTAAGCATGGACAGTCTTGCATTGAGTGGCTTTAATCCAATAAAACTGTTTACATTCCTCCTTGGCAATTAACTATCTCAATCTTGCAGTTTACCTTTTTGCACACCAGCACTATAGGCCATATGAGCAAAGCCCATATTAACACACCAGAGAATAAACTTTTTTTCTCCCTAACCTTGTGTCATAAATCATATGTAAATGTATTGCAACCTATCTCTCAAATCCCATGTATCTGTATGTAACATATTCAGAAACTGTCATGCAAGACATAGCCTGAAGGATGTTAAAGGGAAATGTACGTAATATAAAAAAACTATAGGAAATTTTGACCATTTTCACCATTTTGACCCCAGAATAACTTTTAGAGTCTAGTCCGAATCATTTTTTAGTGTGATAGTAAGAAATGAGTAGAAAGACAGACATAAAGGTTAAAACAGATGGAGACTTGCATCAAGATGCTCCTTTTTGAATCCCTGCCCGGTCCCCAGAGAAGGCAGACTAATGTTTAAATCAACAGTGCGCCTGAGCTTAGGTTCAGCTGGAGTTAAATGCTTTGATCAGGGAGCTCTTTGTGCCTGGCGTCTGACCTACGTGTGTGTGTTAACCGGGGTTCTTCAGGCTGAATGGCGCTCGCGTGGTGACTCGGAGCTCTGCCCAGCTTTAGGCCCGGTTCTTGAGTGGGAGCCCCGGGGCACTTCTTCCTGAGTGGTCCCTGGGTGCTTCTCAAACTGACATAACACTCGCACACACACCTCTCACTCCGGTCGGCTTGTACTGTGGCGCATGGGGATTGACACATGCGGTACACAAACAGGCTGACAGACAGGCATGCAGAGGATGGCCCCAGGCAGCGTGGATCAGCGAGGTGCTTAGGAAGGTTGCAATACGGCTGAAAACAAGGCCAAGACAACTTAGCTCTGCAGACTACCATTTCAGGCCGAAGACTCTAAAGACCAAGCTTGCCTCAGAGGATTATAAATCTATGCCTGCTTCTACACCTTTACTGTACCTAGGAATAAGAGCGGTACTGTACTGTTATCTAATAGTCGGATACAAAGAGCACAATTTTATGTCGTCCAAAGGTAAGCCATAAGAGGGGCAGTACTCAACAATCTAAATAAAGAGGCGTGTTTTATCATATGGCCAGATTTACTGGAGATGGATGCTAAATGTGAAGCACAGCAAAAAATGTATATCAACAAAACATTATTAGCTGATTTGAAGTCAGTTAGGACAAAGAGCCACACTTAACTTGCAGACTTCTTCTCGGTACATCCAGTGAGCTAAGTCTTTTGTGGCTGGAGTCTCTTTCACATGTCGTTCTTGAAATCCTTATAGTGACCTGAGCACAGCTTGTATGTGTCCAGCAGTATCTTGTAAATTTAATCTAAGGGCCATTGTTAAAACGCAGCTGCACTAAAAAAATGTTAGCTCTAACCCAGTAATTCACTTACTGCAGCTCATGGCTATACTGATTGGCATGTCATCCCTATAATGCACTTGATCCCATGATGTTCTTTTGTCATCATTAGGCTACACTTTGATGGAGGCAAAACCTCTTGTTGCGGATTTGTTTTCTTGGCCCAGATCAGGACCACCAGCTCCGGGGGAATGGAGTGTGTGTGTTTTATCCGACTGCAGAGCTCCGGTGAAGTTGATTCCTGTCAAGTCGGCCCTCTTAGACAGGGCTTGACCAAGCATTTAAAGACTGCTCTAGGATTTCCCGCTTCTTTGGGCTGAGTGGAAGTGTCACTCAGGGAGATATGTATGTGTGTGTGTGTGTGTGTGTGTTTGGATTTGGCAGCATTGAGGGCTGTTGGCTGTTCACAAAGGTCAAAAAGGTTGAAAGCCTAGCTGTCGATGCACAAGACAGATTAAAGATCAAATGTATTGAAAAGTGTAAATCCAGGAGATGGACAGTACAGATCAGTTGTCAAAGAATTAGTGCTGTTTTCTAAGTTGTAAAGCTTACAATAAAAAATATAACTATTCCAAAGAAATAGTAACATTTGGTCAGTGAAGGCACCCTTTAATCTAGTAGTCCATTACCAATCTGACATCTACTGTATATACAACATTTTGCACAAGGCACATTTAAAACACACCATAGACTAAGAATGAAATATCTATTCTAAAACAAAAGATTAAAACAACCCTCCATTGGTTTCATCTATATACATTTTTACCTGTAAGCCTACATCCAATAAATAAGTCCTCAGGGGAGTTTTTGGCCTAATTTTTTACAAACTGCTACCACATGTGCTACATATGCTCTGCCACAGTCACACACATGGCCATGTTAATGTGACGCTGGTACCCACCGCTGAGCAATACACCTGAGAGAAAAGGCATGTAACACAAGTCTCCGGAGACCTACAGCTGAGCTGGCAGTGAAACGATAGTGAGAGCATATCTTACTGGACAGGGAGGCTCTGGACAAGTAGCAAGATGGTGGTTATAGTGTTTGTGTGCATATGAGTGTGAGGTCAGCGTGATCTCTCTGGCTGGCCAATCTACTGGTGTGCTGCTTTGAGATTTGCCTGGGTCCTTTGTGCCTGTGGAGTCTTATTAAAGCCCCAGTGTGGGGTTGGTGGGTTTGGCACTAGAGAGAAGTAACAGCACTTTGAAAATGTGTTTTTTCTGACTGTGAGAGTTGGCCTTGAAGGGACTGGAGCCCTGGGAACATCAGGCCTCCGCGGCGACAAAAGACCGGTTTGGTTTGTGCGTCCAGTGTGACAAAATTGATGAAAGTCTAAGCGGGTCATGTGTTTATTTGTTTAGTGTGCATGTGTGGGCTGCTAATGTGACTTTTGAAATTAGGCTGCCGCTGCAAGATTTAAATGATAATAGCTCTATTGACCCTGAGAAGTGCTGCATTTGCAAGTGTGCAGTTTTTGGAGAGGAGGGGGTGCAGCTATGTACAAAAAAAACCCTGCTGTGTGTTTGGATGAGTGGCCTTTTTTGTTGTGTTGCTTTGCTTTGTACCCGACTCCCTGTTAAATCAGAAGATAGAAGAGCAATGTTTTCCTTCACTGTATTTGTTATGTTGTGTGCCACTTTAATTCCACAGAAGATTTGCTTTTACACAGACACTCCTTTCACTTTTATGAAAGCACACAAAGTGTTCATTTGACCAGCAGGAAGCTTGACCATAACAATAACATTAATTAAACACTCATCCAGCCAAACAAATTAGGCTTTTGAATGGTGTGTAGCTCTGTGCCCTTGTATGGCAGCATGTCGCTGCTGGGAGCTCAAGGTCAGTGCAGCATAGTCTGTATTTCTGTGCCATCTTCACTCTTCTTCACTCTTCTCATCCAAAAGTGTAAACCGGCAATCTTGTCCTTGACTGATTCAGTATTTACTATTCAGCCATAATATTTATATAAATATAAATTTGTGTAGTTGAATGATTCAGTGTTTTATACAAACATTTATTGTTCACTTGCTATAGGTAAACATACAAGGGCATCATGTATTGAAAGTACTTACAGATTCGACTTTTTCTCTTGTCTTCAGTTAGTCCAGAATGCAGGTCAGTTATGGCTAACTGTCTCTAAAACTAAACGTAAACTTTGTGGGATCGTGCCTTTTTCCATCGTTGCTCCAAAACTTGGCATAAGAGATCAGACAGGCCCATTCACTGCCTGTTTTTTTTTTAAATGACTTCTAAATGACTTTTTCCTCATTGTCTTTTAACTGTTGTTACAACTCATGTTTTTGTGAGATTGTGCTTTTAACTTGATTTATTTATTCTTTGTATTTTCTGCTGTTTTTAATCTGTAATATTATATATTTTGCGATTGTATTATATTGTGTTGTATTTCTGTGCAGGACTTTGACCGACTGCACAGTTTTAAAGTGTTTTATAAATAAAGTATGGTATGGTAACAATTTACACAAAGCCTTGTTAAAAGTAGAATAGTGATGATCACTAGACAAAATCGACTACAATGCTTTCTGTTATTTGCCGAAGGAGAACAGTGCTATTTGTTTAAAAGAAATAGCAATGTAATCATTTCATAAGTTGTATTAAGTCACATTGCAAATATGCACTAGCTATGGTAAACATTTGTTAATTACATATACCAGTGCTATCAATGGCAACAGAAAAATACGTTCATTCTCTTTTTGAGACCTTTATATAGTCCACTGTCCAGGTCAGTATTTATAGTAAAGGGTTAGAGACACCTATACATGCAAGTCTTGAGTGGAGTAGATAGTTGAGACTGGAGACAAAAAACAGTCCGAGACTTTCAGACTTCCCAGTTACAGCAGTGCTTGCCACCTTTACTTTACTTTAAATAATTCCACTCAATCTTTGTAAAACCATAATAGATGTTAACGTCCTAATGCTTAATGTTTGGTTGACCTTTGAGTTCCTATTTTGATAAAAAAACTGATGATATGATTGGCTGACCAAGATTACATGATCACTGTAAATTACTACCAATGCAAATTGATAAAAAAAAGTGTTTTTGTCATTTATTACTTTTTGGTCATGTCTCATCAGCCCATATTACAAAAACGAAATGATGGAAATCTTTTGTTGCTTTCTTACCGTGACATTTCAAAACATGTTGTCCCCCTGCTCCCCCCATCCTCTCTATTGTCCTGCTTATTCTGGCCTGCTCTGGGGCTGTGCCCTTGTGTCCAAATGATGCATTCATTTTTATGTTTATGATGCGCACCCCACGCTATGCTTCTACGCACACTTCCACACAAAGGCTTTCCCATCACGCAGGCTCAACACATGACAGACCCAACAGTAGGTGGACGGGGCTCCTGACAGCGGCCGGAGTAATCTCGCATGCGTCCCTCACAATATATTAAGCCGTCTTTACTATTTGCAGCCAATTTGAATCACTCTGATGAATTTATATTCTGCATTTCTTCTGATTTATCACAAGGGACGTGTGCCTGTGCGACCTTTTGACCTTTTTGTTTGAGTTGCAAGACACACGGCCATTACCGTTGCGCTGAAACACTTCACTGGGATGCTTTTGTTTACTGTGATCTGCATTTCTCGTGATTTGTAATGCCTGTTGTGATAAACAGGTTGTATAGATTAGAGATGCTGGGGCTTCCTATCAATCCAAAACCCCACCTTTTGATAATAGTCTTATTTAGCCCCTGGGGTATTGAGAAATGTATTTAACTTGTATTAGCTGCAGCAGTGATTAATTTCCCTAGGAGGTAGATCTGAGACGGCATTGATATTTGTGTAAAAGTCACTGTGTCCTTGAACAAGCTTATTGCTAGAACCGGATAATACGTTATGCCCTTGTGAAAACTGCTCCAAAACCATTACCCTCTTATTTCTTTGACCTTTTTTTTTCCCATTTTCTTGCCACCGTTTTGCACAACTGCAAAAGATGTTGACAACCGAGGACGACAGTGATAGAGCGTCTGTAGGACGGCTGGGGTTTTTACCTGGAGCTGTAAATCAGAGTAGCAAAGTTTATCCTCATCTCTTCACTCTATTTTAAAGACAGATCTGTGTTACCTACTGCAGTATAAAACATAGTGTGAAATACTACTTGGGAGACTTGACAGTTTGAATGCGTTTGGGCAAAGTAACATTCAATTTATTCAGTTTTAGTCATAAATGATAGATCCAAAACTCACAATATTAGTAAAACAGTGTAGAATATTGCAATAATAAAATTACTTGTATTTTTTAAATGCCCTCAAGATGGTCTTAAATTCAAAATCAAAGAGTCTTCTACTAGTTCTACCTGAATTGTTGTATTTTGTACATATTAAAGTGAGAATGTCAGACAAATGGAATGACCTTTTTGCCATTTAAGCAGTTCTTCTCAGAAGTATTCTGTTTTTGTGTGGTTCTAGTTCACTAATTTGTCCAATATCTTTAAAACGTGCTATGGCGGGTTGCTCCTGAAAACCCGGGTCACAAATCTGGGATATTGGTGTACTCCATTGTACAAAGGAATGGTTGCAAAAATTGTAGCAGTAACTCATGTATCATGTAACATTTGTAATTTTATTCCTTAAATCTGGTGGATAAGCTATTTCTGCTTCTTGGCATGTATACGTAGGTATGACTTAAGCATATTTTATTGTGTTTAAAAATGCCTTACCTGGGATAAGGGCTTGTTCTGGGATCCATGTAAAGTCATTCTGAGTGCTTTACATTAGTGCTTCCTCATGTCCCCAAATCATTCTAGTATTAAAATAGCACACTTTCTCCACTCATTTCATCATTTAATTCCTTATGCATTTTTCTTCATGTTCCTTCTACATTTATTTTTACCTAATTTCCCTGCTGAACAAGAGGTACAGAAGCTGCCAGAGGGCGGAGAAAGTGTTCTCACTCTGTCACATCCTCTCCATTGCTCATGGATGCATAAGAACACAGGCACTCATTACCTCCGGGCCTCTTTGTGCTTTAGCTGCAGGTCAGTTCCTTACGAAACACAGTGAAATTAGTTCTTAACTTCACTCTTGTTTTTACAACCTATGCAAGGATTTCATAACTTTGACCTCAGCAAACCTTTTACCCTTGTTTTGAAATTGTTGTGATTCTTGCAACTTTCTCATTACTGCTTCCATGATTGTTGTACCACAGTCGTATGGGCTTCTCTGGTAAATAGTTAGACTTCCACTATATATGTTTCTAACAAGACAAGATGTTAGGCTTGAAAATGCTAACAATGCTATGTAGTGCAAATTCTGAGAGGCCTGTGTAGCTTACTGCCAAAGGAATATATGGCCATTGAACATACTATATATATCTACAATATCACCCACCACCTGGTAAAACAACGATACTGGAAAAAAGCCTATACTTATACCATACCATATTTTCTTCAGTGTTTAACCCAGTATGGACTTTCTTTTGTGTATGAACAACTCTTGTAATGGGTCGGATGATGAGTTTATGTTAGAACTTCAGAAACATTTAGTTCATAAATGCCCTAAACGAGTATTAACATTGTCCACTTTGGGCAGTTGGGCACAACTTTAACTGGTTTTCATATTGCACTTTTAAAATGTTCTTTCTCACTGAGTCTACAGATTGCTCTTATACACTTGCTGGACACTTGTTCTCTGAGCCTGGCCAGTCCCCCAGTCTGCGTGAAAACAGAAATCTACAGGGAATATCATAACTATAAAGAAGTACCACATACATTCCTAGTTCAACCACCCTGCTAAACCTGTTTTCTACACAGATAAGCTCCTATAGCCAAACAAGAGTGCATGTCTAATTCACTATCTTCCAACATTTTGTCATTTTGTGGCTGCCGACAAGAATCCTCGGCCCCTTTCCTCGGTCCAGTGCGAGATGTTCTCTTGATTCTATTTCACACCAATATCATTTCATGGATGTCGCTACTGGTCTGGTTTTCTGCTCGAGCAGCGTTATTGAAAAATCTTCCACTATTTCAATTTGTGCATTACTGTCCAGTCCGATCACTACGCCTTTGTTCTCATCTTCTTGGTCTTTACCTTTGCTGATATTATCCCCAGCTCTGCCTACCTTAACAACTTCTCCACTTCATTAGCTGTGCAAATGGAAACAATTCATGACCCGTGTGCGTCCTCCTCTAAATTGCTTCTATAGGTTGATAATACCAGCTTGGGCATAAAAGGAAGTGTAAAAAAAAAAAAATAGAGTGTAGCTTTAGAAGTCTCTCTTGGTTTCCTTTGTCTTATTTTCTTCATTTCTCTTATATTTCTTAGAGTAGCCAGTAAGAGAAAGACCTAGCTATTTCTGTCATAGCGCTGCTTTAAAAATCAATAGGAATATGCCGTCGCTGAGAAGAGCGGTGTAACCCTCTGTGCCCAAAAGCTGTCTTATCTGGCGTTCCCAGCTGGGCCCTTACTGTACCAGCATCAGAGGCATGGAGTGGTTGAAGCCTTGGATGAAAAAGCTTAAGATTTGTGTGTGCATTCGCTTTGGATAAGTTTGGAGCATATGCGTTTTTATATCCGCAGTATATCTCAGTGTGTTTACAGTACGTCCTCAGTCGTAAACATGACGGCGACACTTAGGGATGTGATTATCTCTGCAGCTGTCCTCAAAGGCAAACGTGTTTTAGGGCTCTGATGCATTCGAGGTTGTTACTTGCCTGTGGTTAAAGAACAAAGAAGTCACCGAGACATGCTAAACGTTCACTTAAGCCAGCTCTGGAGGATTAGGCAGCAGGCTTTTTTTTATCACCCATTTTTCTGAATTCAAACAAGTCTCTCAATATTTTTTTATTTCTAATGAAAGATATTAATTCCAGGGTTGGCCAAATCAAGTGCGTAGTTCTTATCTTTTGTAGTTCCCTCAAAAAATCCAGACAGACCTTTAATCTCGCCAGTAGCATATACATTACCTGACTTCATTCTACACAGCTAATCAGGCCTTCAAGAGTGAAATGATGGCAGTGTGTGGCAGAAAGTACAAAAGCCATTCCTTAGGAGGTTGAAGCATTTCTTTGATCATTACTTAAGCAGGTTAAAAAAAGGACCTTCTTTGTATTAATTTCTTGCCCGTCTTACCTGGGACCAGAGGCTATAGAGCACAGTCGGGAAACAGCACAAGAAAAGCCTGCACACTTTGATGTTTATTGAAATGAGGTGGCAAAATACCAAGGAGAGTTAAGTGAAGAACTTGTTGAGTCGTTAGAGAGGTTTACCCGAACTGTCGGCCTCAGCTCTCTTAAGTTGAAAATAATTGGTAGATTTTAGCTCTTAGTAACTGAATAGTCCACCTTTCTTTCGTTTTTTGAGTGGAGAGAAAAACCAACAGTTTCTCAAACACGTCTTCAATGGCAGTCATAATCTTGCACATCCTCTTGTCTTAGCGCACTTTCTAACTCGCCATGGTATGGTTTATTCAGCAGTCAAGCTAGAGGCTGTCAGAATCCATTGATTTCTTGGATGAGAAATCCCACAACAGCCGTAGCAGTGGAACACATGTTACGAGGGTTGTGGGCTCTTAACCCTTTTGAGAAAGGGGGAATCTGACAGGGTCAAACTGGTGAGAACGGCTGACACAAGTGATGACAAGAAGGAAGAGTCATAATGTAGCTATGGGTGGCGGCTATGTTCGGGTTTGACATGTTGTGGCCACTTGTGGATGCCTCTGTGACAGCATTTTCGTTGGGAAGGGAAGCATCTTTATGGAGGTGAGACATAGAGGCAGTGTGATAAAGGGTAAACTTGGATGGAGAATAGATTGGGTGAACAAGGCACAACATGAAGGGCCCATCAAAAAACTGACCTCCATCAGTCCAATGAAGCAGAATGAGCTTTGTCTTCCATTGCTGCTGGCATTTCTCTTGTGCATATAGATTGGAGCTGAGATGAACCTAGACCATGTGCGGAGATGTGAGGACCTTGGTGCACGGGTGGCACACATGCTCGAGAGTCTTTTGTATGCAGAAAGACCTCATGCAATTTTCAGATGCAAGCGTGGATGGGAAATGAAAATGTGAATATCCTAGAGAGCAAGCCACAACCCACTCCTTCTTCTTGATCCTGGAAATGGCAGCTTATCAGTCCGAAAGAGTTGATTTTTACATGTGTCACTAACTTTCATTGTTATTGATTGAAAGGGCAACTTGAAAAAAGATATTGTTCACATAGACAAAATTAAAGCAGAGAAAATGTCAGGTTTTGAATATGTTATGCAGAGACCATGTAGGGTCAAGATAAAAAGTCAGTTTTGAGAGCTGCCATCTTGTTGGTATTTCTGCTGACAGCCTTGATTATCATTAATCAATAACAAGTCAATAATTGACCAAACTCCCTTTGTGTATTAGCTTTTTCGAAGCCAAGAAAATATATGTATCAAGGTAGTTATCAATTGGCTTAGATATAAAATTACAAAACTTAAGGTACAGAGTTGATTTTCAGTTTACCAGGTTCACAGGGCCTATGTGATTGCAAAAGGATTCAAAAGCTTTATTACATCAAAAAGTTAATTATGTTTCCCATTTTATTCACAGCTCATTATTCACTTACACAAACTTCGATCAACGTTTAAATCCTTTTTTGAGAAGCTTGTTCCCGTTATGCCTGCTTGGCCTCTCATTGACAAAAGATTTTAGGACGTAATATAGAAAATTAAGAATGCTTACTCTACCTCTCAAGTAGAATAATACCAGTTTAATGATGAATTATGGGAGTGCGGGGAAAAACTTTGCTGTCAAAATGTTTGAAGTGCATTGTGACTGATTTTGTTTAGGATGACATTGTTTGCACAGTGCCTAATAACTGTTCATGCACATCCTAGTTTCATTTGGCTGTATTTTTAATTAGGTTGGCGTAGAAAGTCTTAACATTGTAACTATAGAGGTTCAGACAGTAAAACAAATACTGTTACATAATAAATAATGGATTTGTGTAAATATATATAAGACAAAGTCCATGAACAACTAATAATAACCAGCCAGAAGCATATATTATATATTATATATTATATATTATATATATATATATATATATATATATATATATATATATATATATATGTATATGTATATGTATGTGTATATATGTATATATATGTATATGTATGTGTATATATGTATATGTATATGTATGTGTATATATGTATATGTATGTGTATATATGTATATGTATATGTGTATATGTATGTATATATAATATATAATATATGCTTCTGGCTGGTTATTATTAGTTGTTCATGGACTTTGTTTGCTCCATTCTTCAAACACAAAGTAGGTCAGTGTCATCATATATTGTCAACATAATGTTTACATACTGCTCCGCACATACAACCATGCTGCTGTCCTAGTCCCACTCAAGGTCACGGTGGTCCCATCCTCCACTCGGTTTGTCCCCCCTATAATGGGAACTGCTGACTGGTTGAGGACACACTCTTTACATTCTCTCATCCACATGGCCTTTGGAAAAGCACACCTTTGTTATAATGAAAAAAATCCCTGTGTTTCAGCTATCAAACTCTGCATCTGCATTGTAACCACTGAGTTTTTTTTTTTTTTCTAAATGTGTTAAAGCTTCATGGACCCAAGTGGAAGATGCCACTACACTGGTAGTTAGCACTCCTGCCTCACAGCAAGGAATTTCTGGGTTTAATTCCCATCCAAGGGCTTTTTGTGTGGAGTTCTCCTCGACCTGCAAAAGAGATTTTTTTTTTTTTATTTCAGTGGGACAATACTGGTTAAACAAAAAGTGTATCACTTTTCCTGTTCCTAAAACTGCCCAGAGCGGACAAACTGAGCACTGCTGGAGAAGAAGCACATTTTATTAATTCTTGTATGATCCCCAAGGACATTTATGATCTACATTAATTTATTTTGAAATAATTTTAAAGTGACATCATATTAATTATTTGATATGAGTTTGGTTATAGAAAATAGCATGTGCCTGCAGGGCCACCATAGGTGCTCACAGGCTGTAGAAAGAAGAGCATGTGAGGGGCTATGGTAGCTGAGTGAGTTGTGGAATTTTAATTTGTAGTTTCACCACCAGATGCCAACAGTTTGGAGTATACAGGTTATGATGTGGAAGACTTACGGGAACTAACATAATGTTTCATGTGATGGTGTTTCCATGCTATTGTTAACATTGTATGTATAACATTATATAGCATGATGTCTAATGGAAATAATGGAATTAATATTTTATGTCAGCTTGATTGCATTTTTTTTTGTCAGAAACAAAATTTGAATTTATATTCAGTCAATCATGGCAGTGTAAAATTATTCTACAGCTGAAACATAGAGGTCAGCTGTAGCACAGTGTACTTAAAGTGCACCTCCTCCCTCTGCTGTTTTTTATTAGCAGTCCACTGTATTAGGACTGCCCCATGGGAAAAACAAAATTAAAAATGGGTAGGGGTAGTGAACCTGACCGATACATTTATATTCTTTTACCTTCCCCGGACTGAAGACTACTCAGTGTGTGAGGGTGTGTGTCTTTGGGCAAATATAGGGTTAACGACTCAATGCCTGGGGTCTGCACGGCTGTAACCCTGTCAGTTAGTGAGGTCAGGTAATTACCTTAGAATGACAGGTCTGGAGGGCAATGTGTCTATGAGTGTGTGCATCAAATGTGCTTGGCTGTACAGTAAGTGTGCAGGGATATGTGCACGCTTGCAGGTTTATAATTGCATGTTTTCCTTAATGAATGTGCAGGTGATGCATTGTGTTGTTTTTTAGTTTTTTTACTAAAATGAAGAAAGATGGATGAGAGATGAATGCTGAACGGCAGCATTTCTTACCCAATCCAATTCAGTTAGACAGGGTATATTGATGTGTGTAAGGGACCACCTGCTTGCATATGCAAAGCACACAGCAAGGGCCTCAACTCGACAGCTACACCCAGCCCCAGCCCTCTCCACAGCACATATTGTTAGGTAGACATTTTACACCAAACACATTTCTTCTCTACAACATCCATTTGTTTGTCTTAATAATATTAAATTCTTGAAATTCAAACACTGCTATAAAATTAATGTAAAAAAGCCTGTTATTTTCCAGGTTTACATTTGTCTTGACGCTTGTTAAGCAAACCAATAATGATAATGGCACCTAATTGCCACCGTAATGATTTAAAGTGGTGAGAACGGGGGCTGACTCAAAGTGGTAGAAGACAAAGAGTTTAGTTGCCATGCCTGCGTTAATGATCTCATTCACATCCCTTAACCACTGCTGCACTTTTCTCTCTCCAGGCTGGCTATTACTTCTCCACACTACAATCATCTTTATTACATGTTAGGTCAGGTTCTGTTGCATCCTCAAAGCAAAACAATCTCAGCTGAATGTATGTAAATGTGTTTGTGGCTGTAGAATTGGTGTACCATGTAATTGTATGCCTCTGAAGCCTTTGTTTGTTGTGCATGTTTTTCCTTTTCTTGACACCTGTTCAAATGGGCAGTTTGTCTCCTCAGCTGACCATCTTTGGCATCTCTGGCAGTTAAAATGTTTTGGTTGGCTGATTAGACCCGCCTCCAAAGCTCGGTATTAGCAATTTTGTGTTTTTTTATTTTATCCTGGTTTGGAATCACTTTGTAGTCTGAAAACACATTACACACTAGCTCTGAAGTAACCTACAAACTGCCTTGTAGCAACTACATGTTTGGCATTATGTTGGAAGAAGAAGACATTGTGAATGGAAAACACATTTTTTAGTAGAATGGACCACCAAACAGTTTATTACAAAACAATATGGATTGCAGTAAAGAGACAATTGGACAATGATTTTGACAGGAAAAAAGGAAATGTTCAACACACGGAAACCCGTAACTCCATTACAGTAGTTCCTTTCAATATGGATATTGCGTTTGATGATATTGCGATTAAAAAATAAATTTTCAATCTATTGTGCATGGTATGCTGTGCAGCACTACATATAACATACAGTATAGTGCTGTGCAAAGTGCATAATAAGAAATCCCTTCAGTTGCTAAGTGCATGTGGGGCAGGTCTCACCAGGTGAAGCACTGAGTCAACCCCATCTTTTCAAAAATCATTGGGAACATTTTATTACTCTCTGAGATTCAAATACAGTATGCTGTTAGAAATAGGCTACATATTGCACAACTGTCCCAATTCTCTGAGAGAGGGATGGCTGGTGTTCACCTTGCCCTCAGTTTCCTCTCGTCCGCCCCCCCTCCCCAGCATCTCCGGCTCTCTTTGGCCTATCCTCTTTTCTGCCTCTTGACTTCTGGAGAAAGCTATCACTCTCGACCACACATCATGCTTTAATCTCATTCATGGCCTCTTTTTGGGGGAGGGAGGGGGGTTGCACTCACTGGCCTGAAATATTTGCAGTTTTGGGCCATTTCTCCTGGGCTTGAACTTTTTGAAGCTCAGTAACACGGTGTTTGTGCAGCACCTTTCTGCTCACAATGAGGAAAAACCAATTTAAAGGGCTTCCAAGAGTAATCTTTTAAGCTACACCTCTGCTCCATAATGCCTCTCCTGTGATTGCCTGGGAGGGCTATTTAAGACTCTTGTGTCGGGAACTTAAACATTTCATAATCGCTCTATGATCTGCTTTAATGGGTTTAGGCTTCTTTCATACAGGATAGGCTTTGTTTGGACTGAATAAGACAAAAAAGTTCACTGTGTGTGAAGAATAAATAAACATACACCATTGTATTCAAAGAAGTACTTAAAGAGTTTAGTGTTATTAGTTTTTCCAAGTAATTCCAATATTTATAGAAGCTAAACATCCATGTTGTTTTTAGAATGTTAAGAGTCCTTGGGGACTAACGTCAAATTTTCTAGGTTAAAAAATAAAGATAAATGCACAGTACGGTATGCAGTACACAGCCTACAGTCTACAATTTCTCTCTCTGGGTCTTTCGTATTCCCACTTCCTCAGACAGATTAGGAGGCTTTGAAGGCTTCCTCCTCCTTTTTTTTTTTTTTTTTATATAAAGGGGAGCATTTGATGGAAGCTGGTGGGGGCTGGGTGGAGAATATTGACTCTGAGTGAGATTAACACTGCTGCAGTGTATCTGTGTATTGTGGGTGTGTTGCAATGGGTTGTTAGACAGACTCGGAGAAGAAATAGTGTGGTTGTTCTTACTGTGTTGGTGTACTGTATATCTAAAAAACGGTTTTATGGAGCAGCCATAATGTTCTCAGGTCAAATTGACTCAGGGCAAATTTAAATGTATGCTTTTTTTTAACTTACTTTAACTGCTGTCAGTTTAACACACATTGTTTAGTTTTAATAATGCAAAAAAATTAATCTATTTAATATTTAAATATTGGAAATATTTTTACATTATAATTAGTTTGTTTAAAAAAAATGTATTAATGTTTTTAGAAAATATTTATTAAGTAATATGTAAGTTACCTGTACTGAGGGACTTCTACCTTGTTTTCCAATTAAATGTTTACCACAATGCTTTTTTCTTAAACTTTAAACTGGGTCAGTTTGACCGCCAGTATAACAGGAGGGTTAAAAAACTTTAAACATAATTTAGTAAAAAAAAAAATAATTGCAATAAATTGAACTTTTCAGAGTTTTTGCATTTTAATATACAACCCAAAACTAAATAAAGAAAATACATTGTAATAACATATTTATGGTATACTTTAGTGTTGTGCAGAAAATGTTTTTTACTATAAAACGTACGGGTACATTAAGTTTGTACAGAGATGTAATTTTTTGGAGTCACAATTTGGCAACCACAGTTGGCAGTTTTTTTTACCATAAATTTGAAAAGTACATTTCCTCATCCATCTCTTCACTTCCTATCTCCTTTCTTCCTCTTCCCCACTTCCTCCCTATTCCCCAGTGACGAGGTTTTATCCACTCAGACGTGTTGTGATGTGTTTTTCCTGTTTTCTTTGGTGCTTCCCTCAGAGAGAAAGCCGAGCTACTGTATGGTCTGTTTGTGTGGCAGCCATTATGTGAATCTGTTGTCTGTTTATTTGTTTGTCTGTGGTTGTTCATCTATCATAAATATGGCCTGATATTGTGTGTGTTTTCACTGGTACGTGCATTGTTTCTGAGTAAATATTGTAGTAGTGTTCTTGTACGATTATCTGTATGTAAAAAGCTAGCTGCCGAGTTCCAAAGCATCTTGTGCAAGTTGTGTTGTGACTGTCTTTAGTTATTAATATTTCAAATTGACTGTCTGAGGCTACTGTAGTTTGTCAAATTTTAAAGCAAAGTAGGACAGAATAGAATTATTCCAAGGTATGGCTACACATGAAACCTTGAATTTAAAAATAGAGATAAATTAAAGAAAGATAAAGTCTGCGCCTGGCCTATGTGTGGTCCACAGTGGGCGCCTCTTGTTCACTGCAGGTGGAAGTGTCTCTCCTCTCGGCTCCTGTGCCTCCCAGAGCTCTGTGGGCTGTTTGATCTCAGGATGAGCCCAGACTATGTTTGCTGCTGTTGGCTTGTCGGTTAAATCCATAAGTAGGCAATATTTATGGATTTAACAAGCAAACAGCAGAAAACCAGAGCCAGAAGTTTGCAGTCTAACCCAGAGGGCATATTGCATTGTGATGATAATTGAAATATCAACCAAAACTGTCAAATTACTGAATTAACCCTTAGGGGTCCCTTAATTGTTTGCTCCACCTGAGTCCCTCGGACACAAAAAAAGTCCCTTTAAAGATTGCCAGAGAAATATTATGTGGCAACATATTTTTTTAATTTATTTTAGTGAATGTCATACATAACAAATATTTATGAATTTTCTGAAATTTTAACCCCTTAAATGCCTGGTTTATGCCTGCAAGGAAAAGACAGTTTTTTTATTTTTGTTTTTTTGGGAGGTTCCTATCCAAATCTGGGACTGTCTAAACACATAAATTCAGATTTTTTTTCTCAAAGTTGCTTGTAAAGAATATGCTCCACTTTATTTTTACATAACATTACATAACATACAACATTTCATGTTGCACTGGTAGTGTATTAAAAAGATGGGAGTCAATGGGTCAAAAAATATAAGACTTGAAAGAAAAGAATAAATCATGAAAATGTTTTATTCACCCCAAAATACACAACCTTCCCAAATTGTATGCCATTTGCATCAACACAGACATGGTTATGCTAAACTAAAATGCAAAAAAACCCCACAAAAAATGTTGAGGGATCCAAGTACCAGTTTTAAGCCATGCATTGATCTGTATTCATGCATGTCTGCTATGTTTCTTTTAGAGGCATTTCCATTGTCAATAGCATCAGTTGTGGTTGTAACAGTGTGCTCGGTTACAAAGAGGTGTAGTGTTGATTGGGTGACAAAGAATCCTCACTTTTTCATGTGAAAACAGTCACATTGTAAGACTGGTGAATGGTGTCCTTTTAAAACAACTCAAACAAAGCAAGCAGATTTTAGACGATGTAGGATTCAACAAATATGAAGTCACAAAGTCCCTTTTTCAACGGCTTTTGTAGATGGTATT
The DNA here is from genome assembly GCA_024416835.2 of Perccottus glenii. Classification (NCBI taxonomy): domain Eukaryota; kingdom Metazoa; phylum Chordata; class Actinopteri; order Gobiiformes; family Odontobutidae; genus Perccottus; species Perccottus glenii. Next base: position 17,405,755 of record CM044563.2, on the reverse strand, counting down.
TCTAACATTAGCCGTTTAAAGGTGCAGTGATGGTAAAAGGTACAACTTAACTTATTCTTAAAGCCATCCTTCACTTCATCAAGATATATATACGTATTTGCTCCCTCATGTTGTTGTTGTTGTAGTCTTAATATAATGCACTCATACAATGATAACTAAAAGTAAGAAGTGGAAATCTGTTGTAAATTTACAGTAAAGGCTTCTTTTGATTTCTTTGACTTTATTCATGTTAATGTTTTCAAAGCATTCTTTTTCCCTCTGTTTTTACAGATGCAGATTGAGTCTATATAATCCGATGTTTGCCTTTCACCGCTGCATATTCTGTCAACGCCAAAGAACAGATTAACACTTTTACATCACACTCTTATTCACCGCCATTATCCATTCTACATGCACCACCACAAACATCTGCCGTCCTGGACACATACCGCCCGGGTTCTAGAGTGTGTATATATACCCACAATGCAACTCGTCCCTTTTCCGTTTTGCTAATCCCTGACAAATGTGCGTCATTGCTGAAGCACAGACAGGACAAGTTAAACATTTAACTACACTTTAAGCCCGTTGCATGAATGGCATTTCTGCTTGTGTTTGCAGGGAGTTACCATCAGAGGCTAACTGCGAATCCCCATCCCGGTTGAATTAGCGAGGCTTTTAGCATGATTTTATGCTAATTCTCCCAAATACAGTTACTAATCTGGTTTTACCTCTTAAGAATACCACTCTGTCTTATGTTACTGAAACCCTCTCCAGAGTACAGTTAATCAGGGGCACATCAGGACAAACACTTGCAGAAATGGAGAATTATTATGTTATTGACGGCAACATGATTGTGAGCCTTGATCTAATTAGTTCAAGTATATGATTAACCCAAGAAGCTTTAAATTTTAACAAGCCATTATGACTGTTAATAAAATACAAAGAATACAAAATACAAGAGTGGTGCACGTTGGGAACATGTCTCTTCATTGACAGGGTTACAGGGTGAAGGAAGAAGAGGGGAACTACAAGTGGATGAGTCGAAGGAGGGGTTTTGGGGCTTGGAGTTTAATTTCCACTTTGCCCTGAGAGACAAGTCAAGCTTAATGAGTTGACAGAGAAACATGGAGGGAACAAGCAGATGGGACAGGACACGGAGAAGGAGGGGGGAAGTGATGGAGGGAAATTAAGGGGGATCCTGTAGAGTTTGGGGAGACAGACACAAAAGGAGTTCACTGTGTTCGGGGCTTAAGGGTCAATATGAATCATTATAAACTGTTTATCAGAGAACACGCGGGGCATTGCCCTTTTGTGGTATTATTTTATAAACCTATGATTGTTGTGTTTTATTTTGTTAATCCCAAAAACATTGTTAAAACTTACCTAAAATGAGATTATAATTTACATGAAAAGGTGTAACATGAGGGCACATTTAACAACTTAAATGTAAGACTGTTGGTCTGAGACAGATAATCAACATAACTTTTGGTGACATTGTGCAAACTTAACTGTTATATCAAACTATTTTTAAAAGTATGTGTCCCACAGTATTGAAATACTATGGTATTCCATATTTCAGCCAAAATAATTCCCTTGGTAGAGCTTGACATAAAACTGTGGTGCAACCAAACATACAAAACCAGTGGAAGTTTCTATTAAGAGTGTATTGTTTTAAATCTGGACATAATGGACTTTTACTTTGGCAAAAGGGACATCAAAATAATGCAGTTTATATTGTTACCACAATTTTTAACAGATTATTGTGCAGTGGGGCAGTGCAATATCCAACTGCAAAAAATAATAATAAAAATAAATCCAATCAAAAAAGCCAAAACTATGAGAAATAAGAAATCATAAGGTTATATATACTATGAGGAATAATGACTTATAAGGTGGATTAACATTGTATTTTTTTAATAGATCAACCCTTGAAGCTCAAACCCTTTAAACAAGGACATTTGTCTTATTGTGTTGGTTTTGTGACTCTCAGACAAACATTTCCGAATCCCACTCTGCTACAGAAGTGTTTTGTTTCCCTGGGTGTTGTTATGGGAATTTCTTTTTCAATCATACCTTCATATAATATTAATAAAACCCCAATAGTTTGTTGCAGTGAAATACGACGTGTAAATGAGGCCAACAGCTGACTAGGGACATTCTCTTTTGTTTGGAGTGAGACTGTTTTTCTCGTCTGCATACAAGTCTATCTCAATAGAATACATGTAACAAGTGAGAGGCTGGGAGTAGCTTAGTTTTCTGTGGTGTGACACGAGCCAGGTTGGTTTCCATTGTCAAAAGTCAAAAGTGTCAAAAGTGCTGCAAAGCATCCCATATAATAATATATAGTATAATAATACTACTTTGATAACATATTGAATTTTGGTTCCAACAGTGTGGTGGGGTTTTAAAAAGGTGGAGCTTAATGCTGCAATTAGTGAGACACTGCAGTTAGTGAGAACATCAAGGTTTCTTTAAGCTTATCTTTTTTGTCATTGTTTTGATAGTGATAGAACAAAGACAAGTAGTTTTTGTGACCTCAAAGTTAGCAGCTATTAGCTACAAGTGTTTTAGGTTTTACTTTGGCATCTTATGGCTCTTGCTTTGAGTTTAATACATTGCTTTGGCTGTCTACATGTCATACAGATTTCAGAATAATTAGCTCAGAATTGTTAGGGAAAAAACTGCAAACAATCTACTATCGTTTATTGCAGTAGTATATGACTGTACCGTCCTGTTTCACCATCACCATTATCACTTGGTTATCAACAGTCTGAAGTTCTGAAAGCACAGTTATGCATGCACAGTTTGAAGGCAGCTGTCATAAACCCATTAAAAAGCGGGTACTCAAGTGCACGTAAACACACTTTATGTTTATCACCTCTCTCTTTCACACAGCACAGTGCAACCACAAACCTCTTCATGGGTTACTCGTACCAAACTGTGCTGTACCAAACCGACTTCTATCATTCCACTCAATTGAAACATGCTTAATGTGTGTTAAAAGTGTGTAAAAGGTCATTCTGGGAGCATTAAAGGCGCTGTCCTGGTGCTGTTTGTTGGCTCTGGCGCTCTCCGTGGTGCTGAACACAAGAACTTCACTCTAAGACAACTCCTGAGCTCTATTGACAGCGCTTCACATTATTGCCCTTTGCCAATAAATCCTCCCTTTATTAGACCTTGCGTATTGATCTGTTCTCTCCTCACATCTCTAACTCTGTCCACTTAATCCATCATTTTTTTTCTTTCTTTCTCCTTCTTCTTCATTTGGAGCAAAATGGCACTGTCTATCTTTGTCGGTAGATTCTGTAAAGGGAGAGTTGCCCCACTAAGGGAGGAAGAGAGTGCGGTGACCCTTTTTCTCTGGGGATTTTAAACTGGAGATTAGCCCAAATGCCAGCGAGGCTTTGATGCTAGCATAGATAGGATTGTAGAAGCAAGAATAGTATTTACATTTTTACTCCCGTGACCTCACGCCAGTCAGATAAAGCTACGGCTAATTATCATAAAGACACCAGTGTTGGTAGACTCTTTGAATGATTTGCCTTTGTGTTGTTAGATGCTGATATTGCATGCTGAAAATGCTAAACAGGTGGCAGATAAGCTCGAATGATTTGCGGCGTGCGTCCGCGAGTGTGCACACCTGTGATAATGGTCCCCCGAGATGCAACTTGTGATGTGCGATGGCTGATAGATTTGCACTGGTGTGTGTGCAAAAAACATCGGCGTGATGTTAATCAGGCTGTCACGCTCAGACGTGTTCCTGCAGGGAAAAGCCTGTTTCCACCGGAGTTCTCTGCAGGACGTCCCTTTGGAAGCACACATACAGTACATACATATATAAACCATGTCTCTTTGTCCTTTTCCCCTCTCTTTTTAGATCCTGATGTGATGAGTGAATGGAGATACTTATACAGAGGAATGACTGACTTAAAGGTTGCAGCTTGTAAATGTCAAGTCTTTTGAATAAAGAGTACTAAGCCTCTTTCATGCACTATACTCAGTGGACAGTAAGTCAAAAATGTTTCAATTCCGCATAAGATGTTGAGATAGACCTTTTCATTAAAATGGTGTTCACTAAATCAAGTAAACATGCATGTAATAGACAAAAAAAGGAGAAAATAGTTTGGAAGCTTTTTACAACAAGTCTCTGTGTTGAGACTATGGTGATTTGGTGAGATATGTTTCCTAATATGGTCATTCACTCCATTACCACCTGAAAAACACCTGATCTGGTTAGGTGCACTGTGTCCATAAAAGATCAGATTTTTTTTTCTGGTTTAAGTGAATGGAACCATTAATAAGACTACAGTATTTTTTAGTGACAAAGCGCTCCTTTAATATAAACCCCTTTAAGACCATTTATTTGTGGCGCATTGAACATTGTTGCCGTTAAACCAGTTTTTGCATGTTTACCTGAGATGATACATAATCGAGTATTATATAACAAATGATTTAGATTTGAGCTAATTCATCTCAACAATGCAATTTCAAGCTCACCTTTTATTTCATGTCCTAGATGCATCGTCTTTAGTGACTGACAGCTGACTTCAAATTTCTTTATCTCTTTATAAGTTCATTGTGAACACATTTTTTTGAAGTCACTAAGGTCACATAGTATAGAGATTAGCATTTGTTGATCCCCCGCTTTGATATGTAAATAGTGTAAGATTTAGGTTTATTTGTTTTTTTATTGGCAACCATAGATTTAACAGGAGAAATAGAATAGTCACAGTATGTTAATGGTATGCATAACCGTAATGAACAAACCCAGCATATTGTTGCACTGTTTTTTTGACATATGTGATATGGGTCTAACTGATCAAACAAAAGATAAAACATAAAGACAAAGGACCGGTAAAAGTATAGGAAAAAGCAGAGAACATGCGACGGGTGAACCATAGTATTTCATCTTGTTTAACCCTTTTTCTCCTGAACCACAGCTGTCCTCACACTGCGCACATCTGGACTCACACGCACATTCATACTTAACACTCAACCATCCCAGAAGGACTTTTCTCAAATCATCACCTCGGCGTTCACATGTTCCAACTGGTAAAGTCGTTCAGACACTAACAGCCCCCTGACACCTCTGTATTCCACATTCACACTACGATGAACACACCGCAGTTTGTCCTCAGTTATGGACCAGAAACCAGGAAATGCTTCTGAGGAAGAGATATCAATGTCAGCAAATAGAGTATCTCCAGTGCTTGTTGTTTTATTTGGTGTGTTCCCTCGTGTTCAAGCGAGCCATAAGAGACAGCATATCCTGAGGCTGGAAAGGTCAGTGAACCCGTGGTATTTGCATTATTAGATGTCCGCTTGTATCTTCTTTACACATGTCAGAGCAATGCTGTGGAGGCCAGACACTGACATTTCTGACTACCCGGTTAGCCTCGACCTTTTTTTCTTCCCCCTTTTAATAAACGGAGTATAGTGCTTTTTTATTTTTTTGCCTTGTATGGGCACAGATTTGGTGCAGTTTTAGGCAACAGTTGAAAAATAATAGTATTTACTACAAACAATTATAAGTGCAGATTGCAAATCTACACCACTCAAATCTCTTTTAGAGCATGTGAACAGCTATGGCAACCTGCAAAAACACCCTGTTGTCTGTATGAACAAACTCAGTGGAAATAAGACTGATGGTGATATAGTAATGTAACTAATACTGAATTATATAGAGCTTTAAAGGTGTTTTTTTCTGAGCTAGACAAAAGCACATCTTTTTTTAAATCTGATTATGTCTTGCCTCATGTTCAACTCATACTATACTCTATGTTTTACTCAATGAACCTTTAAAGCTTTGCTGTTGTTTAAAGTACATTATTGTTGCTGTATGGAATCTTTTAATGAAGCAGGATGGACATCATGAAGGTGGATGTCAAATTCCCGCTCTATAGAGCAAAGCCTGGCCGGAGAAGGTCACTGTTCTAAGAAGAGGCAGCTTCATTTTCCAGAGTGCAGCTTGACTGACTGCCTCGGTGTGCGTGTGTGTGCGTGTGTGTGTGTGTGTGTGTGTGTGTTAAAGAAAGAGTGAGTGATGTCAGGGCCCTGAGCGGACAGTTTTTTTTCCAGTTGCTATTAATCACTCTCATCTCCGAGGCCCTACTGTACCTCTTGAGCCTGTCAGCGTCCTCCTCTGCAGGCGGCGCTCCGTCTGTGCCCTATTCCTCAGCCGCTTGTTTTATGCCCCCCACAATCGCAGCGATCGATGTGTTGGATCCGTCATCGACTAACTAGTTCCTCTCTGCTGGCCTTCCTTTGTTCCTCCCTGCTGGTGTGCCCAACCTTGAGGCTATTCTAGCATATTTGAACTTCAGAAAGTGCTCTGTATTTAATAGAAATGATTAACACATGACAGAAATGTAAAGGAATTATGACAATTAGTAACACATTTTAATAAGATGTGTTTCTCTACCCTTTTTAAAACAATTTGTACAATATTAAACAATATATACTTGGGTGGGGGGGCTACCATTTGACTAGACTGTAGACTTTTTTGACACTTTGACACAATTCAATCATGGCTGTCACACAATTAAAACATACCCCTTTGTCTGCTGCAAACATCATTATGCTCATGCTTTTTCTGCCATTTTGCCTTTTAACATGGATGCCATTTTGTCAGGTCTCTGCTTATTCAAGTTGGGGACAATACCAATAGATGCAGAACAAATTGCCTCCTGCTTTTGAAGAGTGGAGACACTTTTCTGCTCCTACTAGCTTTACTTTGTTTTTTACTTATTACCACGTTTAGCCAGTGATTTATAATCAACTTTTCACTTTTTACTTTCTTTTAACAAGATTTTTATGTTTTTACTTTTTAAACACGTTGGGCCTGCCGAGCGACTGCAACCCTGGTATCTAATTTTCAACATGTCTGGGAAAAACAACAACTATAAATTCTTTCAGCCAAAATTGTTGGAATATCTACGGGAAATCAGTGTGCTACAAGCAAAGATTTTTGCTTTGGAATCTGAAAGAGTACTTAATGAGACAGTCCCGATCACATCATGTGGTTAGATTGTAAACTTAAACTTGGATGATAGTGTCAATCCCAAAACTGAGCAAAGTGATGGAACTCAACAAAATGATGCCATCTGGTATAAACCTGGTGCTTAGCCAAGTGGTACCGGATTGGAAAAAGAATGCTGGCATCAGGGGGGCATACGTAGCATCACGAAACATCCAGCTAAAAAACAGATTCCAACCTCTGACTGAACTAAGTATGAATAAACCAGAAAACTCTGCTGTGACTGAAAAACTAGGAGACCAGTTACAAATTCTATAGAAAACAGGAGACATAAATTTGTGAAAAAGCACCAGGAAAACAGAGAAAAAGATTCTATGCCAAAAGTGAAGGACAGAGATATCCTGCAGCTTGGAGACGGTGATATCAGTCACGTAAACAGTAGATTTGTTACATGCAGCTACCCAAGTGGTATGGTTACTGATATAACAGCACTTCTCCTCCAGGTCTAGTCAAAACACCAAGGGGTTAAACAACTTTATGTTACACGTCCAGGAAGGGGGAATCAGAAGTTTAAAAAAAGGACTTCTTCAGGCATTTAGAGAAACTTGGTTCTGGGTGCCCTTTCGAACAAACAAATGTTCCTCTGAGAAGAGACCAGCCACAGAATGAAAAAAACACTCCTGCCTCATCAGACAAGGATCCTCCTCTGATCCACTGCCCTGAATCCCCAGGAGCCATCCCATCTTGAGCTTTACCAATGAGATTTCCTCTGCCCATGGACCTGAACATGTCCACAGGGCGGAAAAACTGCTGTCATCAAGCCTTTCCTAAAGAAGAGCAGTCTTGAGTCTTGAGCACTGCAACAACTATCGGCCCAAATAAAAAAAATTTAGGGAAAGTCATTGAAAAAGTTGTATATCAGCAACTTATTGACTTTCTATTACTTAACAACTGCTTTTTCAGTCGGATACAGGCCCCATCACAGACTGAGACTGCACTTATCAAAGTCACAAATGACATCCGTCTGAGCACTGACGCGGGCAAAGTCTCAGTCTTAGTTCTGTTGGACTTGAGTGCTGCGTTTGATACAGTGGACCATGAAATCCTGACACAAAGATTAGAGGAATGGATAGGTATCACTGGAACTGCCCTTAAATGGTTTCAGTCCTATCTTGAAGACAGGAAGTACTTTGTTTCGGTTGGTAACTGTGTATCAGACCAAATGGTCCTGACATGTGGGGTTCAACAGGGCTCTATCCTGGGACCCCTAGTATTCAATCTCTACATGCTTTCTTTAGGCCAGTTAATACGCAGCTGTGGGGTATCATTCCATAATTATGCAGATGACACTCAGATTTACATTTCACTCACAGCAGGTGAAAATGGACCAATCCATTCACTGTGTCACTGCATCGACCAGATTGATGTGTGGATGCAAAATAATTTTCTCCAACTGAACCGAGACAAGACTAAACTAATCTTTGGGCCACAGAAACAAAGTGTCATCAGTCACCTCAAGTCTCTTTTTCTAAAATCTAAAAACCAAGTTAGAAATCTCATCATGGACTCTTAAATTTCCACAGTCACAATAAATCAATTACATTGTCAGCATTTTATCACCTTAAAAACATTTTCAAAGTCAAAGGGATAATGTCTCAACCAGACTTGGATTACATACAGTAAAGACAATTGAAAGTCTTTTACCTGCCCTCTGTCTTTTTATTTTTTATTCTGTATTTTACTTATGTTTCTTATTCTAAATCTTGTCTGTGTACTTTCATCAATGTACTTACTACTTGCTTAATATATATTGCCCTGTTGAGGATCAATGGCTGTTCAGCGCTTTAAATAATGCATTGTGGGAAGACTCCTCTAGGGTAGAAGTGGTTGAAGATGGAATGTACGAACCCTCACTAGAAATTCAGACGTTGCTATGATGGTATAGCTTAATGTAGTGCACTAAAAATGAGTGATTTCTGAAAAAGTGAAGAATGAGTCCAGCTTGTCAGACAGGACTATTATTTATCTTGACAGGTCTGTAGACTCCATATGGCCCTTGGATACAGGCAAACCCAGTTACACGTGGACTAAGATGCGATAATACTGCTGGGAGAGAACATAGGTAATATCATTATAGCACAGCCAGTCTCTCACTGAAGCGGGCTAATGTAAGTTTAAAGCTGATAAAAAGTGATGGCTGACCTTCTCAACAGTTAGTACTCTTTAGATACACATTCATCCACACACGTTCAAACGCCCACAGTCCCTGAACAGCTACATGTCCAAATTAAACCTCCTCCAAGCACTCATTTGTAAGACTAAAATGAACATTGTCTGCTATTGATATCACAAAAAGGTCACTGCATCGGCTTCTGTTAAAATATTTAGCTTCTTCAACAAAGTTCTTCTACTTTGAGTGAACTTCCACAGTGACGGAGGCAGAAAGACAGGGCAGCATTGAAGGGATATCCAACGGCCAGCACATGTAATATTAATACTGAGTAAAAGAGGCTTGTATGGCTGTATACATTATTGAGCCTGGGTCCTTCCGAGGGCAGTTAAGCTGAAGTGACGCTCGGTTTAATGGATCGGGGACAAAGTCAGGCCGAGAGCACATTTTCCAAGAGCAGGGCATAAAGTTAACACCTGTTTATACGGCATTACACAGGAGAGAGGAAAGTCCACAGCAGCCAAGTTTTGGTAAAGATTTACTCACTGTGTCTTGTAGAGAAGAAACAAAATGTAAATCTTTCCTCATAGTTGCATTGTGCATGGGTTGTAATTGTATATAGAGCTCAAGGCAGTTCTTTTCCCCTCAGAGTCGGACAACTCATGCCACTGGACCTATCAGCCTGTGGGCCCAATCTTACGGCCGGCGAAAGGCTCATTGTCAGTAACGCATGGCTGATATGGCGCAAGATTAACTGAGGCCTAATAACACTTGTGTATTTGAAGGCATTAAAGGTGCGCTGTTTGAGATTATAATATATTACTATATATAACTACTAAAATATTAAGAATGTATTTAAAATGTATTGATAATTTATTTTACTAGTCTAAGTACAAATTAAAAATAATAAACATGCAGTGTTTTTAATACATAATTGAATTATACATGAAAATTGTATAGTCTAATACTTAAATGAGTGAGTGAATGAATTAATAAATAACCTAATATAAGAGATGACATTTTACAAAGTATAGCAATGACTGGACCTGGTTCTATTAGCATCTCTTTCCTGGAGCTAAAGAATTGAGTGAGTGCTGGTCTTTCTCATCTCAGGCACGTGCACTAAACGCTATGTCGGCCACAAAAAGCAGCGTGGTCTTTTCAAACAATGAAGGAAGAAGCAAGCCATGTCTGTACTGTACTGAGCTGGGCTGGACAACGTAGACCGACAGTGCGTGCAGTTATCGAGTGTTTACCCGCTGGAGTGTGTTTATGAGATAGTAAGAATCATGAGAGCAGTCTTGTATCATTCCTGAATGAAGACTGAGGGACAAATGGGAAACAGGGTTGCAAGAGGTTTGTTTTCAAGTAAGTAACCGCTAAACTGTTGTTGTTGTATTTACTGTCATTGTAGACTGAATTATCAACACCGTGTTTAATTGTGTGAAATTCATAAGACAGTAGCAGATTTTTAGAAGTAAAGAAAAAGTAGATTATTGTGTGTAGCCTATGTTCTAAGTCCTCATGTCCTTATTATGAGAACGGGTTCCCATTTACACAGGTCTTTATTCAGTCTAGTTTTTCAAAAAGTAAATCCTTCCAAAACAAGCACGCGCTCACACACCTGCTCCGTGCCCAGACCTCTTCCTGCAGTAGATCCACGATTGAATGCTGCCAGGTTTCTCTGTTTGTCCTATAATTATCTGTTCATTCACGTGCTGCTTCTCGTGTCAGGTTATGTCCTGTTTTACACCTATACACTGATATTGCCCTTCATTTTTTTCAGTAAAACCAAAGTGTGACAAGTCCCTTGTAAACAGTGAGTTTCTATAAAAATATAACTAGTGAGAGTCTCTTCCTGATTCTTCCTGATTCTCTCTGTCCTTCATTTATATATTCTATTTAAGGTGCCTTTATTTAGTTTATTGTTCAGACATGACACTCATCAGACTTGTGTCAAATAATGTATATTTGTTATTCGTGAAATATATGTTATTTGTCATCTTGTAAATACATGTCCCTTATACTGTATGTATAAGCTCACAGGTGAAATTAGCCATTAAAACAGCTAAAATGAACAAATATCCACTGTGCTTTCACCTCTGGCTTTCGCAACTTGAGCTGTCAATCTAAAAAAAAACTTTGCCCGTTTATGCCATGTCCAGCCTTTCATTAAACAATGTGTCAGCTCTGAGTCTTTTATTTTTTTTACTCTGTATTTTACTTTGTTTGTTTACCTTGTTAATAATGCGGTAACCATAAACTTTTAGCTGCATGAACACACTTTGTTTTTGTAGTCTAGGTAATTATAGTGCATTCACAGCTACCTGATACCCTTTTGGTTTCCTGTTTGTGAAAACCAATCTTTCCCTTGCTGTGGTGTGATAATACAGACCTCTGAACTGCAGATATGAAAATATCTTGGCAGATGACACCGCTGGGCCTTCTAGATGAAGATATGCTGATAGATTCTGGTTGCCAGTGATGTCCAGCCAACCTTTTCCTACGCCTCTCTCAGTGGTGAGCACGATAAGTGAGTGCATTAATGAATCTCAGGGAGTGGAGTTTCATGGTGTCATGGGGTTTGAGGCTGATGGCTGCAGCATGAGCCATCCGCATATCTCCATAATCCATTGGGGATACTATCACAGACTACATTGTGTATTTTCTGCTTTTACAGGAGAAGTAAGACTTGTTGTGTAATAAATTCAGATACACTTCTAATATAGTCTGTACAAAAGTCAATGTCATGGCTTCAAATTTGTGGTTGTACATGACAAGATCAAAGACAACTGATTTCACAGTGATACAAAGAGACTTCAACTGATATCTGACAGTATTTAGCACACTTGTATACCATCATTCTACGACCTGTATTAAAAATCTATAGTTTAATAGCCCTTCATGGCAGTTGGCTATAAACAAACCAATGCCAACTATATCGCAAGCTCTGAAACCCTGTTGTCTTTTTCCCAAAACTTCAAACCTTTCCAGAGACTATTGATTTTATGTTTTCTCCTTTTAAGTACACTACTTTTTAAATTTCTGAAAAATACCTTTGTGTCTGACAACAGATATCTATTTCAGAGCCAGTTGTGAGTCAGTATGCATAGCGTGTGCCATTAGCAATACAATGAAAATGAAAGATTGACTTTTGGGAGAGAAGCTTGTAAGGTTAACGGCTGAACTTCAGAAGTAAACTAAATTTGCACCTTTGAGAGATTCTGTTTTTGTTGGCAATGCATACTTATTTTGGTTGTCAAAGATGTTGTTAGAATTCAAGTACATCAAGTACCATTTAGTGTCAACCTGAGTACACTTGTATAGTTGTTCTCAAAGGACTTAAACTTGGCACTGAGCTCTTATTTTTGTGTGTACAATACGACTTTGTTCAATTTTATTGAGAGTTGGGAAGGACATAAGATTTGTATTCATATTTGACAAATTAAATATGCTGTAATCCACACTAGAAACATTGTTTTACTTTTATTATGTTTTTTCAGTGCACATTTTGGCAACAGAGGTTCAGTAGACAAAGATACATTTTGAATGGGGGAAAGAGCATAAGCAACCAAAAATAGCAAATTCTGCATAAACAGGGTAATTTTGGCAAAAGGCAACCGACTTGAGAACATTAGCAAGTGGCCTTATATTTAGCTATTCTTTACAAATGAGCATATATCTACACCAGCTGAAGGCTACAAGCTACAGGTCCCTTGATACTAGGGCTGTGACGGTATGGGATTTTTTCTTACCGCGGTGATGAAGCAACAGGAATCGCGATATGGCGGTTAAAATTAAGAGACAATTTGTACAAAACGAAAGAAAGTCTTTTTACAAAACAAAACTTAATATTAAACTAAATATAACCCCCCCCAAAAATCATGTGCGGTGATGACCTCACACCGCGGTAGGCATCTCATTGTTGCGGTGATGCGGTGATGCGGTTATCGTCACACCCCTACTTGATACTGAGGACTATTATTCTGGAAATGACAAATAACATAACATGAATGACCAAGAGCAAAACCAAGCTCATTTTAGGCTCTGTGCTTCCTCATCAAAGACTGTTAGAAATTAGGACTGCTAAAAGAGATTAGCATGCACAAGGCTCTGATTGGATTGTCAGTTTAACATGATCATATAGAAGACTATACAAACAGGTCCTTGAAATATAGCTATTGTGTTTGTTGCCACTTGAGTAGAAAGAAGTCCATCAATCCTGTTCTCTTGATCGCCTCTTGTCTGAGTCCTAAACTTGCCCGCTCACATGAATAAGCGGGTAACACGGGTAGCTTTTGTTACTGTGTGCAGTATGTGCTCTGATGGGATCTTCCTCTAGCTTTCACAGCAGAGATCTAATTTGCTTTCATTAGCGTTGTTTTCTGGGCCACATTAGCATGCAGTGTCAGTTTCCGCCTTGTCTTGTGTGTAGGTGTATAAAATCATGTCACTGATACAGAGAGGCAGTTATGAGTGCCGTCAAATGTAATAAGCACACCGTTGCATAAGTAATGGTACACGTTCTTCTGTATAGGCTGCCGGAGTTGGTGAAGTGTGAATGTTTCTTGCGGTGGGAGGAGTGTGGGGTGATCCTCTCAGCTCAGTGGCAGGTCCCGTCATTGGAAAGAACAGTATCACTCTGCATTTACATTGATCCTTATTAGGTCTGCAGATTAGACTCGCTCGAAGTGCAAGCTAGCTGCAGCGCACACAGCCTTGCATTTACTGTAAATCACAAGCTCCTCTAGTGTCAGTTTGACATTAATCCGAGACAGTGCTCCATCTAAAACTTTTCAAATTCTCAGCATGACACATTTAGCTTGAAGGAATTAAATGCCCCTTTCAGTTTTGTTTAATAATTGGTTTTATTTCTGTAATCAGCAAAAATGGCTTTGAGAATGTAATTAAGTTTTTTCAATTCAAGCATTAGGTTTTTTTTTCTTTTTCATCCTCTAAAAGTAAAAAAGCAATGATGGGAAGCAGAGGAATCTCCAGGGGAACACGTTAGGTCATGTGGTGCTGTCATGTCGCACACTTTCCAATTATATTATGGGCTGTTTGTTCCATAACCCTGTGATGTAGTGTCACCGTGGCAACTCGCCAGCTTCGTAGTATCTGTTGTGCGCGCGGGTTGACTTATACAGAACGTCGGAGCGCACAGAAAGTGAAGGTGAGGAGAGGCAAATAGACCGAACGTTCACACAGCCTCGGGCATCAATAACACAATTGTCTGACCTCACAGTTTGTCCATTTACATTTCTCATTTATGTTTCATTTATCATTACTTTGAAGGTATGTTTCTTAAAGGCATTTGACTTATGCATATGTGCTTCATCATCACATAAAATACAAACATTGCCCCAAACTGTATTGTCTCTTGAAAAGTACCAGCATGCACTTTACATAAAAGCTATACTAAACTATACTAAACTCAAAGTACATCCAAGACTAAACCTGGACTAATTCTTACCTAAACTTAGGAATGACGCAAAACCAAACTAGTAGCATTTTCATACAAGTCGGCACTCATAATATCTCTGTTGACACATTGGTTCAGTAACTTTTGATTTCACTGCAGTTTCAAAAACAAACTGTAGAACTTTCTCTTGGGAATGTACATCTGAGGAAGAAATATTGCCACATTGAAATCATTTCATTGAAAATGCCAACATGCACTGAACTATACTAACCCTAAAATACCTTAACTAAACTAAGAGCATTTTTAAACGTCACCAGAGACTTATAAACTGTGCTTTTTTTTAACGGTGCTGTAGAACTTGTTTTCTGTTCCAACAGGAGGTGTGTGTTGAGACTTCAACAACTCATTTGTATGGTTTAATAGAAAAAAAGAATAACAGATTAGCACAAAAGTCCCTGTAAACACCTTTGGATAGACGTTGAACCCTCAACACGGATATATACATCCAATAATATGTTATTAGAACACAAGTTCTTAAACAACACTATTTTGTTATTTGTTCTTATGTTCACTCTGCTGTTCTGTGTGCAATATCAAAGACTTGAGGTTTTAAATGGATTTTGCAGAAGCCTGAGGAAAAATAGCAAGAATAGCTTTTGTTTGAGGAACTAATGTTTAATCTTTCTTGTGGCTTGTGTCTTATCTGTTGCTTAATGCCTCCTAGGAACATATCTGATCTTTTAATGCATGCTGGGTGTATCTTAGTATAAAGGTGTGTTGAGGATACTATAAAACATTTTGATTACAGTGCAATAAAAGTAAACTGTGACTGGCAGTGGCTAGGATGTCCTTTGCACAGATTACCAAACATAGCTGTTGGTGCCCTTTCAATAAGAAAATCCTGAACAAAGTCTAGAACTAAACCAGATCTTAACCATTGCTGAATCCCTTCAATTGCCTTTAGTCTTGTGTCTTTGTGTCCCAGACTCACAGAGGATAATGTCTGATCTTTGTATTCACGCTCCATGGGGACAGAAGCTACAATCACACAGAATACTGCATCTACAGCGTTCTACTTAGAGCTCAGAGACACAGGGAGCCAGTCACACAGTCTCATGTTATATATTCTACAGAAAAGCCCAGAGAGATTGGGATCAGGGTGTGTATTCTGTTCTGACATGGACCAAGAGACGCCGCAGAGCACAGCGCAGATATGAGGACCAACAGGCGGAGAGAAAGGAGTGAAGGAAGTGGTCCGAGGAACAGATAGAGATCGGGACCTGGAAGTACTCTCCTGTGTCCTGTCAGAGATGAGAGCCAAGCTGATAAGGAGGATGAGGAGAGAGGTGGGCATGATATGGTAGGTTGAAGAGAGGCATTTTAGTGCTTCTCAAAAAAGATCAGTGGGTGACGAGTCGCCATAACATTTAAAGTTCAAATATTCTACTTTTCTGTTTCTGTTTGTTTTGAATAAGACTTTTAAGGCACATTTTTACTGGAGCAGTCCCACACATGTGTGGTTGGTTTAGCATACTTTTAATCTGCCTATTTATCTACCACTTAGATGTTATGTTTCTTACTGTGTGAATTAAAAACATTTTTCCTCCACATTGCATCAAACACAAGCAAACGTTTGGCAAAAAAGAAGGATTTCCTCAAACTGCTTAAACTCACAATTTTTGAAAGTTTGGAATAAACTGGTAACAGTTATCTTCAACTGTATTGCAGAAAAAGAGCTGAACTGCTCATGAAGATTTATTTGTTTCTTTTAGTCAATCACAGTACACCAAGAAGTGAGATTCTACATAACTGATTCTGCTTTCATGTCTACATTTCATGCATGTGTAGAGCTATGGTAGCCCTGTAGGGACAAGCTCTTGTCCCTACAACCTTTATTCTAGAATTGTCCTCTGACGTGTTATGGGCTTGAGGTCTGTAGTGAGAAATCAACCTAACTGTTGCTCAGTAACGCATGACGCCTGCACGCTTGGACAGAGTGTGACTCTGCTGTGATTGAGCTGTTCACATCCCCGTTTCATTCACTCATTCATCCGATCACCTTCTCTCTTCCTTTTCATCACCTCACAACTTCTGAGCCCCTCTGATACAGGTGGGACACATGTGACTGCTGGCTCTGGAGAATAATACTGCTTTGTTAAACTGACAAATGACACATCCTTAAATTGCAACAGTCAGACAGTGAAAGCCTAAATGGTATATTGATTAGCAA
This sequence comes from Perccottus glenii, assembly GCA_024416835.2. Taxonomy (NCBI): domain Eukaryota; kingdom Metazoa; phylum Chordata; class Actinopteri; order Gobiiformes; family Odontobutidae; genus Perccottus; species Perccottus glenii. Next base: position 17,388,978 of record CM044563.2, on the reverse strand, counting down.
TACACGGATTACTTTAAATAAAAGCAGTGTAGAAATGTATGTAGAAAAATACAGACTTTTACTGTAGTGAATAGTATATGACCGTAAATCACATTCTAAAAATTTCCATAACATTTACTGAATTATTATTATTATTATTATTATTACATATTCAGGTGATGTAACATATGATACAGGGTTAAATGTACAATTAAAATGGATGGCTACAACTGTCTTGTAACGGCATTTTAACAATATAATGTATTTAGTTAACATTTAACATTTATTTACCATTGAATTGTTTTATTATACTATGCCTTTAGTATTAGTTGTGATATCAGTCTTGTAATATATAATCATTATTTTAATACACTCTTGTTGTAAGTGTAAAAAGAACAAGTCTTTTTCAGCAGAAGCCAGCGGCAGGTTCACAGATAATTAACATCATTGGAAGAGGGCCCAATTCAGTTCATTAAACAGGCCACTTAAGAAACAAAAGTGAGCTCAATTAAATGTGCTGACCAGTAAATTAGCTCCCAGAAAAAATGTCTAAATGTTTCTCACTACAACTCTTTTCCCAGTCTTGTCTACAGCAGTGTCTTCTAAAGATTTGAATGCAGTTACAGTGTAAGGCATTATTTAAATAGAGATAAATATGCCCAGACTCAACATGGCTGTGTTTAGGCCTTACACTTATCTGTTGTTATTCCCAGACTGTTGCCCGGGAGACCAGTGCAGTGTGGCAGAGGTGGGTGCCTTCTCAGAGCTCACTGTCTGCAGATCACAAGTCGGCATCAAACAAGAGCTTTATTAAACGGTGAAGTCAATGGAGCTGAATAATTAATTCATTGTACCTTTGGAATTGTATTCTATTCCCTGTGCCTTGTCACAGCTGACCTTTACTTCTTCTCCTCCATATTCCCCATCTTAATTTGTCTTTGTAAGCATGCTTCACATTCTTTTTGTCTCCTGTGCTCCGTCGGTGTGTTACTAAGCAGAAGATTGCTATAAGAATTTTCATTGGTTGAGCTCATCTTTGGCCTGTGTTACATAACGGCATTCTTTCTCATCTTGGCGCTCACTTACTCTGCTCAGAGAAGACACCATTAATTTGTGGAAGCAGACTAGATTTTTCAAATGTTTGATTGCTAATAAGGTTAAATATTTCAGATTTTCCTTGAGATCACAAGAAAAAAATGCCGGCACTGTCATTAGTTCTTTGTCAGATGCCTTATCCTGGTTCATCTTTGTATATGACATCGTCAGGGATGGTGGGGGCAATGAATGTGACCCAATTGAGTTGAACCTCAGTGACACATTTTAAAAGACAAATTTGGGGCGGCACATTTGGTCTGTGTACTTACATTTCATACTAAGAGTAATTTTTGTGTAAATATTAAAAAATGGCAGTCGTCACTTACATTTTACCAAGCCACATGCATGTGTATGCCACCGAACAGTTTGCAGTCTACATTTGACTCAAGGATGTATTATTAGATCTGAATCCCAAGTCAGCCATGGCTTTTGTTGATGAGTTGCTACATAGGCTACAGCACGTTTTTCGACCCATAGAGCAGACGCACTGTGGCCCTCACACATGCAGTCTCTTCTTTTTACCTGCCATTATGTTCTGGGCTCAAAGGTAGTTCAGTGATTTTGCAGATGTTCATAGTTTTTACCTCAAAATGACTGCATAAAGCAGATGGAATCAATAAGAGTATTGTGTTTTCCATATGTTTCTTTATTAAATGTCCCTTACTAAAGGTCCACACTGGCACAACTTAGGCTCTCTGTATGTTTTTTTTTTTTCCAAAGGAAGAGGGCAATACATTCAAAGCCTGCAGCCTTGTACAAAGAAGACTCCAGGCTAAAGGTGTTAAGTCACATCAAACAGCCCATGCTTCAAAGCGGTTATGCCTCATAGGAGACTTCAAACGTCAACCTAAAATACAGTACAACCAAGACGTCAATACAGCCGCTACACTGCAATGAGTTTTTATGTATTAGCTCTGTATGAAAGGTCAGAAATGGCCTTGATTTGTGGATAATTTTATCCTAAATGTTCTATTCTTATATATCTTGAAGCACTTTCTTTACTGTCGGCATACGTACATCCCTCTCCTTTTTTCTCCCCGTTCCTCCTTGCAAAAGCCTTTGAAAAATAATAGGTGTGCAGTGGAAGTGCTATTGATTTGGTCTTGGCGTGCTCAGGGAAAAAGTGAGCTTTATTTTCTCCAAAATAAAGACCAAAGAGGAAAAAATTGCCTGTATTTTTGAATGCTTTCACATCCAATTTGTATCTGTTTTGCTGTTTTTCATCCCTTCTATGTTGTTTGGGCGACTTCTGTCTATTATTCCACTCCATTTCTGTCCCGCTTGCCTTGTTATTTACAACACCCAATGGCAACTACATAAGTTTGGCAAACGATGGAGAGTCCATCATGACCATAGTAATATTTTTTCGGTTTGCAATTCCAGGCCATTGTCTGTCTTTGGCACTGCATTCAGATGCAGAGAAGCATAGTAAGCAAACGTTGTTGGTGAATGAAAAGTAGCTGTGTGCCACCAAGCCCGAGGCACACCTCCCAGCTGCTGATGTAAGTTCAAGCCAAGTGGTTACTTTCCCAGGCTGTGCAGGCGGTGTGTGACCACCCATGGTAAAGGTCTGTTTACATAAGGGGCCTTGTGGAGGAGGTACAGCTGCACTCATCGATCAGTGGATCTGTAAATGAATGGGTTTCTATAGAGTGAGACATCATTAATACTAGAACCGCCAACATTCCAATACCCACTTGAACAGCCACAAGTTCATTTTACCCACATGCAGGTCTTTTAATCCCAATAAACAGTATGCATGTATCATTTCTTGTTTGCAGTGTTGGACTAATTAAAAGACAAGATTGCATGCATCTTCTGAATTGGCTAAAAGTTAGGTTAAAATAATTGCACAAAGGTTGTCAATGTTTGTGCCCCGCCTCATGCCTAAAGCTTCTGAGATAGGCTCCAGTCAATGGTGACAGAGAAGAAAATTAAATGAACTAATATTTTTGGCCTTTATTCATAGGGTGGACAGAGGAAATAAACGGCACACAGGGAGACAAAAAAGAAACAAAACTGAATTCAAACATGGGTCGCTTACACTTGCATCACCGGGTGAGCCACCAAGGCAATCCTCAAAACAGCTCAGAATTGACTGGTTAATTACGTACAATACACAACAATAAGAGTTTTCAATGCTGCGGTGTTCTAATATAGAATAACGACCAACATAAAAGCGTTTTGTTTATTTTCACGTGTGGCCGCTTTTGGCTTTGAAAATCAGTTAAGATGTAAAAAATCTTTGTGTGTTAAACTGCAAACCTTGAAATAAATGTATATCTTTTGAATTTGTATCTATGTAATTACCCTTGATAGATAAAATGCCAGTCAGACTTTGTTTATGGTCAGGCAAACTATTGACTGTCCTTATCTTTTTCATCCTTGAGTAGAAGTTAAAAAAGTAGCCTTGACAGTTCCTCAGAGCCGTATATGTCGGACAGATTGACTCCATATTGAACACTTGTTGAATATTTATTATCTAAGCCTTCATTGAGTAGCTGCTGGGAATGTCAGCCACAGACTTGCATGTTGCGTTCTGTAATGCTGGGCTGCGATAAGACACCCGGCAGTCAATACCGTGCAGATGTGACGCTTGTACTCATTCTTGTTCGTATTTGCACATTTCTCTGTGTTTCAGAACCATTCCCTGTTATGAATTTCTCCCATTCTGCCAGCTCCTAACAACGTCACTGCTCTGATTAAGTTGCATAAGAAAAAAGGGAAAATCTGGCCTCATTTAATTCCCTTAGGACAGGAGATGTGCAGAGATGGGGGGCTGTAGAAAGAAGAGGGAGGAGAGGAACAGAAAACGAGGTGTCCTTGTAATCACATTGCAGTACTTTTGAAAGTGTTTGTCATTCAATTGCTCAGAGGAAGAGAAGATAAAAGCTTTATAAATTGTGCGTGTGGTCCCTGCAGTCTCATTGTGGCAACTTGAGATTACGCACAAGGGATTTACATGCAACGTCACTGGCACTGTAGCCTACCTAATGCAGCTGTGCGTGTGGTGATCTCGTATCAACACTTGTTCATTTAGTGACAAGTCATTCAGCACTGACTCACTTTCTGTTCTGTATTTGTGTCCGGTGGGAGTACACATACAGTTGGGTGATGACATGACATCAGTGTGAGTGGTGGTTGGTTTCTGTGCATCTCCAGAGATATGTGACAAAAGGTTCTTACATCTCAATGATAAGCATCAGCTGAGAGGATAAAGAATATGAGAAACTAGGAGGAGGTGGGACGGCTGGATGCCTCATGTTGATTCATATGGAGTGTAGTAGATTGGCATTGCTTTCAATGGCAGTGGTATAGTAATTTCAATAGGATGAATCAATGCTGGAAATAAAGAATGTTATTGTCCAGTTTGTATAATATAATAAATGGTAACAAATAATACAAAAATACCACAAACAAATCTCGCAAATTTTGTGCCACTCTAATTTACAGCTATTGGGTCATTTTTACACTCTTGCATGTTTTTTTATTTTTTACTTTGCGCAAAGGAAAATCTGAACATAAATAAAATGATGGCTTTAAAAAAATGACTTGGAAATGTATAATAATCTATACTCAAAACACACAAGGGTCATTTTTACCCCTTGGCAGTTTTAAATCAATGTACATTTCCAGTATATTATCTTCTAATTTATGGGAAAACTATCATAATCTTGACTTAAAACCGCCAACAGATTGTTTTTACCCCGATTAGATAACATTGTAGAATGTTGCGGTTACCCAGCCACAAAGACCCAGTGTTAATCACAAATATTAAAACTATGCGATGACGAGCTTAGAAGAAGACATCTGGACAGGAAGTTATGAAAGTAGAAGATGTTGAAAACTATGTCCAGATGTTGGCTCATGACCTTGACCATGATGTTTTACACCATGTTTCAGACTCCCTTGAGGACTCTTACAGGTAAATACCAACAGAGCTAAGAAGATTTGAAAAGTTGCTGTGGAGTAAAATGCCAACGAATGCAACGTTTTGTGTGAGAGTCAGCAGGAAGTCACATTTGGAGTGGTAAACGAGGGCAAGCGATTGCTGAATTGTCATGCAAGAAAATACATGACGGTATTCAACATTTTGGAAATGAGAACAGGAAAAAGTGGGAGGATCGTATGACAAAAACAATGAACTGATGGGTGTTTTTTTTGGCTTTCTTATATGAATGTTTGGATTTAAAAGGTGCGGCTAAGGATGTGCGGCACACCACCCCCAGCCTGCTCCTTCTCTCAGCCAATCATTACGCCCCGCTGCTGTATTTGGGTCATAGCGACGTGCATGTTGTCTCCACTGGCAGATTCTTTGTGCTCTAATCTCCCCCCAAAAAATAGGCTGAGAGGAGGCGAAGAGTGGGAAAAACTGAGCAAAGAGAAGCGCCAGTGACACAAGTGAAAAATACTCTCGTCATATTTCCCTCTCTAAGCTGTAAAAGGTTTGCAGCAACGGGGGCCTTGTTTTAGCATCAGAGCTTCCCTTGCCTTTCATTCATGAGTCGGATCACACTGCGCCTAAACCATCAATGGGAGCTCCTCAAAAACTCCTGCGCTTTTAAGTGGAGCCCGCAAATCACTGGTGTGTTAAAGCCATGTCTAAGCCATTGATTTTTCAAGAGCTCCGAAGCCCTGCTGATATTTAATGGATTGTCTATTGAGAGAAATAAGCGAGTTAGAGATGGTAATGGAAACGGCAAATAGAGTTTAAAGAGTGTTGGGGAAGATGAGGAAGGGTGCTATGATTAGTGGGAAAAGCACCGGCATCAATATGGGTAAGTTTCCACTGGTAAAAGGGGTACAAAGCATCCCAAATAAGCATACCACTTTGGAAAACACTCAGCTTTTAATTGTGGCGGTGTGGTACAGTTACATGAAGGTGTTTTGATAGAGTCCTTCCTCAAAGATTAAAAATTTAATTAAATCGACAGTGTTTTCTCAAATTAAATTTTCAAAAACATAGCCAGCATTTATAAGCAACAGCTGTTTATGGTTTTAGATTCAGCACCTTACAGCTCTCACTTTGTGGATTAAAAACATTGCTTTCACGGTACACACTGGATTAAATACGAGCAGAACTCCTGATATTAAAAAGTGAGCTTTTTGCCATTAATAATAATTTATGCTGTATGAGGATGACGGATAATTTATTAGACCAACTCATAATATGTTATGTATTAAATATATTATAAACTAGGCTTTATGAGATTATATACAGTAGAGCCTATATTATAAAGCCTAGGTTATATATTTCTAGACCCTATATTATCTGTGCCTATACAGGTGTGGTGTCCCAGTTCTTAGGGTTAGCCTATAATCTTAGCCCTACCCCTTATCCCTCCATTTTGAGTTAGAGAAGTAAGTAAGTAAGTAAATTTTATTTATATAGCACCTTTCACAGATATAAATCACAAAGTGCTTTACAAAGTGCAATAAAAGAACAATAAAACTATGAGATTAAAAATTAAAACCACAAAATATTCAAAACATAAAAAGCCCAATCAACTAAAAGCTTGTTTAAATAAAAGTGTCTTCAGCTGCTTTTTAAAAGAATCAACAGAAGCGTCCACTCGCAGTGACAGGGGCAGGGCGTTCCAGAGTCTGGGGGCGACTGCTTGGAAAGACCGGTCTCCCCGAGTTTTAAAACGGGTTTTGGGGACCGTTAGAAGGTTTTGACTAGAAGACCAAAAAGCGCGGGAGGAGGAGTAAGGGGTCAGCAGGTCAGTGATGTACTGGGGGGCCTGTCCATGCAGAGCTCTAAAAGTCAAGACTAAAATTTTAAAATCAATTCTGAATTTGACTGGAAGCCAATGTAATGAAGATAAAACCGGGGAAATGTGAGCCCTTCTGTTGGTTCCAGTTAAAAGCCTGGCTGCAGCATTTTGCACCATTTGTAGCCGACTCAGAGACAATTTGTTAAAACATGTAAAAAGAGAATTACAATGATCAAGACGAGAAGAAATAAAAGCATGAATAATCATCTCCAAGTCAGCTTTAGACAAAAACACTCTCAATTTAGAAATGTTTCTCAAATGATAAAAACAGTTTTTGACCAACTGTCTAGAATGACTGTCCAGAGACATAGATTGGTGAAACAGAACACCAAGGTTTCTGAGACTCAACTGGACAGAAGAACCCAGTGAACCAAGGTGTTGTTTGATTTCAGGTATTTTTTGGTCTGGTGCAAAGATTGTATTCGTGTATTCAGCTGTAGGTAGTTATTGAATAACCAGTTCTTTATGCAAGATAAGCAGTTCAACAAATCAGTAAGTTTATGAAATTCAGAGTCTTTAAAAGAACAGTACAACTGTCATCAGCATTTTTATTTATTTATTTATTTTTTAACCTTTATTTAACCAGGATGGTCCCACTGAGATTACAAATCTCTTTTGCAGGGGAGTCCTGTCCCATGTGTTTGGGGGGGACTGTTGCACATGTTTTTGGTGCATAAAAGTGATAAGACACATTTTTAAAACCGTGAATTATTTCACTAAGAGGACATATGTACAATAAAAACAAAATAGCAACTAGGACTGAGCCCTGAGGAACTCCATATGACAGAGGGGTCATTTCAGACAGAATATTGTTAATAGAGACACAAAATTATCTGTCACTCAGGTAGGAGGAAACCACTTTAGAACTGATCCAGAGAAACCCGTTTCATATTGCAGACGCTATACATATACATTATGGTCCAGAGTATCAAAAGCAGACGATAAATCCAGTAGGATCAAGACAGAGTACTGCCCAGAGTCAGCCACCATCATAATGTTACTTGATATTTTCAGCAGGGCAGTCTCAGTTGAATGACATTTTCGGAAGCCTGACTGAAATTTATCTATAAAATTATTTTCATTAGGAAACGCAGTCAGCTGCTCCGCCACCACTCTCTCCAAGATTTTAGATAAAAAAGGCAATTTAGAGATTGGCCTGTAGTTGTTTGGTTCAAAAGAATCCAAATTGGGCTTTTTCAGAATGGGGCTGACGACCGCTTGTTTAAAAGAGCTGGGCACAGAACCAGTTAAAGAGAAAAGGTTGATCAGTTTAACAACATATGGACCAACTAAATCAAATACATTTAAAAGCAGCGAAGTTGGCATCTAGAGGGCTTGATGATGGTTTCACCTTTTTTAGTAGACCCTTAATATCCTCTTCAGTGACAGGTGAGAAGGTGGACCAAGAGCACTGAGGAGATAAGCCCCAAGATGTGTTTACAGAGGATGGGTTTATAGAGGCTCTTATATCATGTACCTTATTCACAAAGGAATGTAAAAACCTGTTGCAGTCAGATTTTGAGTGGACTGGTAAATGAGGAGCTAAAGGAGAGACAATTCTAGATATTGTGTCAAACAGGACTTTAGGATTTTTCTTGTTCAGAACAACAAGATTAGAGAAATAGGCAGATCTGGCCTGTTTTATTATATCATTTAGTGACATGATGAGCTCCTTCAAGTGCAGTCTGTGGACTTCTAAACTTGTGCATTTCCACAAACGTTCTATTTTACAGTTTCTCCTGCAAGATAAGATTTCCTCATTTATCCAAGGGCAGGGATTTTTAGGGAAGGTGTGTTTACTTTTTAACGGAGCAACCTTATTTAAAAAAGACAAACAGTGCTTATCAAAAGACTGCCTAAAAGATTCAGGCTCACTACAGCCATCAAAAACACTGGGGTCAAATAACTCCGAAAATTTCTCCACTGTGGATCCATTTATGATGCGTCTTTGTGACATCGGTTTGGAAGGAAGATAGTCCACATTGGAAGACAAGTTAAAAAATATACAACAGTGGTCTGTCACATTAATGTCTGTAACACTCAACTGGTCAATGTTCAGGCCTAAAGAGAAAACAAGGTCCAAAGTGTGGCCTTTTGTATGTGTAGGACCAGAGACATGCTGTTTAAAATGAAATGCTTCAGTGAGTGTTAAAAACTCAGATGCCAGATTACACGAAGCATCATCGATATGGAGGTTAAAATCCCCGAACATTTTCAAGTTTGATAATTGAAGATAAAAATTCAGAGAAATCCTCTAAAAACAAGTGACCAGGACCAGGAGGTCTCGAGAGAGAATTGGGATTTGGCCTAAATGTTTGCATCAGAAAGACTAGTATCCATTGTGTGCACCAAGGTCTGCACTTAGAACTCACAAATAATTACACAGTATTCCTTAGGTTACTTAACTTTCGGTTTCACACTATAGTTTTCAAAGGACACTTTCCCTACATTCTGTTCACTGTCGTTTCCTTCGGGTACTATGGATTTCCCAATCAATATCAAAAATCACTCTGCCATTGAGAACAACATTTCTATATAAAACTAAAATACAATTTTATTTGACATTTTGTTTTTGCTGTAATATAACATTAGTGCAGGGGTGGGCAATTATTTTCCCCCAAGGGCCACATCAGAACATGGAACTCTTGTGGAGGGCCAGGCCAACACATGGAACTCACTTATGCTTAATAAAAACATGTTTCTTTTGCTTGGCGGGCCACATTGAACAGCCCAACGGGCCTTAGTTTGCCCACCCCTGCCCTAGTGAGTGTTCAACTAAATAAGGATCTGGTTTAAGCTACACAATATTCCAAAGTATTTCTGCCCAACTCTTTAATTGTTTGAAAGAGTGGATAAAACCCTTAATGCACTGCTGCACATCACCTCATACCCTTCTGGATCTGTCTTGCACACAGCCACTAATAAACAAGCCAATGGAGGAATTCACAAGTCAGTTGCTCATTTGAACGCTTATAAATATGAATAAGGTTATGAGTCAGGCAGAGTTCAGAGCCGTGAGTGTCTTGAAAGGGGTGTCTGTCGTGCTCGAGAAGAATGCTTCCCTAAAGGCTCATTGATGCAGTTTATTACACATCAGTCCCGTAACGGCAACCGGATCTCCTTCTCTCTTTGCCTTTTTTAAAATTCCTTATCCCTTTCTCCTCACTCGTCCATGCTGTTGCCTCTTCCTCTGCACTCGCGCTAACAACCAGTCCCTCTCGTCCCTGCGTGGTGATTTTATCCCGCTGTCTGTCTTTCTATTTGTGGGTGTGTGCGAGGGGGGACCACTCCACGGCTTTCCCTGCATCATCGCTATCGGGTGGCAGCGGTAATGATGGCAGGAACGAGGGAACGGGAGAGACGAGAGAAGCGTGACACGGATTGCTCTTCCACAATGACTGCCAGTGACTGCATTAAGCTTCCCTCGCACTCGGCTAAGTCTCTGATGAGAGACATAGTCAGCTATAGCCTCTGCTGCTCTGTGCCTTTCTCCCACATACAAAACTCACTCACTTTGGGGGTAGATAAAAAGTGCATTGTATAAAATTTTGTAGTATACAGTTTGAACTAAGTCATTTACCCACCATATATTTAATAACCTTTACAAACAAAGGTATATGGTCATAGAGTTGCTTTTAATTACTTAGTAGTAAAGGTAAAACGTCATTATCATTGGGCATGTATTGTACTGGCACTATTCCTTTGGACGAACCAGTACAGGGGAGGAGCAATACACAATACAACTGACAAAACAGCCTCCTCTTGTTGTACAGGATTAAATCATATTGTACACCTTACTACTCATGTTTTTCACATATTACAATGAGCTTTGGAAGGACAAGAAAGGGACCCTTTTTGGACTTTTGAAAAATGTCATATTGGATGCAGAAAAATATATTGTATTTCTTTCTGAAAACACCTCTTTATTTTGGTTCTCTCTATTTGTGAAGTGTTGACCCCATTTCCCTCATGACTGGCACACGTTGTACTGCATGAGCTCGAGAGTGGGTTATTCATCTCCTGGTGCACATATGGGTGAAATAGCTTTAACATTAGAGGCTGTTAAAAACCTCATTTGGAGCATTTACTTATAGCTAGATTTTTACTACTTGGTACCAATCATCTTACATTCAGAGTATTATATTATTAATTTTCTCATTTGTATGTACAACTTATCTACCCTCTTCATCTTCTTGTGCCTCGTTGACAGGAGCAAACAGGAGAAAAGAAAACATAGTGTGACACGCTGTCTGGCCGACGGTGTCCTTGCTGTTACTTTAGTTGTCACAGCAAATCGAGAACTACTTTGGAATTAGCCAGCTGTATTTTGTCACATTTGTCTCTGCTGTTTATTTTCCCTCTTCAGGCCATAAAGATATAAAGCTCCCTTCAGTTGATTTTGCAGCAGAAGATCAGACTAATTAGCTAAGCCCACTGTGAACTATGATTGCATATGCCTTCCTCATTGTAATAAACGTTAATTCTATCTTTGAATAATTGATGGAAAGGATATTTTTCTGAACCTTACACCATCTTTCCTTTTCTCTGATTCTCCTGGTGCCCCATTAGTAGAGCTTCCTACTCTTTTTCCCTCAGCACCGAGACATCCACTGAAAATGTCCACCAAGCTAAAATAGCTTCAAAATATCTTTCAAACTCCTTAAATAGGGGCCACCTGATTCATACTGCTTTTTTTTTTTTACAAAATTGATGACCTCATTGATTGAATGCCACACTGCTATTTTTGAACACACCCCTTTCAACTAATTGCCCAATTGCACAGCCTTAAGAGCGTGTATATCATGAATGCTGGGTCTTATTTAAAATGGATCTATGAAGGTGCATAAGACAGGTATCTACAAAAAAAAAGATCAAAGTCAAGGAACCACCAAAAACCAGTTATAGAGGAGATAGATGGTTGGACAAAACATGTTAAATATATTGTCGTATAATCAATTTTCCGTAAGCATGATTTGCTATTGTAGTCTAATTGACAGAAATTCACACTTTGCGTGCCAAAACTAACTGTCCAATCAGAGCCTTAAATCACATTGTGGTGCAGCCACAGGACATCACAATACAATACGTACCTCAATACATGAATCATAATACACTGTATTGTGATTCATGTATTGAGGTACGTATTGTATTGTGATGTCCTGGATGAAACCCAGTCCTAGTTTTTATGTTGTTGTGCAGCAACATACCTACTGCGTTGTCACATTTAGCCGCAAAAATAGCTATCTCGAACTGTAGTTCATCTATAATAAAATCATTTGCTAGGTTTGACAATATTTCTTTGAAACTAGTAATTGGTAAGCAAGCTGTCAACCACTCCTGCTCCCCATAAGAGGTACGGTTTTTTGTTGATTGTGTGAAATGGTCCTAAAACTAAACTAATACAGAAGATTGACCATAGTGAAGACAAATAGTGTTATTATTATACAATTATTTCATGACTTTCTTGAATCGGAGTTCGTTGTAACACTTTTGCAGGATCAACTTCTGGCATACTCCATAGTTTTTACCATTTATCTATGCTCCAACCATCGTGTCACCCAAAGTCGCTGACCCCACTTCCTCTGCCTCCACGTCATGTTTACAGCTGACCTGCCTTTTGCTCCGTCAGTGCAGTTGGAGCCGGGAGATTGCCGTGGAGCTTTAATCTGTTGCTTGACCTAGCTTTAGTAGTTCAGCAATCTCTTCAGTGTGGGTGCATAGCACCGCATTTGTCCTCGCATGCACTGGAGGTCGTGTTGTAGTCAAGAGCACACTTACTCAGGCCAAGACTGAAATCAGAGTGTATGGAGACAACTTTCAGGGATTGAGACCGTGTCAAGATGAAGACCGTAGTCAGAGCAGGTCTAAAATGGAGCAGGTCTAAAATTGAAACACTACATGTCCAGTCTTATACCAAGGCCAAACTCAAGGAATGGTTTTGAAGAAGGAGGTAGATTTAGAGAATATTAAAAGCTTGAGACCTCCATGTCTAAGACTGAGACAAGACTGAGTAAAAGTTTGAGACCATTAAAAAGTGCTCTTAAGTGATCTGTTTTTCTGCCCGGGTGGCTTTCACCCGGCCTCAGTGAGCGTCTGGTTATGGCTGAAAAGATCGCTTTTGGCCTGGACAGAGGGACTTAGTCGACATCCCAAAAGGCCTTTTAAAACATGTTCAGAGGATGAACTGGGAAATCAACCATCATTTTCCAAACAGAATTTGGCCTGTGGTCTCCCATTTTCATTATGTCACCACTCTGTACTCTATATCCCCCGCTCGTGAACTATTCTGGCCTCCGCACTCACACTCTCTCGGCTACAGGAGTCGAAGTGCGCTCTTTTATTGAGACCTTTACTCCAGTGATTTTGGAAATGTGCCTCGATGCGAGCTGTGAAGCAGCTGGCTGGCTTGTTCTGACTGGCTCTTTGTGTCGATGCCTTGGAAGCAGTGTTGCTGTCCAGAGAAGAGAAGTCTCACTGCAGCTGCTTCTGCCATAATGAGGAGCGTTTGTTGAATTAAGGCCACTCACTGCAAGACAAAAGATAGTGTTGAGTTGTCTAAATATTATCTAGACAAGACAAATGGTCAGAAAAGGTCAAACACAAATCCCGTGAGTTGAATTCTACTCTTGCTGGATCACAATCAAAATTTGTTTAATGCATTTTGGCCATTATAGCTTAAACGAATAATGAATTAAAAGTCTTCAGATAAGAGGGATTTCTGGCCCAGAAATAGATAGCTGGCACAAATTGAGGCAGTCTGTGAAGACATGGTGCAGTCATATTTAATAATTAAATACTCAATATACACAAATAAAAATGCAATCAGGCATTTACAATAGTACCCTTTAGTCTAATAGTTGATATGGTTAAATGGGAAAAACTCTGGATTCAACAATGTTGTGCAAGTTCAACCATGTCCTGTACTGTAGCTCCTAACCTTTAGCTAATGCTTGTATATTAAAGCAGCCAAATTTCAAGCCACCACTCACTTCAGTTTCTATCTCCAAAATCATCTTGTTTATTCTTGGTAGCTCTAATGCCCTTTTATTCATTAAAAATGCACTGTTGTCTACTTAGCTTTTGTTGCTAAAAAGCCCTAGCAGCTCCTGTTGGTTGCAAATACTAAAAACATCGGTAGTCTATGGCGTTAAGTTATCATTGGTGGCTAAATTAACCGTATCTTGCATTTGTCCCCTGAGTGTCTGATTGTCATTGACAATGAATTTCTTATACTATTCAGTCTTTGCTCTCGGCATCAAGGACAACAGTGTTGGTAATGTCTACTTTGTAGGATACTTTACAAAAGCAGGGCTTTTTTGACAGATAACAGATTGGTAAACATTTTTTAACTTGTTTTTAGAGATCCAAGCCTTGAAGTTGATTATGTATTCCACTGCAGTGCTCTTTTCTTTAAGGACATGATGTGCCCCCACTAAAGTTCTGTGTGTGCTTATTCTAAGAGCAAACCCCCAAGCAGAGGGTTAATACTCGCTAATATAGGTCCATATCTCTATTACCAGTGTTGCTCCCAGAGACGGCAGGTATTCTGTGCTGGTGAATATAGTGTGTGAATGTAGAGTGGTGTTGTGGGCCATTTAAGAATGATGAGCTGATTATTCTCCCCTGTGGAGCACTACTTTAGCTGGAATCACTTTGTGGAGAAAAACTTATCTTACACAATTCAAGCATAATTTCTATTTCCTTATTTTTTACAAGCACAGGAACTGTATAAATTTTTTCTCCATATATGTTTTTTTGTATGAACATTTTCTCACTATCCACCTGACTAGAAAAGAAAAACATTTATTATTCCTCAAGGTTATTATACCCCCAGTATCTCTTGCGTTCCCATGTCTATTCTCTAATTAATTCCAACATGTTATTTGGCCTTGATGTTGGACTACATCGCTGTAATTCCTGCCTTAATTTGGACCACACTCTCCCCTGGACACCAGCCATGCCAGCGAACCCACAAGTCTGTCAGACTGAGAACTGCCCAGTCCCAAATGGACACTCGGGCTCTTTGCATGCACAGACAAGTGTACAGGGAACCACTGACACGACTTCATTTAGACTGTGCAAACTGTTCATGTCAAAGTTTTTTTTTGCATTTTCACTTAGAATAAGGATCGGCACAACCAAAACAGCAAGTCATTGGCAAGCTCAATCCACTTCTGAGCTTTTACCGGCCCATATTGGCACAGCTGATCCAGTCAATGCTGCCGATTTGCCAATAACCATTCACTTTAAATTGCCACACATAGCTTTTGCAGCATTTCAGCTTTTAATCAACATCATATTTTTCATTATCCATAATGTTTCTTTCTGTTCATTATGGTGATTCCTTTGACAGCTTATCAGTACTTAGGCGTTTGTTTTATGCAGAAGCAAATGCCTTTCCCACAATATACAGAGCAGGGCCTTTCTGTGTTGAGTTTGCATGTTCTCCCCGTGTCTGTGTAGGTTTCCTCCGGGTGCTCTGGTTTTCCCTACCACTCAAAAAAAAACATGTACAATATGTGACTACAGATGGAAATTGTTAAACTATAGTCTGGTACAAGCATCTCTGCTTCAGCTTAATGTACAAACCCGATTCCAAAAAAGTATGGACACTGTACAAATTGTGAATAAAAACAGAATGCAAAGATGTGGACGTTTCAAATTTCAATATTTTATTCAGAATACAACATAGATAACATATCAAATGTTGAAAATTAGACATTTTGAAATGTCATGCCAGATATTGGCTCATTTTGGATTTTATGAGAGCTAAACATTCCAAAAAAGGTGGGACAGGTAGCAATAAGGCTGGAAAAGTTAAATGTACATATAAGGGAGAGCTGGAGGACCAATTTGCAACCTATTAGATCAATTGGCAACATGCTTGGGTATAAAAAGAGCCTCTCAGAGTGGCAGTGTCTCTCAGAAGTCAAGATGGGCATTCCCTCAATGCTGCGGCGAAAAATAGTGGAGCAATATCAGAAAGGAGTTTCTCATAATATCATCCAAAGATTCAGAGAATCTGGAACAATCTCTGTGCGTCAGGGTCCAGGTCGGAAAACCATACTGGATGCCTGTGATCTTCGGGCCCTTAGACGGCACTGCATCACAAACAGGAATGCTACTTTAATGAAAATCACAACATGGGCACAGGAATACTTCCAGAAAACATTGTCGGTGAACACAATCCACCATGCCATCCGCTGTCAACTAAAACTCATTAGGTCAAAAAAGAAGCCATATCTAAACATGATCCAGAAGCACAGGAGTTTTCTCTGGAGCCAAGGCTCATTTAAAATGTACTGTGGCAAAGTGGTAAACTGTTCTGTGGTCAGACAAATCAAGATTTGAAGTTCTTTTTGGAAAACTGGGACACCAAGTCATCCGGACCAAAGAGGACAAGGACAACCCAAGTTGTTATGAGCGCTCAGTTCAGATGCCTGCATGTCTGCATGAGTGTGTGGCATGGGCAGCTTACACATCGGCACCATCACAAGAAAGCTATATCAAAACAAGTTCTAGAACAAACGTCGTCTCTTTCAGGGAAGACCTTGCAACAAGACATGTCGGACTACATACTGCATCAGTTACAACATCATGGCTGCGTAGAAGAAGGATCCGGTTCTGAACTGGCCAGATCTTTCACACAGTAGTAAACATGGCTTTTTTGAGATGTGTTGATGCCATGAAATTTAAAATTAACTTATTTCTCCCTTTAAATGATACATTTTCTCAATTTAAACATTTGATATGTCATCTTGGTTGTATTCTTAATCAAATATTGAAATTTGAAACTTCTACATCATTGCATTCTGTTTTTATTCACAATTTGTACATTGTCCCAACTTTTTTAGAATCGGGTTTGGACATTGTACGCTATATAATATAGGGGGTGCAAAATGGAAGAGTGGTTAGTTAGAGTCTGTATGTCCTTACCATGCTACCAAGGGTTCCCTTCATCAAAAAAAAAAAAAAAAAAACATGCATAAGTGACTTGGTAACTCTAATTTGCCCAAAGTGAGTGAATGGCTTGTTAGCCCTGTGATTAACTGACATTTATCTGGAGTGTGTACCCTGCCTTACAGCCAAAGCAGCTGGGACCCATAACAAGATAAGTTGTCGTAGGTTAATTAATAAATGGTAACATAGCACAGAGTTTTCATTACATTAGATTATGGCAAAAAGGGGTCCTAATTGAAATGCACAATTATGCAGCATAGATTTGTCAAATCTTAAAGCTCAACAAAATATTAGGGAGGCAAAAGCTTCATAAATCCTAGTAAAAATAATATTGATTAATAATATATTAATAATATCCTGCATCAATGACCAGTAGACTAATGTTTAGGCATGGGACATTATTGTGATATGAGCCAATAAGACAAGTAGCATAAAGAGCCAAAAAGACACACTTGCAAAACAGATTATTTAAAAAAAACCTCTTAAAACATTACTGTTGTCAAAGCCTTAAATCATAATCTTTCTAAAAATCATCCAGCAATGGATGTGTCTATATGAATGGAGCCCTGCCTTAAGGGACTCCATTAATGCTGTTTGTATTTGACAACACAAATTGCCAATGTCCCTTTTACCTGGAAATTAAAAGTAGTTCATGTTGTAACCACAAAACCGTGATACCATCATTGTGATATTGTTCCTCAAGATTATCATACCATCAGAATCTGATATCGCCCCCATGCCTTCTAATGTTGTATTGTTATCGCAGGATTCAACAGGGTCTTTTTTATGAAGCAGCTACACATCAGCATCCCCTAAACTGGCTGCACAGCGACAAAGGCACATAATATTTGGTTTCCAGCGGACATTTCATGTGCTCAAACAGAAATGTAATTATACTGGTGACTATGTTTCACCCGTGTCACAGTTTGTTCAGATGGTACTGGCGACAGGTTAATAGATGGCATCAATAATGCAAATGGTTATGAGCGTATTCTCTGTGTTATTAGATTGTATTCACGCAGAGTACACACGATTACATCAAGGATTTACAGGAGACACTCATTTGCTTTTGCATTGTGTTTGCGAGGCTTAGAGTGTGGGTATGCCTTTCATGTGCATACACTTACTTGCATTTGACTGGCTCCCCGCCCCTCTCCCCCCTCGGTCTATACATAATTCCCCTCATTGATTTCTGGCTGGACTCTTTGTCACCCATTTACTCAAGTCAAATTAGAAAGCACTGTTCATCGTATCTACTATTCAATCAATTGAGTGAAGTGGGGGAAACTGCTCCCAAACTCAATGTAATGAATATAATGCTTACAGGGGAAAAAAGGCTTCATGGCTGGTGTGTTTTTGTGTGGAATTAATGAGAAATTTCCAGCTTGACAAAGCATGAGTTATCCGGTATGCGCGTGGATGGGAGGCATTCACACGGTGGCACGAGCTGGTTGGTGTAATTTACATTAGTGCAAGTCACTGCTTCGGTTGCCCCTCTACACACAAACCTGAAACACTCCCTAGAGCCCCTAGAGATGCACTTCATTAAATGCACACATTCATTTGGAAACAATGCTCAACGGCGGAGTTTATGCTAGACTGATTCTTTTTTTCTTTTTACCTGTATATGTACGCATTTATAGGATAATAAATAACTTTTTTTTCCTATGCCTGTGGCTTTGTAAACTTGTTAATAATATTTTGCTTTTCAATGCTGTGAATAGTTTGAGCACAAAAATCCACCATGTTTACATATCTCTGTACAAAGGTCATGTTTAATTTACCCTACTTACCCTATAGTATAGTGTACACTGTAAACTGTAAAATTTAATTAAAAACAAAGCATAACTGTCTGCTGTGGTTAAAAATAGCCAGTGTAATTACTTTGCACTAGATAAATTTACATTATTGCCTTATTCTGAGTATAATCAGACTTTTAAAATCCATTTTTGTTTATCAAACTGTAATTCCAGTAAGTAAAATTTATTTTAGTCAAGCTTACATCCAGACAATTGCTGCGTTGTGGAGCTAGGGTTTAAACTGTTTTGTGCGTGCTCCACAATGCCAAACCTTACGCTACAATGGCACTGGCTATTTTTTGTTTGTTCTTCTTTCTCATGACATAAAACGTTCTAGCTTATGCTGCATTTATGTGCTCCTTGGACTTAGTTGTGACTTAGCTTAAATCAAACTTGCTCAAGACTGAGTATGTTGGAGAGATGTCAAGGTGACTCAATAATTTGATTCTCTCCGGTGCATGTAAACTCAGACAGAGACGTGTCTGTGACAGCCTCATGGAAACAGTGTCGCAGACATGGTACGTTAACAACCATAGATTTCAGATGGCAATTTAACAGTAAGACTTGACTTTTAGAATTTGGAAAGAATATTTTCTTAAGTGGATTTACTTCATTGATATACTATTTTGGTGTTACTGTTTGCATGTTTTTGCTGTTGCTGATAAGATTTCACTGTAAATATTGCATATGTTATATATACAATTGAAACCGACAACTGCAAACAAATATTGGAAACTAGCAGTTGCAGCCTCTACGTGTATATACTCACTCAGCATTCATGGGACCGTGAAAAGTAGTTTTCATCGAGCCTGTTACTGGAGTGGTCTTTTGGAAGAGTTGCCAAACACCAGCCTCATAGACCCCTTTTGCCGCTAGCACAGCAAGCACAAGAAGCCATTACTGCCAATTAGCCGGTGCTCTCACAGTCCTAATGGACCCCAGGACATACTTGATTACATGCACTTAGATCGAAACACGGCTGCACTGCATAACTGGGAAATGCTGGTGTGTTTTTAAAACTGAAGCTGGGTTTTGACTAATGCAACCATATTTAAACAAAGAAAAATCCAAGGTGTTGCTGTGTCAACTAAACTAAATCAATCCATTGCTTTTTTCTTCTCCTTCTTTGCCTCCTTCTTTTTGAAGTTCAGCAGTGACTAACTTTTTCTACTGGACAAAAGCGAGATGTATTTGCAAGGGTTTGTCTCTGTGATGATGTCAGCTCCTCTAAATATATTTGAGAAAAGCTTGTTTCGCCCCACGGAAATCACAGTCAGACAATAAACAGCAGAGATCATAATGTTTGTAAATATGTGAAGTAGGATGACTATGGCGTGGAATGAATAGAAACTTAAAAGAGAAGATGGATTGGAAGGGAGCAAGAAAAGATAAACTAGACAAGGTCAGCGTGCTGGAAGAAATGAGCTCAAATTAGAAGAAGAAAGATTGAAAAATGGTGTATGATCCCATTCAGAGGCGGCGGAGCACAGGAGAATAGAGTCCTGATTAGTGAAAAGTGATTGTAGTGTGTGTGTGGCAGCTACATGACCTTGGACCGCTACTGTAACCCAGCCTTGTGAAGACATAAAAGGTTCAAGGTGGAACTGGTTTATCTTTACCTTTTTAATTTAATTACACAATAAATTATTAATTTGGATTACTTACCTAATGTCAATTGCCTGTCAAATCCTTTTTTTATTACTAACACGAGCAGTAAACCAAACATCCAAAGTTGAGAAGGTTACCAATTACAAAAACAACTGGATAAAAACCTGTCCTGTTTTAGGCCTTTTAAACCTATTAAAAATGCTTTCTGCAAGTTTTATTTGATCTTTATTTTTTTCTACAAATTATCACAAAGTTAAGCTGCTTTGTGTTCCTTACTGAATTATAGTAGGCAGGAATTTCTCTAACCAGTAAATTGTTTCTGTCAGCCTTGTGTCCCAGTTATGCTCTACCAGCGATTCAACAAACAGTTTTTGTGCATCCTGGCATTCCTTAAAATGGGACATTCTAATGTGACTTAAAATAAACACTGCAAAAAAAAAAGCACATGACTAATTTGCATAAATACACCAAAATGTGTCTAATGAGCATGCTATTCAAATGTTTAATCATATACTGATACCTGCACACCTTAGATGTCATCAGTCTCCTGTTGCTGGGTAAAGATGGGACCCTTTCATACCTCTACTGGACTTTTAGAATGAGGCTAGAATAAACTGGTCAATGAATTAAAGTTTTACCACCATTCTCCAATTGAATCCATTAATTTTAGATTATTTTGGCTCACATATTCAAACAAAGAGGCGTCACATGAACAGAGAAGTACATGGCATCCCGACAGTTGTTTTCAGCTCTTGGCTAACAGTCTATTTATAAAAGTTTATTGTTTAAACTTTGATACTGTCTTGTTTTCATATTTAAAAATAATAGGTCATATTGTGACACATAAGGTCTGACTGTGAGCCTTTGCATAAGATACAAGGAGGAAAGGAGTCTCAAACAGGGTAGAATCCGGTTGCTGGGGTTGATTTATGCGTCTGGTGTATGTATCTACCCCCCTCTTAAAGATACCTCAGTAGGTTTTTTCATATATACTTTATGTGTGTGTTTGGCTAAGCAGGGAACCCTAAGCCCCTGCAGTGTTCTTCTCTATTCATTGGGATGCACCTGAGCCCCACTCTCTGAACCAATCAAACGCCGTGATTCGGATCAGGTGCTTTATCTCAGGTGGCACCCAAGAAGCACAAATGATTTCTTTCTTCATGTACCGGCACACGATTATGAAATTGAAAAATACCAGATCGTTGATCTGCTTTGTGTTTATTTGCACATTCCAATTCCATTGTGCATTTCGTATTTTAGTATCTACATTTAACTGGTGAGTTCACAGGCTTTGACATCTCCACATGTCGACATGAACCAACGCGCAGGTCAGGGGCAGTGGGACCAGTCAGGTGGTCCGATGGAGGAAGCAGAAGAGATGACTAAAAGTGACAGGAGTAAAAAAGAAGTGTTGAAGGAGTGGAGAGCAAGGATGGTCAGTAGATAAAAGATAATGTCTTGAGGCATAAAAGAGCTGCAATAATGCAGTCAGTTTTGGTCATTAAAAGGACAAGAGTTGTTGAATAAAACACATAAGCTTATATTAATACTTATTTCACTAAAGTGTTGAGATGTATTACAAGATATTTTTTTAACATGTACGCTGGAGTCATGTGACTAACGGCGACAGAAAAACCATTCACTAACTGGGTTATCTAACCAATCTGACTGATTGGTTAGAGGGAGGGGCTTAAAGATACAGGCATTTAAATAACCTTTTCAGGAAGTTAAGGAGCAGTAAACAATTTTTTATTTTATCCTTTGTTTCATGCTGTTATATTCTCATTTGTCAAATTAATACATTTTGATTAAAAAAAAATCCATTGTTTGTTAAAAATCTGTGAAGATATACAATTTCAAAAATACACATTACATTTATGGACTACACAAGTATCATATGTGGTGACATCAAGTTTCCACCACATCCTGGACTGCAGCAATGGATAAAGACAGTTTATAATCAAATAATTTGTTTTTTGCTGACTCAAATTGCGGTTGCAGCATTACAAATATTAAGGAGGTTATTGCTATGTCTACGAAAACATATAATCCTTTGAGTCGACAAACGACATATGTGAAAATGACGGCATGACGCCAAGAGAATCAAAAAATAATTTTCCGGCCCACTGACTTCCATTAAACATTTTCCAACTTCAGAATCCATGAGTTCACCTGGAAGGGACATGACTCTGTGTTTTCATGCCTGTTCTGTACATGTGCAAACATAATCCATACATAAGCAGACCAGAGGGCCTTTACATTTGGCTGCATTGTAAATACAGTGGAACATCTGTACCTGTATTTCAGCAGGCTAAAGTTATAATATGCAATCCCAAGGCCTATTGCAGCTTTAAATCATAATCACATTAATGCATGATTTCCCATAATTCCACACCTGACCCAGCTGTAATATACAGTAGGTCTTTATGCATGTGTCATTCGGTCCTGCGTCAGTGGTCGGGTGCATGCAGGAAATGGTTCCAGAGCGTGGCTCGTTTTGCCTTTATGGATTAAAGAGTGACGTCTGAAGCCAGCATTGGATTAATCTCTAAAGATACAAGACTCATTTAAATTACACTCTAACACACACACGAGCGGTGCATACTAGATGCTGTTAACATTCCACCCACTGCTCCACTTCTTTCCTTACACCCTGTCTTTTTTTTTGTTGCTATTCACATTTTCCTCTGTCTTCCTCATTCTCCTATTGTTGAATCTGAGAATGCCATTTAATTAGCAGTGGTCTTGTTCTCCTCTTCATCCTCTGGCCAGCACCACTAATATCGCAATTAGCTGCTGTAGGAAGCTTTCAACTGCAGCCTTTGTTCTTGTGTGCACTACAGCAGCCCATGTTCCTGCGTTGCTCCACAGAATATTGTATGTGTGAAAGCCAAGCTCCAGTTTTAATAGAGGAGAAAGGCGTAATCAAAGCTGGCCTCATTTTATTCCAAATCATAACACGCGTTGTTCTTGTCAGCGGGGATGAATGACTTCTCTCTCTGCTGGGAAGGATTTTTCCGCTCTTCTTGGTTTTTTGCTCCTCAACATTTTTCTAGTGATCATCTTGGCTATCCTTACACACTGATGTCCCTTCCCTTCCCCATCCTCGCTCCTCTCCATCTTGCCCTCAGGAACACTTCAGAAGGGCTGTAAAAAAGCGATTGAATTTAACGGTGTCACAACATGCCATTAACCTACAAGTGGAGTGGTGTTGTACCAAGGTCCAGAGCGTGACGGCCCAAGAGGCCTTTGGTTGTTTAGGTTGTAAAGCTCAACACTCTCGCTGCATCGAGTTGTAAAGTCAAACCTGCTTATGTATGGATACCTTTTATAGACATTGTATTTGTGTTGCAACAACAATACAAAGAATTAGTCTGGTCTGGTCAGGTTGGATGTCTAGGGGGGCAGAACCAGCAGATGCAGAATATACTGCCTCTGGATGCAACTAGTAAGACATTCAACAAAATAATTAACCTAATCATTGCATACAATCCACCCTCAAAGACAGTGTTACTACAGAAAATGGTGATTGAAATATGAAAATTATTAAAAATGTTCAATACTATTTTATAAGTCAGCTTTGGGCTCTTTAAGGCCATGATAACATTATGGAAAATGTGATTGTATGACATTTGAAAATGCTTATAAAGTTTTGTAAATAGCTCGTTCATTGGTACTCCCTTCTTCCCTATGTAGGCTAATTATCTGGACTAAAAGCTAACAGGGGCTCAGTGGTAGAGCGGATGTCCTTCAGCCACTGTGCCCCTAAATATCTGGTCAGTGACGAGAACAATCAGCCACACTTCTGTAGGAGGTTCGATTCCTGCTCTCCCCACAGTTCATACTGTAGTTGTGTCCTTGGGCAAGACACTTAACCCACCTTGCCTCCTGTGTTGAACACTGTAACACTGGAATAGAAGCTTAATGTAAGTCGCTTTGGATAAAAGCGTCTGCTAAATGACTAAATGTAAACGTAAACATGCTGGTTTTTGTCGTTGATGTGTTGTTTTAGAGAGGCGATGGATCGTCAGGGGAAATATTATGATCTTGTGTGTTTCCCCGTCACACACTGCAAGACTGAGTGGTCAGACAGATGTGTATTTTGTCCTTTTTAATGATTTGACAACTTTCAAAATCATGTAGTCTGAACAAGGTAACTGTATAATAATCGGACAAAGTCACATAATCTTGTTGCATATATAAATTGTTACTCTATATTGTTACTTTATACAACTTAATAACTTAATATACTTGAAAACTCTGCCTTTTTCAACCCAACAAGGTGCAAATATGTATAATAAAGTTTACATTTGTGTCCATGTTGTCTGGGAAAGAGATATTTCTCTCACAATACTCATGAACGCTCGGCTTGATGTTACGGCAAATGTAAGTCTCTTCCAGTTATGTAAATGCATTGACACTGCACAAAAGTGAGCATGCTAACTAAACATCTGCCTCCAGGTTCAACATCCAATTCCCTTTTCTCTAGGCTCCACTGAGACTACCCCAGCAACTTTTCAAAAGCCGCTCCTTTCCCACATAAAACTTTCTTCCTGTGATCACGGGGACAGAGAGGGTGGGATGGGCAGAAAGTGAAGAGTGTCACACTGTGCCGAGCGAGGCGGGTGGAAAGAGCAAGGGGGAAATTCTCTCACATGAAATAAAAAATAAGATGGCAACATCTGTGTGGGAACTTCAAACAACCTTTGAAAGGCAAAATGTGATTCCGTTCGGGATTCTCGGGCTTGGTAAACAGTCGGGTTTTATTTTGGAAGTGGGTTGGAGTGAATGTGTGTGTGGATGTGTTTGGAAAAGAAGGGGTGTTTTGTGGGGATTGAGGGACTGTCAGAGTAGGACACATTGAGACGGGATGAGGCTGCCACTGCTGAGAGCAAAGTCCGGTGAATGGCAGTAATGTAATGCAGTGCAAATCCTTCTAAACCTGCTTTATTCACTGTGAAACTAAAGAGTGTGACTTGTTTATCACTCTGTGTCGTTAATGTCTGTTTCTTCATTATTTTGTTACAGAGAAATCAATTTCTATTCTTTTCTTTTTTTTTTCTATGTGCGCCCTCTTAATGGAACTACTTCAACTCTAATCTACTACTCATCTATCAGGTAAGACACCAAGCACCATTCATACAATATTTGAATACAATCAGAATGGTAAATAGTCATGCCCATTTCAGTGGAGCACATGGCTTTTTAGCTTATACATGGAATTAACAGTTTCACTTGATAAAAAACACTATTAGAGGTAAATGTGCAGCCCACTCCTCCATGAATAGGTGCTGCTGGAGTTGTTCTAGAGTTGGTATCCATGACGACATTTGGGTCAAAGGGTTAGGGTTCATTTACTTGTAAAAGTGTAGAATCCCTGATAGTTGTCTAGTTCTGACGGTGGTTTAGGTTTATCTAAAGAGCAGCACATGCAGTTACGGTGGACTAGACTGTAGGTTTAGGGTAACTTTACTTCCTTTTCTTCTTTGCATCAAAGGCTTAAAACAGAGGCAGATGGTTGACTGCATGTAAACAGACTCATTATTATGTTACTCAAGCATTCCCTGCAATTGCATCAATATATCTTTAAAATCTTAGTTGAGTTTCATAAAGTTTCAGTATGTTTCAAACACTTGGGGTGCTTCTGTGGCTCACCTGGTAGAGCGCATACCATATATACGTATAAGAGACACTGGTTCCATTCCCGCTTGGGTTATTTCTGTCCCTCTCACCTTGTTTCATCTACTGTCCTGTTGAATAAAAAACTTAATTTATTGTATAACCACCCATGTCTATTTCTGCACATTTTATAGACCCTCTCAGTTTTGGTAGCGCTGTTAGTTATAATAATAAACAGTTTTGGCAAATGTCAATCAACTGACTGCTTGTGATAAATGTCAGTGCCTGTCAAATGTCAGTGAGTGTCTCTATTTAGCTATTTTATTTACAGGGCCTATTAGCACATGAGCTAATGTGCTAAAAGTCACTGAATTCTTATGTTTTGCTGTACAAGTTGTCCTTTAAGTTAACTTTGATTAAAGAAAACTAACAACCAGATCCATGTGCCATTTGTTAAATGTCATTTTGTACAATAAACGTTGGTATTGTAAAATAATAATTGTAAAAAAATAAATAAAATGAATGTGAAAGTTAGCCACTTCTGTGATCAAAATGCGCAGACAGTTTTTTGATGACATCACTTGAGTAAAAGTAAAACTATGGCCATGTGCATTTAATTCATTTAAAATAGAAGTAAAGCCCATACAAAGGTGCAAACCACTACAAATGCCTTTCAGTGAGGTCAGCAGCCTTGTCGAGCACATGACATAAAATGAAGCAGCTGTTAAGTAAATGCATTTCCTGTGGGTTATGAACTTCAGGTGACTACTGCAAACGCCTCACTCAAGCACCATGTAATTCTGCTGAGGAACGCCGTGCTATTCACCATAATTGAGATGGAAAGGATGCAATTATCAGAACTTTTAAAAAACGTGAAAACCATTTGCAAAATGTCAAGGCTTACAATGGAAAAGAGAAGCAGCGCTGGGATCATTTTATTATTGCTGAGTCGTGCCTTTACAGATGTAATCTGTGTTAAAAGCGCTACTCAAGAAATCTTCATTCTCTGATG
This sequence comes from Perccottus glenii, assembly GCA_024416835.2. NCBI lineage: Eukaryota > Metazoa > Chordata > Actinopteri > Gobiiformes > Odontobutidae > Perccottus > Perccottus glenii. Next base: position 17,362,129 of record CM044563.2, on the reverse strand, counting down.
TAAAGAGGTGCATTAGGTTTGAATGAGCTGTTTTAAAGCAATAATGCCCAGTAAATGGATGTGCACAGCTGCTGGCAGCACTAGTCACCTGCTAAACTGTTTCTAAAGCAAATTCCTTTTTTTTTACCAATCACGTACAAATTAATTTGTTAGAAGATAAACATTAATGTAATTGCAGTATTTAGATGTTAGTTGTTAAATGCTAAATTCCTCAATAAACATTTGATAAGTCTTTGTGTGAATGCTAAGGGCTTTGACATCAATGTTTTATTGGTAATATGATATTGCAACCATTCATTATGAATATTTTCTCATATTCTATTATTACTAGCAGTCACAGTTTTAATCTAAAACATAAATAAATCAACATAATGTCCAAGATGCAGTAGTAGCATGTAGCACACTAAAAACAACCCCGTAACTGCACATTTTTTTTGTGATAAAACCATAACCTTAAATGGACATAGCTTTAGCAGTATGATTAAGACGCAAGTGCCATCCATCCATCTTCTTCTACTTATTCGGGGCCAGGTTGCGGGGGCAGATCTGGCCCCGCGACAAGCAGTTTAAGCAGAGACACCCAGACTTTCCACTTCCCCGACACCTCCTTCAGCTCTTCCAGGGGGAATACCAAGGCGATCCCAGGCCAAATGACATTGTGTCCTAGCTCTATCCCGAGGGTGAATGACACTGGCACTTAATGACCCTGCTCAAGTGAACAATCCACATTGCAATAAAAATACAAGGCAAGTCTTTCTTTTGATTCGATTACAATTTCACAGTTGACCTAATTGCTGATGTGTTTATCATGTCAAAGATGTTTTTTAAATAAAGCTTTAACCACTCTACAAACTCTCTACTACTAAACTACTCTAGGGATAAATGTGAAGTTATTAAAATCTAAGCAGAAACATGGGACCTTTCTTCTTTGTTTTCAGTTTCATTCCCATCATGTAAATGAGTCCTAAATCTGAAACAAAGAAAAATATAACCCTGGAATTAAATTATGGCTTTATATAATTACTTTTTAAAAATGTATCAAATACTACCCTACTGATTATGCTGTAATATTTAACGCACCACCTCAAATGAAAGATTCCATCAATTATTAATTCATATAACTGAAAGCAACTCAGCACAGATTTCCATCTAACTGAATCTTTAAATAATCCACATAAATGGTTATGAATGACAATTTTGATTCAAGCTCTAGATGCTTGTATTGATAAAGAGAACTATTGTACAGTGTATACTAATAATACCCATGAGAGCAGCTTCTTTTTTCTCATGTATGTCTATCAACATAAATATGCAACGTTCCAGTCCCATTATGTTTCTCTGCGACATATATTCTTGCGTCTTTAATATGTATTATTATTGTTCCCTGTCATTGGCTCAAGCTATGCCTAGTACTGGTGCATGTTTGAGCGTGATGGTGTGAAGCGGACTCTGCAGTGAGGTGATGTTATGTGAAATCACTACAGAGGTGGGGGTTTGGGTGGGCGCTTCATTTTTCCACATATTTTCTCATTTCGTTATTGCTCTCAATGCTCGCAATATAACCTCAATTCAAAAGCTTCATCATTTCACATTTTACCTTACAATTAATATACTATTCTGTATTTTTTTTATATTTTTTTTTTTATATTTTTGCATATTTATTGTCCCCATTTGTATCTCTTTCCCTTCGGCTTTGGGGTTGTTTTGGGCGGGATTGCAGTGGCGGCAAAAAGAGTGTGCATCTAAAAGAGCCCATGACAGAATGGGGGTGAGATTGAAAGCAATGGGAAAGAAAGGCAAAGGAATGAAGCTGAAGTACAGAAAAAGGACCCAGAGAGATGTTTCAGAAGAGAGGCTGGATTGTAGATACAGTATATAGGATTGGCACAAAGGGAGTCCAGAACAAGTTGGTGCATGTGGCCTAATGTTTGATAAATATTATACAAGTACAAGGTCCTCCTTGTCTAAGACTTTACATGAACAATAAATTATATATAACATAATTCTACAGTATTTATAAAGCATATTGCTTGAATCAACTCTCAACTTTTGTTTTCTCAATAAAGCGGTTAATTTTCCTTTACAGTGTTTGAAAGATATTCTTTTCAATGCATTTTGGATTCTTCTCAAGAGGACCAAATATATCAGTCTTGAATCTCTGCCATTCTTTTATACTTCCTGTCTTTCTCTGTACTCAATTCTCCATCGAGCCTCGGTTGTACTTTTACATCGCCAGCTCCAGGCACCAGAGATGTGACTGTGACCTACTCACTTTAAAATGAATGGTCACCCGTGTGTATTTCCTATTTGTTGTAGCGCACAGGCCATGAACCCCTCTTCACACCGATGCTGCAAACGTTAAAGGACAGTAACTATGCCAACATTCAACTGGCATTTTGAATAAACGTTTCAAACAAACATACTGTATAAGGCAGATTTAAGCCTGAACATTATTAAGTTGTACTACAGTTTATTAGTTTCAGTGGGAAACGACTTGTGTTTAAACCCCCCTAACACTCACTTTCAATATTGGGTTGTATTGTATAGTGCTCAAAGTTGTCAATTATTCATCTAGGCTAAGTTAGTTACATTACACCAGCTGCAGCAGCCATTATGACCAGGATGACTATGCTTCTTGGAAAACAATTAGAGAGTAGTTTTTAGTCATGGACATCGCCTAGAACGTTATAAAATGCCCAAATGTTCATCCTGGAAATTCTCATTGTATTACTTTGAAACCTAACCGGTTGTTGGATTAACAGTGTAACATCCCTGAATGCCTATTGTAATTCCATTGTACAGTAAATCTTGAGTTTTGACTGTTTTATTAAAATTTAAAAAACACTTTTTCTGACAAATCACGCACAATATATATTTTTGGGGGTCTATGACAGCCGTAATTGTTATTACCCATTGTAAGAAACTGCACTTAATCTATGTCCATTAGATATTCCGACACCTCTACAAATGGCTTAATCACTATACTGTATCTACTATGGAGTTGTTTTGGATAGAACCACAAAATGTGCATTTATATGACTTTGAGCAAACTCAAGTGAGCTAAAAGTATTTCTCTTTAATTTCTAACATAGTGTACCCATCAGTGTCCATCATAAGCCAGTGTTGCCTTAGCCTTGTCTCCATAGCAACACCATAGCTACCCCCCGCTGACCCAGGCAGCCACTAGCCGAGCCCTTGACATGAACCCGACCCGCCCCTCCCAGAACTTTCTATCTGTCATCAGTGGCTGAGGGGGCTGTCCATCATGAGCCCTGAAGTCATTGGCAGTCATTTCTTCATGAAGCGGGCCATTGAAGGAGACGGTAATAATGGAGGAATGGTTGAGTTTTTGTCATGATAAAGGCCAGAGAAGTGAAAAGTTCATGTTGGTTGACGCTTATCTCATGTCTGTGTTATGGCTTTGGTTTTTAGGTGATATAGCATGTCAAAAGTACGTCACATAATAAAACCTTCAGTGGAACATTACATGCTTCAGGCCTGTGTGATGCTCCATAAACTGATTGATTTATTGTGTCAAACATTGATTGCCCCTAAGTCATAAGCCCAATATTTTGGTATTTCTAAAAGAGACTAGCTGAAATAACTTTTTTTACGTAATTTCCGATGGATATGGGGTGAAGGGAGGGTCAGCTGTTAATGAAATTCTGACAGTTCCTTGTGAGCACTACCAAAACATTTTTGGAAGTGGATTCAGCCAATAAAACTCTGCTTAATATTTTACTAACATTAACATATTAAGGCCCTCTCTATGATATTATAGAAGGTGTCATTTCTTTATTCAGTTGGCTTGGTTTGTTTTACAGAGTTCAGTGTAAAAGTTAACCAAGTCTACTTTTTAGCATTTCCTGAAAATGATAAAAATACCTCATTCTGACAAAATAATAGGCATCTGTATTACTTTATTAGTAATATTTTATCTATGTGACCCACTTCTTTATAACCACCTTCTGGTTCAGTGATGTACAGTGTGTAATAAGCATGTCAGGGATACCACCTATCTCCAAGGCTTTCCTGACAGCCTCATGAACATTAAGGTGATCTATAAAAGCCAGCGCTGGCCCTGCAAACATGACTAATGGAGCTACATTGATACTGTCTGTGTGATCACTCCATGGTACAAATTGACTGTTCTTGGAGTGTATTCCTCTGTCCTTATTTCCAACCGTACACTCTTTTATTATTGACAGTCCACACAGGAAAGGCCTTCCTCATCAGTCGGGCGTGCAGCAGTCAGATGTGTCCCAAACAGACCCTAATCAATAAGTCGTCAGTGGCCCTGTCAGTATCATTATCATTTTAATGACTGCAGTATTTCTCTCTCTGATGGTCGCAGAGATAAACAAGACCACATCGGAGGTCTACATTAGTTTACTCTTGCTGGATCCTGTTAAAGGCTGCATTCATGTGTCATGTAATGGCCGCTGACATTTAGAGAATCAAACATGTACTGCTAATGAAGGGAATAGCTTATTGATTTTGGGAGAACTTGAGATAAAAATTACATTCACTTATCACTGTATGTGATCCAGAATCTGATTGAGAGTAAATCACCATCACTGCTGTTGTGGAATTTGGGAGCTAGAATTTATAACATATACAGTGCTGTACAGTCAGTATTTAATTATTCAGTATTTAAAGGACAACCGTTAGATTAGAACTGTTGTATGGTGGAGTGAGGCAGAGAATGAAATAGAGTGTGCAGGTGTTCTCCTCTTCAGGCGTTGTGGTACCGGTGACAAGCAGACGACAGGAGTAAAAACCCTAAAGTCAGTGGAACAGATGTTGGCCTATCCTGGTGGGATACACAGACCTGACACTCGCACTGTTGCTTCTCTGTGTTGTATTTCATTTTCAAATGCGCTGTTTTCCTTTATTGATCTTATCGTATGCCCATTTTGAACTTGTTATTGTAAACTTTCTAATACTCCTTAAAACAGTCCATTTCCCACAGATTGATTGATAATACAACAGATTGATGCTACAGCAGATTAATTGATGGCACTAAACTATTAGTATTATTACTACTACTATTACTAGTAAGAGACACACTAGTTATAGTAGCATTATTAATCAGGTACCCAGTTGAACTCAGGATCCTCTTTACCAATAAATCAAGTTGTATTTTGAAATATTACTTGAGTACATTTTTTGCACCAAAATAATAAGTTAAAGAAAAAGGAGAGTGGTTTGCACTCCTGCCTTACATAAAGAAGGTTGTGGGTTCAATTGCTGGACCAGCCAACACAGCCTTTCTGTGTGGAGTCTGTTTTCTGTCTTTAAGTGTTAGCCCTTCGATGAACTGGCTATTGTCCAGGGTGTAACTCAGGCCCAGAGTTGCCGGGATAAGTCTTTTACAGTCTCCTGTGACCCCAAAATAATAAAAAATAAAATGAATGTGAAATAATTTATTTAAAATAAATATTATTAGATTACAGTATATGGTCTTCTAATGTAAGCTATTTAAATACCAGTGTTTTCAGTGAAAATGATAAAAATTGGTTTTAGGTAATAATAGTTTTTATTTTAGAAATTTTAGAATAGACTAGTGATCAATAAAGTTATAATGCGAGTTATTTTTTAAATAAAAAAATGCAAAGGTGGTTCTAGTGTCTAGTAGTGTAGAGTCCTCCCTTGGTTATGTTCGACATCTCATTCTCAACTTGCTCTTTATTCAATACAAAGGCCAGGTAAAATGGACTCTTGCTGCCTACGGCGCTCTGTTTTAAATATCCTTGTTCTTGCCCAGCTCCATCTGATGTGTGCATGTTTTTGTCCAGTCAGTGTGTATCTGCACTTTTGTACAAGGCAATGTTCCAAGCCGTGTGACGTGAGCCCTGTCTCTGAGCAAGCAGGCAATCTGGGCCTTGGCTAGTCTCCAGAAAGGCTTTCATTTCCATTCAGCAGTGGGATTTTACACACATCTGCCCTCTTCCAGCTCACACACACATGCGCACTCACACATGCACACACACACACACACACACACACACACACATGCACATACACACACACACACACACACACACACACACACACACACGCACATGCACATACGCCCATCACGCACGCACGCACACACACACACACACACACACACACACACACACACACACACACACACACACACACACACACACACACACACACAGATGTAAACATATAGAGCAGCATATAATTGAAGAAAACTTATGGAGTGTTTAGTACTGACTATTTTCTAAGATAACCCCTCTTTTCCAACACATACAAACTGCTGCTATTCTGTTGGGAATGGTTGCAAAAGCTGAGCCATCCCTCCTTATGTCTCCTGGGAGAATGGTTGTGGTGGGAGTTTTAGAAAAGAAAGATGCATCACAAAACACTGGGGAGACAAAGGCCTAACCTGGCCATCTATCCTAATTCCCTTTTCTTTTGTTTACAAAGAAATAGTCTGGTCTCTGTGGATTTGAGTTGGGGACAGTACCAATGGACACAGAAAACTGTCTTTGGATGCACTTAGACAGACACACAACCAATCAGAGAAATAAATCATTGCATAAATGATGCTGTAATGCAAAAAAGTTTTCAGTTCTGTCAGGATTTCAAATGAGTGAAAATAGCTGGTTTCCAGACCACTTTTTAAATTTTTGTGCAGGCTACCACTCAGCTTTTTTAGAGAGAAACATGTGGAAGTCAATAAGCTTATTTTCCAGATGTAATAGTCTATTCACACTAAAGGCCTTTTCACGTAGTAATTTTGTAAATGACCAGGAATCCCTTCCCAGCACTGTTTATACTGTTAAAACATGCAGAGAAGTGGAAGAAAATTCCATTAAGAGGCTTGAGAATAACATCTGACTTGACAAAATTACTGAGGTCAGTGTGAAGGTATCTTATGTGGGATGGACAAAAAGATGTTTAACTGAAATAGGGGTTAGAGAAAGACACTGCCAGTGAAATATGCGGCCTCCCTTGGCTAATAGAAATTCCCCAGCTGCCTCATTTCAATGCAGCGGTGGCTTGGGTAATGAGTTAGCTGCCGCTGACACATTGATTTAGCCAGAAGAGTTGCTCAAATTATCCTCCTTCTCGAGAGAGATGTCAACAGCTCCACCAAGGGCTACTGGGACGATTATCAAGGCGTTGTTTCATAGTGACACCTACTCTCAGCTCAGGGTATATCCATTTCTCCAACACAATGCTCAATCCACGCCCCCTTCCACGCCTTTCCCCGCAACCCCTCCCCCGGGACGTCAATAGCTTCACAATGTATGCTTCACAATTGCTGTGAAGCATACATGGTGCAGATATTAGCAAAGCCATGCATGAGTGCCCTGTATGTGTTTAGCTAAAGCGTGATATAAAATGTGTCTCCATAAATCAGGCTCTCTTTAATTTGGACACGGGCAACATAGCCAATAATAAAGGCAGGTTCCTTTAGGGTGAATTGCAAAGTAGCCTATGTAACAATAAACTTTCTCCTCTTACAAAAAAATATATATATATATTTAAATGATTAAAGGATGCAAGATTACAGCCGCAAAATAACTCAACCATGGAAAGTCTACCAGTAGATACTTATTTAGTCAAGTACCATCAAAGATTATTGTGATGACATATATTTAGCTCCATAATTACCTCTGAGAAAGAACGTTCTGGGTAACAGAGGTAATGCTGCAGAGAGTCATAAACATGAACCTATGTAATATAACTTTTATGGCAACACAGACTTTAACGAGCTTCTCATTAAGTCAACGGCAGAAAGACGTAATTGCTGTTCCTCACAAACATTTAAGAGAGCGATGGCATATTTTGTGTTTATTAGCACATATTTATTTTTGATACTTAGTACTTTTATAGCCTTATTACACGTGATAAGCAATGTTTAAGGTCCATGGATAGGTTTGTGTTGGAGTTTAGCACATTAATAGACAGCCATGTTAAATATGAATAAAAGATACATACCTCATTAGGATGGGTATGCTTGCACAGTATAAATTGCAGATGGGGTTGTTTAGTTTTTATGGGCTTTTTGACGACATATGGGGGGGTAGAAGTGCAGAGGCCAACCTCGGACTAATCTTTTTTAGAGCATGTGAACATCTATGGTGGCCAATTGGTGACATATTGTTGTCTATGAACAAGCCCAGTGAAAAAAGGTATAATGTTGATTTGACTTTGTCCTCACTGGGCAGTTGTAGGAACAGGAAGCAATAAAATGGCCCCTATTCACTGTATTCTCAAGCTTTATACAAGACATGTATTTTTTTTTTTCATGTTTTCACAAGAGCGTACCTTGGTGGCGAGACATTCACTGACATTTGCGGACACTCCAAAATGGCAAACTGTTTGCTCCATGTGCATCTTGGTAAAGCTGTATCTTTTCTTTATTCTGTATCTTGTATGTAAAGCCAATATTGTAAAATATCTTGTAAAAACACAATGACATCTTGTAAACATGTGATAATTATCTTGTTCCAACTTTAAAGGACGCATATAATTGATTGATAGCATATCATTAAAGCGACATTATGTAGTTAAAATAACCAGATGGCCTAATGTACTGTTCTTACTCAAGCATTTTTATAACATCATCTTCAAAACAAGAGTCATTTATGTATTTCTAATTTGCAAAATCGAAGATGGAAATTATAATCAACAGCTTAAATCATATCAGTAAGGTAGTTAGCAAAATAAGAGCCAGGAGATGGACAGACATGTTCTCATTTACTTTTCTTAACTAATAACGTGGATGTCTTTGGTAAAGATTACAGAAAACCTACATAGCACCTCAGCCGCTTGGACGCTTCAGATCTTCTCGATCAGTCTTAATGGTAAAGCCCTCACACTTTGACCTTATCTCCTGCGCAGCATTTGTTCTTAGTTTGTAATAAAAGGCTTGGCAAAGATGGTGGAAGGAAAGGAAACTAGGCGGCAGGAAAGCACTTGACAGTATTTTTAAACCTTTTGACTTTTGATCGGGTAAATTGTGCTTGTGCGTCAATGTTGCACTCCAGGAGGCGGCCCCCTACCACAAACAGCAGCCAATGTTAGAAGCCCTTTGTCCTACAAAGACAAGGATTATTCTTGACGCATGTAAAAATAACCTTGTAGACACATAATGGCAGGTTTGTGCACCTACTGTTAAAATATGCTTATTTGTGTAAGGTCGGAATGTCAAACAACAGGAAAGGTGTCTCAATGTTAATTCAAAACCTGCCCAATCTTCCTTTTTCTTCCGAGTTTCCAGTTGCTTAATGCATGCTTCACAATTTTCCCGAATAAACCATCATAGCGGGACTCATTTTGGTTGCGTGCTCTCAAGCCGCCATCTCCTCCCGCATGCCCCAAAGTGAAAACTCGCACCCTCATTGCCAATTAAACTCCAATCAACAAACGAAAATGGAGTGAGACATCAAATTACATCCAATATCCTCTCCCGTACTCAAGCCTGTCTTTGCCAGCCACAAATTAGCTTACAAATTAAGGCTCAGAAGATGGGAGTAGTCGAGTTGCCAGATTACTACCAAATAGTATCCTGCCTGCGTCTTGATGTGCTGCTCCAACTTGGATCTCGCTCGTATCCTGTCTTGTTTTGATGAGTGTGGTGAGGAGTTTGCTGAGTTATTTTTTTGCGGCCCGGACCAATTTCCATTTTGAAAGGCCAAGTTGATGAGAAAGTCATCTCCTTGAAGTGTGTTCCGGTTTGATCCATGTTTGATAATGAAGATGTTAAAAAGACAAAGCAAGCACTGTTAATTAATGAATAAACTCAAGATAAATTATAGATGAGGAAGGTTTGATTAATTGCTTCTTAGATTTCCTCCTCGCTCTTTGTTGCCAGCCCACACTGTTGGCAAGTTGCATGGAGTGAATGCCAGAAAGCATGTGCTATTTTACATGTTAGGTGTAGATAAGTGAAGAAGCTCACTACAATTTATTTATTTTGTTTGTTGTTGCAGTAAAGTTGTGCTTAATGTTTCCTATTTGCATTATTGTGGCCATGGAAGAATCTTTGGTTGTTAAATAGAGGGACTATAGTATTATTTATTGTTATATGGTTGTTAACAAATAGATTTTCTCTTGTGATACATATATTGTAGTCTTTCCTTACCCTGATTAAGGGTCTTAGTACAGGGGATGTTTTATTGTACAGCCTGTTCATCGGTTTGCTGTTTTTTGTTAAGCTAAGCAATTTTTATTGTAATAATGGGCTATTATTAAAATTTATTGAGTTGATTTTGAATTAAAATAAGGATTTACAGTATGTGTTATGCAATATTGGGACTGAGCTAAAACTTTAAACATACATACATTACAATAATATAGACATTTATTTTAGATCATTTACATAAACAGTACACTACAGTGCACAACATCTACTTTTAGTAGGGCTAACTTTCCATTACACTTTCACAGATATCATGATTTATTGTAAATGAAAGTCTGAAGAATTGCTGTACTGTGATATTTATCGTGGACAGTATATTTTAAATTATATTGTATTGTAATATTGAATTCATTTTTTTTTTTTATATCCCTGTATTTACCCCTTGGGGAAATTCCTATTCCTATGTTTTTTTTATGTTGGTGGGGGAAACCGGAGAACCCGGAAGAAACCCACTGAGCACGGGGAGAATATGCAAACTCCACCTAGAAAGGTCCCGTCAGACCCGGGAGTCAAACTATTGTATTGTTGAGTACCATATGATTCCCAATCCTAGTGTTAAGTAATGTTTAGAATCAACGGACACACAATAAATTGCAATGCATAAGGTCTGCTCCAATAGTTATGATTGGTTCACCAAATTTCCGGCTGTTGCTGTAAAGGGAGGATTCCAGTGAATGCATATGGTTGGCCAGGCTAGTTAATAACAGCCTGAGAATATGAAACAAGTATATGCCACAATTGGTTAAGTAATCTATTTCTCATAAGGATGGCCAGAAATTAAGATCTCAGTTTCTCTGCTTGGATATGGAAATGGAAGTTAATAAAACCTATGTCATTTACTCTGGGTTAGCTTTTCGTATGCTCTTCAATCATTTAATCACTAAGTACTTATTACATGTAATGGTATGGAATCATTTTTATTTGTACAGGGACACAACAGTACATTAACCAAAAACAAACTCCAAAAGAGAGATGAAAAATGCTTATGCACCTGTAGTCCCAGGGCAGGTAGATGTTTTACAAGAAAATGAAATAAATAAGAGTAATATTTGTAAGTAGATAAATAGACCAGTCAATATATACTGTAATATTAACACACACACACATCTGGAGACAAATCATAAAACACGATGTCACACAGGCAACCACCATTACTCTATAATCATTCCAAGATACAATCTCACTCACACTCTGCATACACACTCATATTAACATACATTTATCCCATCCATAACCACTTTCAACCCTAATGAATGCAAACTTGTTTAGATAAGAGCCATTTCTTTGCCAGCCGTGCAAACATTTGAAACCCTGTGCATGTGATAATTTCAATAATTTTCAATAATGTAGATCCTGAAATAATGTACATCTTGAAATACCAGAATCATTGTGTTTTTTTGACATATTGATAAAACAAAAAAGCCGAAATGCCATTGTTATCTTTCCCTCTCTTGTTATGGCAAGGGTTTGTCATTTCTAGTCAGATATTTAATAATTCATTTATATCTGAGGTTATCTAACACATGACAGGCAGACAGACTACAGCTCTCTGAAACGGTGTCTAGGGGCTCCTCTTGCTATGTATTCTATCACAGAGTCATCGCCAAGGCACCAGTCTTTATCTCATCATTTCGCCTCTTCATTTGGCTCGTACCTTCCCGGAGGAGTTTGTAAGTACATGTTTAGCATGCACACACATATGCTCCTAAAACCTGCCACACACATGCACACAAGACCAGTGACATCAGTTTATGTGGACTTTACATCTGTTGGCCTGGACACGTGTGGATATAAGTACAGATTGTGTATAGTGCCGCGCACGTGGCAGTGTTTGTCGCGTCTGTAGCCTGCTGCTGCCGCTGCACTGGGCCTGCTGTGGCTAATTAAAAGAAGCCTGCTTGCATTATTCATGAGGCTGTAATTATACATTCCTTTTGCTGATCCCCAGTCAGAGGCATTAAAAATAGATCTGAGTCTGCAGGCTCCGCCCTCCGAGGTCCCACTTTCTCAACATGTTTTGGCTGTGTCTCTCCCACTTTTTGCTCATCTGTAGATCTATAGGATTTTTTTATAGGAAATTTCAGTTTGTCTATATATTGAAGTATAGTGTGTGTGTTTGCAATTTTTTGTTAATGGTCATTTTTACTAACACTTACATGACAAAAACAAAACATCTTAACGCTAAGTATGTTTTTTTCATCTTATTTTTCACAAGAGCCAAATTCTGGTGAGATTTGTCAATGGACAAATTCACAGAAATGTATGTATTATGAACTTGGGTCTCCAGTTATATGTACCTTTGTGCCACCTAAATCTAACTCATGCCTCTTGATAAATAGTTTATAAACAAAAATCTGACCAAATAAAAAAAAACAGGAGTATATTCTCATCATAAACAGTAGGGGTGCAACGGATCAAAAAACTCACGGTTCGGACCGTTTCTCGGATCAGAGTCACGGATCGGATCGTTTTTCGGATCAGAGAAAAAAAAAAAAAAGACAAGACAAATAAACATGAGTTTTGACTTTTTGTTTATTAACACTTTTCAATTATTAAATTAAAACATATAAAATCAACTTAAAGTGCACAAGGCTTAATATCTTCTTTTTAACATCATTAATGAAAAACAACTTAAAGTGCAACATAAAAAGGCACATCTCCTTCCTTTAAACATGGACCAAAGACCATTAACAAAAAAACTATTTAAAGTGCATTAGTGCAACATAAGGCACATCATCTTCCTTGAAAAATGGATAGTGAAATAAAGCCAATGTCCACGTCATCAAAGAAGAATAAAAGAAAGAAAGCAAAGCATACCTGAGCTTACAATTTCAAATTCTTTTCAAAAGACAAGGATGTCTACATTGTCTGGGAGAGTGTGGACCTCTTTGCAGTCACTATGTCCCCTGCTGTTGAGAACACTCTCGGAAGGAACTGAAGAGCCTGGCACTGTGAGATAGCATCTTGCCATCTTGGCAACATGAGGGTATTTGCACTCATTGCTTTTCCACCATGTCAGTGGATCACCATCCACTGTAATGCCGCTGCTGCCAGGTAGGATGCCACCTCTTCTTTGATGATGTCAGCAGGAGTCTTGCTGTCCATGTCTCTGCTGGTAAAGGTCTCTCCAAAAAGCTCTGCCATCGCCGACTTCTTTTGTGGAGGAGATGTGTCCAAGTTTGCTCCTGTTGGCTCTGCAGCTTGACCCTGCAGAAAAAAAATTTAGTTGATTAATTAAACCTATTATTATTATTATTTATATCATATTATTTATTTTCATGTTTCATAGACATGAAAAATGTGGCAAATAATATTTAATAAAACAAAGCTATTATTACTGAAAATGTATTTAGATTTTAAATGTATCATTTTTAAATAATATTCTTTTTCTTTACCTCATCACAGTCTTCAGTGCCCAGACTGCTCACAATCTCAGTGGTGAGGTCACTGTATGTCTTCTGGCGTAGGGCAGGGTCCATGTGAGACAGGGACTTGAACCTCGGATCCAGGGCAGTAGATCTGTGAAGGTAGTCCTGTAGAGTAGGGGTGAAGTGTATCTGGGCTTCAGGTCCTCTAATGGCAGTCTTGACATCTCGAGTGATGGTGCTGTCTTCCACACTTGGAGCCATGGATTGTAGAATCCTTGTTTTCAGGGGCAGGATCATTGACACAGATGGTGAAGTTTCAGTGCTCAGCAGAGATGTAACAGTTTTTAGGGGTTTAAGCACCTGGAGGACCTCCTCTGCCACTCTCACATCATCATCAGACAGGGTGATGATATCTTTGACATTTTTCTTCAGGGTCTTGTCGGTCAATGTAGAGAATATAGCTGCCTGCCTTTATTTGATTTTTTGCATTATCAGTTGTGACTGGGATATTAGTACTGGGCCTCTTTAAATTCCATTCCTCCACTGCTTGTGTCAGTACCTGCGCAAGATGAGTGCCTGTGTGACTCTCGTAGAGGGGGCGTGTCTGCAGCACCGGACTTCTCATCTCCCAGTCTGCTGTGACGAAGTGAGCGGTTATCGTCACATAGCTCTCCGTTCCCCTGGACGTCCACCCGTCTGTCGTGAGCGCAACAGAAGATGATCGGGATAGTTCATCCACAACTTTTTTCTTCTCCTGCTCATAAAGATCTGGCACAATCTTTTCGCTGAAGTGGGTGCGCGACGGGATGTCGTAACGTGGCTCAAGCACTTTCAGCATGTGTTTAAAGCCCTCGTTTTGCACAACCGAATATGGCCTCATGTCCGCACCTATAAACACACCGATAGCGTTTGTGATGGCTTTAGCCCGGTCTGATTGTGCAACAAGGGGCTGCTTAAATGCCGCGGTGATAAGCGGTTGTTGAGCAGCCTTTATTTTCACTCCAGTCAGTGAAACACCGGGTGATGTCGCTCAAATGCGTGGCCATGCTTGATGTGTTTCCACTCTCATATGGCTTTCTTGTGCCACAGTGCCTACACACAGTCACGGTTTTGTCAACTGACCTCTTTCCTTCATTATCGTAGTTTACAGGGAAGCCAAAATGCTCCCATACAGGTGATTTAAATGATGCGGGGCGTTCAAGCTCCTCCGTTCCTCCGCTCGCCATGATGTGTGTGGACTGAATATGCGATTGCGCACAACTTTTTTTTTTTTCATAAATCAATCCGCGGATCACGTGTGTACCGAACCGAAGATATTGATCCGAACGGATCACGGATCAATGACGATCCGTTGCACCACTAATAAACAGTAATAGTAGCACGATTTATGTTCATGAGTGTTAATAATTGTACGATTACAAAAACATTCATTAATTTACCTGCTTGCTGTTTTCTCTTGGGACGGACAAAGACCGAAACCCAAATTACCACAGGTTTTCCAGAAAATGGATGTAAAAGTGCCTAGTATTTTGCCATTCTTCTGTCAATGACCTCATTGTGGTGGACTTTTCTGTCTTATTTTGTCATTCTTTGTTCTCCTGTTTGTTTTTTGTCCAGAACATTGGTCTGACAATGTCACTCCCACTTCCTGCTTTATCCCCTGACCTCTCCAGTCACATTGGCCCACAACTTTTAGTGGAATATTCCCAATTGGTCACAGCATCTCGGTGCAAAAGACATATCTCTGTGTCTGATCAACTTAATGGGAACAGTTCTCTATTAGACAAAATCTGTTGTTGAAGGTTTTTTTAACATTATGACCTTCTTAATAATAATCTAACCACTGGATAGAATTTAATGAGTGGCCTTTAACAGGAATGCACACTGTAATTGCCTTTTCCTACCCCATGTTTACTCTACAAACTTTTTGCAGAGTCAACATTTGACAGGCCAAACTTTGTAAGCTGTTTTCCGCTGTGAAATCATGCTCTAGTTCCCTCTGGCAATGAGACTGTTTGCCTTCCTGTCAGAAACCAGTGTGTGAAGCTTGCCTCCTTCACCAAGCAGGTGGTAGCCTTCTGAGCACTTTACGCTCCTTCTTCTTCGCATATATTTACATTCAGATAAGCGTGATGCAGAGAGAGGTGTGGTTTGTGATATCGACCAATCCCTGAGCTTGTGGATTGCTCATTCATGGCCTAGGGGCGATGCTCAAAATCGTTTTCTTGCTTGTTTCTGGATGTGAATAATAGATTAGTGCCTTGCAGCTTCCCGCATTTGTTCGTTTTAAAACCGCAATTTTCTGTGTTTGTGTTGTCAGGGCCCTATTATGTAAATGTGGGCTTGTATATGGAATTGACTTATCTGTGCACTGTTTTCCCTCTGTAACCCAAACAGTTAAAAACAAACATGCATGGTTAAGTACTGCATTTATCCGATAAACGCACACAGCCAATGGCCCGTGTTTAAAGACATTAGCTCAAAGTCAAAAGTCTAACACGAAGACAATAGAATAGATACCATTACCACTATTCAATATTTAATCTGTTGCAGACATTCAACATTTTTTCAGACAATTAATGATTTAAATCGCATACAGCCTACATACAATAGTCTTAAGTCTTGAAGTGTTCGACTTGGCCTAAAGTGCAGGTACTAATCAGTGAGTTATTGTGACCGTATAACCTCGGACAGACAAAAGAAGACAGAGGAATAAAAGCTTTAGACAGTTATAAACAGAGTTATGTTAGATGTCTCTAGGGCAGCATTTGGTCGATAATGTTGTGTCCAACTAAAATTCAATTATACTCACATGTGTGTTGAGTTGATATTGGAGTGGGGGCTGGTGGGGATATTTGGTGGGTGGGGAATAACATTTTAAACAATTAACACAGCACAAGGATTATGTCAAACACTTTCAGAATTATCTACATAATATCTTTTATAGCTTCCCCTAAACCACTAAACTAAAGACTGAGACAAAAAATATTTATCATTACAAGAGAGACTGGAAACAAAAGATTTTTGTTACGTAACAAATAATGCTAATAGTAAATGCTTCAATGCTTCATTTCCTAAATGGAACAAATGTTGCAAAAGCTAATGTATTTATCTGAGCTCCTGCTCTTCCTGTCACTTCTTCTTCTTCACTCTCTCTTAGAAGTACAATGAAGATGACTGTTACTATGTCTCTAGGTTTCAATCAAATTCAAGTTTTTGGGCTGAATACATTTAGCCCCAATAGCTCATAAAATAAGGAAGATGATTGGTGCTTTGTGTATAAAATAAGCTCCTTTTTCTTATTTTGTTTAGAAATATTGGCACCATCAAACTATAAACATTATGTTCTAGAATCTTCCACTAAATATACTAACAATAAAAGTATGTATCTAGTAAATGTTTAACAATACATTGAAAAGCCTACATGACAGGAAAGGCTTAGCCCACCTAGCCCATTGATACCAGCCGCTCCTGACTGTCAGTGAATGCACCACCACTCCTACTGAGTGGGCTCAGTGTCCCTCCACAGGCTGTACCTGACTGTTTGCTTTGTTGTTGGCAGAACTGAAACGGCTTGTTCTTACCAAACAAGTCTGAATGTTTGCTTCTATTCTCTTCATTTAAATAAATAATATTATCCAGAAAGAAGTATGTGAGGATTACAAATGTGTATCTGAAACTTAAATGCATTTCTCAGCAAATTTCTAAAACTTAAACTAAATTAACAAAACCTCTCACTTACCAGCTAAAAGCTAAAAATTTTGTCATATTTAATATTCTGTCAAAGGTAACACACAACACACCTCAGAGCAAAACACTAAACACAGTTGTCAGTTTATCATTAGCAACAAAATCACAAAACTGATTAAGAGAACAAACAATAGTACAATCACTACACACTACTTCATTTCTTTTACATAAATAAACTCAAACACTTTCCCAAACCAAGAGATTTTACATTATTCTCTAAAGTAAAGAAAAGCATCATGTCTTTTTGGTGAGAGCGCAGGACTTCAGCCACATCACAACTGTTTGTCCAACAAATCACACAACCTGTTTTACAGATTCTAAATCTGGTAAGTGTTTCAATAGCATTTTTTTTTTTAACTAAAAATCAAGTGTGAAATCTTTGTTGGTCTTTTTGAGTCCATAGTCCTTGTTCTTAAACAATCTAGACAATGTGTTTCAGTTGTGACTCAGAATTGTCTTTATATTACTTTTTTTTGCCTTTTATTGATTTCAGTTCTTTGGCAACAAGTTTTGAGTTGTTGTGTGTTAGTCTGGACGGCAGTGTGTTAATTGTGTCTACCTTCTGCCTCCTGTTGTAATCTTTTTAACTCATGTGTGTCTAAGAATGACATGTTTTATTGAGAGAAAGAATGTGTTCAGTGTTTTGCAGTAAAGAGTGAAAGGATTTAGTAAATTGTGTTTAAACGGGGAATTGTGTTTAAGGTTTTGACAGTTTGATCAATGTGTTTAAGCGCTTGACCATTTGGTTCAGAGAATGGCATTTAGTGTTTTAGCAGTTGTAAAAAACTTTTAGCAGTTGTAAAAATTGGCCTGTTCAAACCCCAGCTATGTATCATTGGTGTCTGCAGCTCTAAGCCAGTGCAGTGAGTTTTTCAGTTTATTTGCCATTGTTACTTTAGTGTGATGCATAAAATAAGATGTTGCACCTCTGGACACTGAACAATATAAAGGGGATTGTTCCTTAAAGCTGGAAACAATGGCTCGAGGGGCTTTTCAACTTCTACAACCACTACAATCAGTATAGGTAAGATCTATGTTATAAGTTATCAAAGCCAAGAAGTAAGGTTGTGACACTTAAATAATAAATGGCTTGCATTTATATGATGCATGATGCATCCCATTCACTCACATGAGGCAGCCAGAGAGGGGGGCTGCCATACACACAGCGCTCACGGCATTTTCCAACTATCACCAAAGTCACTTCTTCAATCACACGTATTCATGGTGTGAGTTAAGTGTCTTGCTCAAGGACACAACAATAGTATGAACTGGGGAAAACGTGAATCAAACCGCCAACCGTCCAGTTATAGGACGACCGCTCTACCACCTGAGCCGACTGACTTAAATTCCTAAAAAGACTGAATTATTTAAACTGGCTAAACTCAAAATTATTTAAAATTTGAATGACTTGTTGTCAGAAATAACCTTAGGTGGAAGATTTTGTGAAAAAAAAAAAGTTTTGCACCATCTCCAGGGTTGCTTTTTCTCTGTTAAACATTCTTGCTCTATCTATATTGTTCAACAGCAATTTATTATAAGTGAGCTGTTGTGGTAACATCTAAATTCATGCAGGCAGAGTAAACATTTTCTGTATGCGTGCGTCAGCGTGCTTCCCTCTCGCTCTAGCACTCCAGGGCTGAACTGTTCTTCCTCCTTTTGAAGCCGTTCTGTTGGTCTGGGCCATGTTGTTGCTCGGCTGGTAAGCTTCAGAAGCGTGCAGGGGAATTGGGGGCTGCGTAGATGAACGTCACGGCTGACTGGAAAGGCAAAGAGGAAAAACAGGATGTGCAGGTTTGGATTGAGGTTTGGGTGAAAGGAGGTGGAGATTGAGAGACAGATGGAGAGACATTGAAGAGTGATTGTCTGATCCCTGACACACGGAGCCTGACTCTTGCACAATATGACTCAGCGTTCGACCGATACAGTCTCTCTTTTATTTTTCATTGTTTGTTGAGAGGATAAACAGAACAGAAAAATGAGTCAGAACACACTTGTGAAGAAAGACTGAATGGGGGCACAGTTTAGCACAGTGTGAAGGCTAGCAGAGTTTGTGTTAATATTTGCTAGTGTTCTGTTTTGCATAAATGTGTCCTGATTGATTGGCTCACAAGGGTTCTCAATCTGTCCTCTAATCTAATGCACTGAGATGGAGTATCTGCAGGATTTTTAAACAGAAATCCATCCTGGCTCACACTAGTATGATGTCCTGCTGTTGTATTAAAGAGTGTATAACTGGAGTTGCACTGTCAGTGGCTAGTATCTGATTCTGGTCTTAAAGAATCTGGTACCTGTGAAACAGTGCACTCAACTTTTTCTCTCTGAATGATTATATCCTAAGCATCCAGTGACTTGTATCTTGTAGCCTTTAGCTTCATTCATTTCATTCATTCATTTTCTACCGCTTAGTCCTGTTAGGGGTCGTGGGTGACTGGAGCCTATCCCAGCAGCTTTGGGCCTGGACAGTGGCCAGTTAGTCGCAGGGCTGACATTTAGAGACAGACAATGACATACAACAATTCACTCTCTCATTCATTCACTAGGGACACTTTAGATTTGCCAATTAACCTGTACATGCATGTCTTTGGACGGTGGGAGGAAGCCGGGGAGAAAACACGGTAACACGTGGAGGACATGCAGACTCCTCACAGAGAGACCGGAGTTGGCTGTTTTGAACTCACAACCTTCTTGCTGTGAGGCAGGAGTGCTAACCAGTCTGCCATGTGCACCCAGCCTTTAGCTTGTGTAGCCTAAATTAACCTTATCTATGGAACACAAAAATGCACACTAAAGTTTACGTTTGATATGGATGGTTTCCTTGTGCAGCAGCCGAATTCTCGCTAGATTTGAGAGTTCACAAACTCACTCAAATCCTTCATATCCTGCTCAGGGCAATGTGATTTCTCCCAACCCACTGCATGCTTGGACCAATGGTGTGTCAGTTCTTGCTGTAATGAGCATGCTTTAGTTTTGACAGTGAAACAAACTGCTTTACCTGTTACTAATGTTAACTACATGGTGTTGCTCTCAGTAGTTAAAATTTGCGGTTACTGACTGATGGTTCATCCTGTCACAAACCTACTATTTATCTACAGTTTTGCTTACTGTGGTAGTCCCCCAGATGGTTTTGTGTAATGGAGTCAAGTGACTGGAAGGTTGCACCAAACAATTGGAAAACTGTTTGGCACAACCTACCTCTTTATGTAATCCCAGACAGACTGCTCAGATTAGGTCTCAGTGGGGGCTCATACCACCACTTCCAGGAATTCTATATTCTATATTACTCTGAAAACAGTTCCTAATGACATTGGCTGTATGTTTAGGCTCACTCAAGTTGTATTTTCAAAATTATTAAAAATAAACAAATTTCCCTTATTTTTTTATGTTTATTTTTTTAAGTATTCTTACTATACTGCATTTCTTTACATCCCCTAAAACTATACCTGCCTCACACACTAAGCATGTGGTAGAGGTCCCAACCCTCCATGACCATTAACAGCATAAGTGGCAGAAAATAAATAAATATCTTTAGGTCTAAATAAGGTCTATATTGCCTTTTACTACAACACTATGCATTATATAAAATGTAAGGGAGTGACCAACTACTCAGTATGCCAGTAATGATTGGCTTTTTGCCCTATTTTCCGCCATTTTTATGTTGTTCTATTTGTAGCTTAGCTGTGTAGCAATGGGATATAATTGCCAGTCAATGATTGGTGGCTTTGCCTTGTTGATAGGGATTCCAAAAGTTGGGGAATACATTATCCTCTTAATGTATGGCACATTGTGTTGCTTTTCAAATTCATTGAAAAGAGGATGCTGGTTGTAGCCCCTGCATCGAGTACTAAGGGTTAGAGAGCACAAGTGGAAAACAGCTCACAGATCTGTGCCTAAGGGCAACAAACTTCTCAGAGTCAGTGCCTCAGGGAGTGAACACTAAGCCAGCATATGCTACTACCATCTGCCGGCGTCAGCTTATGGCTTCTGAAAGATCGCACTTAAAAGTTAGAGAGATGCATGCACATCTTGTTTTCCATCCTTCACATGTTCTTCTGGTAGTTGTGTCCAAAAATGAGATGATCTTGGATGCTTGCGCTGAGAGGAAGATGAGACAGGCATAATAAAAAGAGGCTCTGGTTTTAACGCAAGAAGTAAAGGTTTAATAGTTCAGATGAATCGCCAGGGGAACATTAGACATGCACTGAGGGTTTACCTGCCTATCACTAGTTGTCCCAGCAGTGAGTTGTCCCAGTAGTGTCTTGTAATGAATCAAACACTCATCAGCAAGCCTAAAGATTACTTATACCAAAAATGGAAGACATGGTTCCTCTCTGTTTAACTAAAGCTTTTCCTGGCAGTGCAGTAAGGCTAAACGGCTCTAAGAACATAAACGGTCTCTAAGGGCCCACTGGGAACACCCCCAAATCAATACATGTAAATAAAGTGCTATATCCAGCTCTCACACTAGTCCATTGGCTAATTCAGATAAAGTGTCCATAACGTCAAAGATGTGTTATTTAATTTAGGTTACTGACAAAATGTTGAACTCTGATCTCATAACAACCTTTGGGATAAATATCATATTATTACTGTAATTGCCCCCATAGAAGTAATATGTAATTAGCTGGTGTTATCCCATCCAAAGGCGGACGTTGTTTCAGTCTTTTCCAAAACGTCTGCTCTGTCAAAACGTTTACACAGATAATGCTACAGTGATTGAACCATGGCAGCCGTTAGACTTGTTTTCAGGACAGACATCCGCAAGTTTAATGACTTCTGAAGTGACAGTGGAGTAAGGCAAAAGCTCATTACAAAAGCTCATGACGCAGTGAAGCACAGCACAGACCTTCCAGGGGGTTGTCCTTCAGTTAGGGAAAAGAACTAGATAATTCACAGTAGTCGCATTTGCACCTATTGTTCTGAATAGAATCTCGGTTCTCTTGATGGATAACCAAAATGTGTTGGGATTTGAAATAAAGTTGTGCTCATAAGTTTACATACCCTGGCAGAATTTGTTCAGAGAATATGAATGATTACACAACTACACTTTTGTGGTAGTGGTGGATGAGGCTCTTTATTTTCTCAGATGGTAAAGTTGCCCATTCTTCTTTGGCAAAAAGCCTCCAATTCCTGTAAATTCTTGGGCTGTCTTGCATGAACTGCACAATTGAGATCTCCCCAGAGTGGCTTAATGATATTGAGGTCAGGAGACAAAAAAAAAGCGTATTTTAACTTAACTTGATCTCTGTGCATATCATTATTTTTATAGGTGTTATACTCTGTTTCTTGCATTTTAACTTTTTATTAATTTTATGCTGATTAATTTTTATGTTGCACTTCGAGGTTTTGTTTAAAACAAAAAGTGCATTACAAATAAAATGTATTATTATTATTATTATTATTACTAAGATGGCCAGTCCAGAACCTTCCCTTTATGCTGCTGTAGCCAATGACAGGTCCACTTGGCCTTGTGCTTTGGATGTCATGTTGAAACGTCCAAGTACGTCCCATCAAGTGCCTCCTTATTGTGCATTTTGAAACAGCCACACCACTTTTTTTCAGAGAGTCCTGTATTTCAGCTGAAGTTACTTGTGGGTTTGCATCCCGAACAATTTTTCTGGCAGTTGTGGCTGAAATATTTGGTTCTTGGTTTGGTTTCAACAGAACCCATTTTCAGTTCCTAATTAGAGTTTTAACACTGCTGAATGGCATACTCAATTCCTTGGATATCTTTTCATCTCCCTTTTCTGTTTTATACAGTTCAATCACCTTTTCTCACAGATCCTTTAACAATTCTTTTGCTTTCCCCATGACTCAGAAATACAGAAACGTCAGTACAGCACTGGATGAAAGATGCAAGGGTCTGTCAGAAACCCCGGAAACTTACTGAACTTTTTTACACACACAGATCAAACAGATCTCAGGTGAGGATGGTTACCTTTAGCAGCCATTCAAACCTGTTGGTGTCAACTTGTGTGCATGTTATCAGGCCAGAAACACCAGGGTAGGTGAACTTTTGATCAGGTCATTTGGGTAGTTTCTGTTGTCAATTGTTTGACAATAAATTTCTTTACCCAACCACTAACTATGAGTGAAAGAAAGGTTTTTGTGTTATCATTCATATTCTCTGGAAAATAGCCAAAAACAAAATCACAAATTCTGCCAGGGTATGTAAACAACAACAACAACCCAAATTCAGCTTTGCTTTGAAGTCCATTGTCACTATTTACATTCACTGAGCCAAAGTTGTAGCAGTTTAGCCTCCAAATTATCATACTCGGAGAAATCTAGCTGGGTGGAGTCAGTCAGTCAGTCAGTCAAGGTGGCAAATGCAAGGGTTATTTCTCAAAACAAGAGCAATGAGACGCCGGCCATCTAAACCAAGAACACCATTGTTTTCAAAAAAGTACATTTAGCATTCTTTGTTCTTTGAATATGGCTGTTTGTAACCAGACAAGACATTCTGTATCTGGCCTTTTTTTATCCCCGTTGCGATAATTGATTGTCAGCAGTTGCCACCAGGGGGCACCCTGCATGTTTTGATGTTGGTGGGGGAAACTGGAGTATTTGGAGAAAACCCACCCAAGCACGAGAAAAGTTGAATTAAGGCTGTAGTATTGACAAAAGAAACGGACCTGATCTAAACCGTACCATGTTCCTCCAGTGTAAATTGGCTGTAATTTAACTACTAATCTCAGATAATTATTACAAATAGTGCACTATTTAAAAAGACTTGTTTCTTTGTAAGAGATCGAATTGTTTATAATGTAATCTATACACTAACATCAAGCAGAGGCACTGGCTGCAGTGGTAATCTGCTCAGTATTACCTGTGTGAGCCTGCAATGCTTTGTGCTCCCAGTCAAAGCTTGTGTTTGAAGCTGCGTTCAAAGACATAGCTGCTCGACGTTGCCAGATCCAGACAAAACCCTGGCGTCTTCCTGTGCAGCTCCTAAGCCCCCAGAAAGGCTTTCCACAGGGCATCCTCAAGCAGGAGAACATGTATGGTAGAGTAGATGAAACCACAGTCTTAGAAAGTGAATGTAAAGATGTCTGGTGTCCAAATGGCCTCCATAATAATTTACTATTTTTTCCAGTTTGTGTGGAGTGTCTTCTAAGTCAAACAGAAGCCGGCATTGCAAATAGCGAGTAGGTCAGCACCTTGCCCTGTGGAGAGTTTTATAAGCCTCAACACTAATTGGTTCCAGATTGCCACTAAATATGATAGAGACTGTCTGAACACAAATCAAACAAGTGTTTGTGGTTATAGGTCGAGTGTGGGTGAGCCATTTCAGAAAGGCCTGATGTTTTACCATCTTGGCATGACTTTTCACCCCGGTAT
The DNA here is from genome assembly GCA_024416835.2 of Perccottus glenii. Taxonomy (NCBI): domain Eukaryota; kingdom Metazoa; phylum Chordata; class Actinopteri; order Gobiiformes; family Odontobutidae; genus Perccottus; species Perccottus glenii. Next base: position 17,337,505 of record CM044563.2, on the reverse strand, counting down.
GACTTGTGACCCAGTGAGCATGGATAAATCAACAATCCCTACTTTGATTTCAGTGACAGAGGTTATGCCGTTATTTCAATAAAAACACATTTTTGACTTGAAATATGATTTCACATAGCAAATCGTGAGGTACAGTTGTCTTGTTAAAGTACAGGGTATGCCATTTTAGGATAGAGAGCTTAAATGAATCTTGTAGCAGATTTTGATTAGTTTCCATCGCCATGAATAAAAGAACTTTCCCCCAGGTGAGCCACTGAGCATGAGCAATCATTTTCGGTTATAGTTCTATCATTTTATATTCAGTTATGTTTTTATGCATGTCTAAAATGAGCTTATGCCTTTTGTCCTTAACTATGTGCTTTAGTGCTTTGTAAGAGTTTATTTCCATCTATACACAAAGTGGTTGTAAAATCCTAATGTCTTTTTTGTATGCAGCAGACCTTTGCTAATGCAGCCGCTGGAAAAGCTTTGGGAAAAGATGGATAGTGAGACAAATAATCCGGTTAACTTTTCATGTGTTTGCTGGCAAATAGTTTCCTTTAATGTCTTTATGGTGACTTATGAGCTTCTCTATAGCAGCCATTAACATATGATTATCATCACAGTGCTAATGGCATCTGTTGTTCCCCCTCCTGGTTCTGTTTGTCATCCCCCTTTTTCTCAATCTTTTTGCATCTTTTAACTTCCTGCCCTTAACGCAGCTATTTGTTTTTATAGGTCTCCTTTAGTAATTCCCTCACTTTTTCTTTTGCCTTTCTCTTCTGCTTGTGTCATCACTTCAGGCCCACACAGTCCTTCATTTCCTAAACCAACCTCACTCCCACATCGCGCTCTCCATTATTGTTTAATTATTTGTGGCCTGTCATTTGAATAATGCACCTTCACTGACTTACTTTCAATCTCACATTTTCATTACATCCTCCATGCACTTTTTAAATCTAAACCTAAACCTTTTTGTCTTCAGGGGTCATTTTCACACCTGATTTCTTTTTTCTGCACATATGCAAATGTAATTTAGGTCATGGAAATATTTAAGTAGTCAGATACAACAGAATGTTTTATTCATGCTGTGGTGTCTCTTTGTTTGTGTAATGAGCATTCACTCATCTATGTTGGCATATGACAAGAACAATAATAGTGACCACAGATACAGACTTTAAAACAAATCACAAATTCCCAGCTTCTAGCTTAAGAACACCTGTGGGGGTGACGCTTTACTAATTACTGACGAGACACAAAAGAAAGAGAATGTGAAATAACGCTCATCTATTGGTTGAAAGTCTGCCTCTTTCAGCAGCTATCCATATACTATATATATACAGTATATATTATCATGCAGCAGACTTTTATAAACATTAACCAAAGCATTAAAGAGACTGTACCTATTTTCTGTCTAAAAAGGTTTAAACCAAATAATTTATTGTAAAATCAAACTTTTGTGAAACAAACAGGCTTTGTAATGCCATGTACTATTTCTTAAGGGATTTTAACAGATGACTCACTGTACTCAGGATCAGAAAAACCTTGGTCAATTACATGCTCGCAAAACCACATGCTCAAAAAGGAGCACCCCATTGGCTGTCATATGACGTTCCAGGAAGTTTAATAGCAGCACTGAATATGTTTTTTAACACAGCCAAACAACTCAAAAAAATAAAAATGTCAATAGGAAAAGGGAAGCAACATAAATACTGTTAATTCAATCTTGTAATGTTCCATCGTGTAATGTTTAACAAGGCGGAGATAATTGCTGTTCTGACGCTGAGCTCTAAGCTCTATACTTCAGTTTGGTGTAATGTATTTGTATTTTGTGGAGGAAAAATTGGTCCGGTTTTACTTTTTTGATAAAAGAAAAGCATAAGAGGTCCTTAGGTTGCTTTTGGGGAAGAGTGGAGTCTGAGACGGGCGGCAAAAACAAATTCGGTACCACACCCGGCATATCCTCACTCGACCCCCCTTTTTTATTTTGAGGCGTCGCCGTGCTTGAATAAAAAACTTGATCCTCCTTTCTGTTGTAATTAAGGGGCCATTTTTTGCCTTAAACAATAGAGAATCACATATAAACACTGGGCGGTGAAGCGCCACACCAGGAACCATGGAGGGAGCGGAAAACTCTGTATGTTGCTAATCCTGCCCTGGGGGTAATTCTAAGTTAGATTATTTACTGACACTAACTCATCTCTTGCTGTGAACACATTTTGCTATTTGCAATTGTAGCTATACTCCACTGATTCTAGTTTTTTTTATTAATTTTGGACTGTTATCTGGAACCTGGTATTGACATATATCATTAAGTTTATTGTTTGTTCTGCTTTACATTCTCTTCTCAATTGAACCACACCGTACTTCACATACAAGTGGACCGGGTTTTACAAATTGAGTTGGTCCTCATTCAGGTTAATTTGGTTGGCACTGCCCCCTGAAAATCCTGCTTGAGACCAGACTAAACCTTTGTTATAGAGTAGAAAGAGTTAGGATGGCTAAGGCCAGGCTAAATGCACCCAAGGTTTCAAAACACAAGCCAATGTTTAAAGCCTGGATTGTGAATTATAAACCCATGCTCATTTTATTTTGCCAGTTTGCTATGGGACATTCACATAAGACGTTTTTAGTGACAAACTTAGTTCCACAATCTTCCTCTCTGCCGGAATCATCATGCTTCAAAATCAAAGCATGCGACCATATCCATATTACTTTGAGAGTGCCAGTTTTACATTTCACTTGGCATTACACCGGTGAAATGTTGTAGTTGATAAAATGAGAAATCATCTCATCTACTCCACCATGAAGCCTTTTGGGAAATCACGCTGTATGTTTAGTGCATTTGCTTCACTTTGTCTGATGTGAACATGTTTGGAACACGAGTGCAACTTTATGGGACTCTTAAAAAATGGATTGTTGTTGTTGTTGTGGCTCTTGGCATTATTT